>OW386290.2:20842200-21356376 GCA_936432065.2 Rutpela maculata
ACACCCTCCAACAAGTTGGACTGATGTCACCAAGGGGCTGATGGGAAAAAGTGACAGATGACGTGTTGACGTCATACGTGCTATACAGCAAACAGACGCCGACTAGAAAAAATTCATGGATCACAATACGTCTGGTAAGACGTTATGAACAAGACAGGGACGAGCAGTAAATTTATTAGTTTATTTTATTGTATAACATGATTTTCACGTATGTGACATTCAAATAATGCCACACACACGTTAATTAGACATGCCTGTACAAGTCGACTTTTCAAAAAAGCACATGCAGTAAGTCTCATAAATTTTGGTTGTAAAGTTTGCAAGTGTTGACAAAATAAGCAATGAATGATGAATTATTCCATTGTTGACATTAAAATTAACAGAATTAAATGATAAATAATAAATATATGGGTTATTTTGTAAACAATGTTAAATGCTTGTTTTTCTATAGTAAAATTATCTTAATTAAACTTTAATAATAATAACTACATGAAAACATGATTCTCATCGTCGGATTCTTGAAGTTTCTATATAATTCTTGAACACTTTATACTCTTCAGTTTTTTGAAAGAAGTTATTTTTTTGTTGCATAACTGCTATATTTGTAATTATAATCATCTTCCGATGATACCATCTTGATTGGTTTCGCCAGTCCGTCCTCTTCAGTATAGACAAATAGACAGACAGATAGATAGGTTTTATTGATCATAAAAATGGACTGTGGTGCTTTGACATGTCAGTCAAGCAATGCTAATTGCATCAAGAAATAATTTGTAAAAATATAGGTACAGTCATTACATATAGTTGTATATAACATTCACTAAATCTAGGTAATAAATAGTATTAAAAGTTTAACAAGGTATAGCCATAAGCAGTACAGCAAGAGACAGATAAGATTAAATGAAAAAGAGAAATGAGAATGAGAAATAAAATTCGAAGCGTAAGTAATTTGGTATGATTATAAATCTATGTAACCCAGAGGTGCTATAATAAGCCTTGGCTATAAGATGGATTTTCAGTTTATTTTTGAATAGTATCAGTGATGCCTCTTTTATAGATGTTGAGAGGCAGTTAAAAAGAGTAATTCCAAAGTTGATTCTTTTTATGTACGTTAATCTCTGCTTGGGTATCTGTATATCGTTACTATTACGGGTGAGGTAGTTACAGTTGTCACAGTTTCTGCAGTATTCATCGAGGTGACTTTTATGTGTACTAGATTATTGATAAGGTTCTAATTGCTCTCTTTTGAACAGTAAAAATTTGTTGGACATAGTTAGAGGTACCCCAGTTGATTAAACCATACGTCATTAAGCTATGGAATAAGGCATGGTATGCGACCATTGCTGAGGTTAGACCAATTTTGGTTCTAATTTGCCTTGTGGCATATATTTTTTTGGATAGTTTGGTTGACAATATGTCGATATGTGAATGCCACGTTAACCGACTGTCAAGAGTTAAACCTAAAAATGTAACACTTTCAGATGCAGCTGGTTTGGTTGAATTTGTTTTGCTTCGATTTATGCATAGCTTATTTAGGTTGCACCAGTAACCAGTCGAATGATTGTTTTAATATATCTAATTCATCCTTGATGGTTTCCTCACTACTTTCCTTTCTCTGTTTGGCAACAGTTGTGTCGTTGGCAAATAACACTGTAAAAAGTGATGAGGCTTCAGGTAAATCATTTATATATATTAAGAACAATAGTGGGCCCAATATACTGCCCTGTGGAACGCCATACTTTATAGGTAATAGATTACTTAACTGACTTTTGCCAGTTACACATTGTTTCCTTCCAGATTAAACAGGAAGATATTAATTGGAGAGTTACTCCATGGAAGGCATAAAAAGCTAGTTTCTGCAGTAAGATTGGGCCAGATACACAATCAAAAGGCCTTACTGAGGTCTAAAAACATTACTAGAGTTGATGATTTCATTTCGAAACCATCACCTATATAATTGACAAGTTGTAGAATGGCGTCAGATGTGCTTTTTTCCTTTCTAAAACCAAACTGGGAGCTGTTAAATAATTTATTATCTTCAAAAAATTTTGTAATCCGTGTGGCAATCATTTTTTTAATTATTTTGACCAAAATGGGAAATAGAGCTATGGGCCTATAATTTATAATTTAATTTATCTGGAAATTTACCCGTCATTAGAATAAGGTTTACTAAATGTGTAACAGGGGCCATTAGTAGGGATGGGATGGATATCCGGTCCGGCTACTGCATCCGGCCAATCCGACCAAACCGGATATTGGGCTCCGGCCGGATAAGAAAAAATATCCGGTCAACATTCGGCCAAATAAAAACTGTCCAAAATGCATGAAACTTAATTAAATGTTATTTATTAATCGCCAGTTATACAGTGTGTACGATTTAAGACCGCAACACCCCCTTATTTTGGAACGCGTTGGCCGATTTTCTTTTATTTTTTTTTTGAGATATAGTGCTCAATGAGCTTTATTTGACTGTTTTAAAAATTTTGTAATTTTCATATTTTCAAGGCTTACTATACTCCTCTAAATGGGTCGAAAAGAGCAATATCTTTTTAATTTGATGTGTAATTACACAAAATCCATGTAATTTTATATACTATACAAAATTTTTGTGTTTGCGAGATTTTATCAAATGTTACTACAACACTCACCAGCTGCATTTTTTTTTCCAAAATGTTTCATAACTTTTATATTTACTGATCGATTTTTTTCAAAAACAATAGAGTTCTTCCTTTAACTAACACTAACTTACTACCCAAATTTTAAAACAATCGGTCTTTTCTGTCCTGAGTTATTGTGCTTACAAGAAACATGACTGATGGACAGACAAGGGGACATTTTGAAAGTTGTTTAGAATTCTATGCCTAAAAATAATATTTTCGGTTTGAGAAATGTGCCTCGTTTTCATATTTGCGAATGGTATAATAAACCAATAAAGAATTTAAAAGTCATTTGATCTTTAAGAGGTTTTAAAAAGTTCTATCAGGGTAAAAACCTAATTAAAACCTAATTATAAAGCTAATTTGTAATGGGTTTATCATATCTATATAAAACTCTCCATAAAGCAAAATGGTTTTATTATATTCTTAAATTTCATTAAGATCTAAAAAGGCTTTAGATTTTTCTTTATGACATTTATGATTTAACAAGTATGCAGTAAATACATTTCAAGTTATTTTTAAAACTAGACATTTTCAATGGCTTATTAAAGACCATTACAAAACTAGTCTCTTAAAATGTCCTCTATAAATGTTTTGATGAAACCATTATAAAAAAAAGCAAATCTTAGTTCCATAAAAGACTTTCTAAAAACTCAATTTATGACAAGAATGTATTAGAAGCATTTCACGATTTGTAATTATGTCTTTTCTGGAAATGTGGACGAAAATATAAAAGAGTGGCCATACGTTAAAAGAACTGTTAAAAAGCAGTGAGCTGTGCCATTTTGATGCATTGGTTTATTTGAAAAAAATAAAATCTAAAGTTTCTCTGAACATATACAGTGTGTGTAGTGGCGAGCTGGGCATAGGGAGTAAGAATTGCAACATCGCGTGTGCCAGCTGGCTGAAATGAAATAACTGAGAACGGGGATGCTTCAGTGGTCTAGCGCCGACTCTTTAATCTATGCCGCCGACGGGCGAGTTTGCTGTCACCTGGATTGTCATATCTCTCGCGCTACGTGGAAGTACATGCCCAATCTGCAATTACACGCACTGTATTAGTCCAATCAATGAATGCCCAAAGGGGGATTGTAGAGAACATGGAGGAGGGGAGAACTTTCCTCTTCAGGAATGTGTTGGGGGTAGTTAGGAAGTAAACATACTAAAAGACCCCGCCCCTAGCCCCGCCGCTTCAGGGGTGGAGGAGGGTGGAAAGGTTCCTTTTTTTCGATTCTTCGCTTATAACTCGGAAACGATGCGTCGTATGGAAAAAGGTAATCTATTGAAAATTAAGCATAATTAAATTTCCTACAAGAATATCTATATTCTTTTTTTTTTTCAAGTTTTTTTGTTAATTCAGATATTCAAAAACAAAAACTAGTTTTATAAGAATAATAATACCTAATAATAATTTAATCAAGACATAATGATGGCTATTAAGACACGAGCATTAGAATTATGACATGAGCTGTAGGCGGAGTGTCATAATGAATGTGAGTGTCTTAATAGCCATTAAGGTACTTGTATACTAAAATGAACTTTTACAGTTTTAAATATAATTTGGTATACTAATAAATAAAGTGATTTTACACTTGAATATTAAAAAAAAAAAATCGTTCAATTAGTTCCAGAGTAATCGATTCAGAAAGTTTGACAAATATGCCTCACCTGACATAGAGTTCGGATGAACGCTAGGCTAAGTTAATTTTCGCTCTTAATACCAAATTTTTTAAATACTCAGCATACAGTCTGCACGCTTTAACACACTAGCAGAGAACCTATACCACAAATGGACCCGTAGTATTTTTTGGGAATTTTCCTTTGAGTCCATTTAATAAAATTTGACATTTTTCTGAAAAGTGACATTTCTCCGAAAATTTGACATTTTCCTGAATTTTTGACATTTTTCAGAAAAGTGACATTTCTCCGAAAATTTGACATTTTTCGAAAATTTGACATTTTTCTGAAGTGACACTCCGAAAATTTGACAATTTTCAAACATTTGACATTTTTCTGAAAGGTGACATTTCTTCGAAAATTTGACGTTTTTTCGAAAATTGACATTTTTCTGAAAAGTGACATTTCTCCGAAAATTTCCTGAAAATTTGACGTTTTTTAAAAATTTGACATTTTTCTGAAAAGTGACATTTCTCCGAAAATTTGATATTTTTTGGAAATTAAAAAAAAAAATTCGTGACTCGTCTTGTACAAATATTTTTTTGATATCATCATCAGTTCGCCTGTTATAAGAATTTTATATTTTTATGACGTCATCAGAACGTAGGTGTATTTTTAATTCACTCGTATTCCATCCATCTACAATATTTCCACCTATGTTTCAAACTTTAATTGGATGTTTCCAATTGTTAAATCGATATCTACATCAGTTCGCCCTTTGTAAGAATTTTTCTTATTTGTGATGTCATGTGACATAGGAGTATTATTAATTCACTTGTATTCCGTCCGTCTACAATATTTCCACCCACATTTCTAATTTTAGTGGAGAGTTTTCATGATATGCTGAAATAATTGCGCTCCGGGTCTGTTCCGCCGCAATTTCTATTTCATCACGATTCCTGATTGTGGTGAGAGTGGATTGCAGGTGTGCCTGGAGGGATTGTTTATACCCACTCCAGTTAGTACACCTAGGATCCCTGTACGTCACCACAGGTCTTGGTCCAGTTTCTATGTTAAATAGAATGTGTCTGTGGTCTGAACACGAGGGTTCAGAGGATACTTTCCAATCAGTAATCTTGTTGCTCACAAAGCTTGAGCTGATTGTTAAATCCAGTACCTCTCTTCTATTTCTAGTGACAAAGGTTGGTTCCGTTCCAATGTTATTCACAATTAGCCCTTCACCTAGTATGTATTCAAAAAGTGACTCACCTCTTTGGTTAATGTCTGTGCTGCCCCATGCCGTATGGTGGGAATTTGCATCACATCCAATAACAAGGTGAATGTTGTTCCTCTTGCTGTAGGCGATTAACGACCTAACCGCAGGTGGAGGAGGTTGATCAGCACCCCTGTCTCCCGGGAAGTATGCAGAACAGGCTATTATGTCCATTCTGCTTTCCCCCACCGGTAGCGATAAGCGGATGGCTACAACATCCTGGGTGCAGTAACCTGAGAGTACAAAATAATTGATGTTATTTCTGATCAAGATACAGGCTCTGGGTCTTTCTCCAGAGCCGACTGATACTATCTTGCCAGAAGTGTTTCCTAGTCCGTTTACTCGGCCTGTATTGGTTGTCCAAGGTTCCTGGATAAGGGCAATGTCAATCTGCCCTTCCTTGAATCTTCTGCCAAGGACGTATGTGGCGGCCTTGGCATGTTGTAGATTCGCCTGTAGGCACCTGACGTGCATAGACTTCAGGTTGATTCCTTCGGCGACTACCTTAAAGGAGGGTTTGACAGTTTCACTTTCGCAGGGATTCTTTACCCGCTGGTCATGTGAACTGCCGTTGGACTGTAGACGTTTTCCCGTTTCAGCTCGCTCAGAGAAAGTTTGTTGATCCCTCTCCGGCGGCTGGTTGGTGTCACGTCGTTCCAACACTGACTGCAAGGCGGTTTCATATGGTATTCCGCTCTTGAGTGAACGGCTAAGGAGCTTTGTTGCAGCCTCCCTTAGCTGTTCTCTTTCAGAGGAGAGGTTGTCCAAAGCTTTGGATTCCTCTTCCCCTGAATTGTCTTCTCCTTCGGACTCAGAAACCGGCTTTAACAGCTCCCTTTCCTGATCCGACGGGATCGGACGTGCTTGTGGAGTGGGATTTATCCCAGTCTCCAAGGGTTCTTCATTTTGAAGATCGAGGGTTGTACCCCACTCGTTGGGTTTTTTAGAAGAGAGATTGCCCAAAGCTTTGGGCTCCTCCTTCTCTGATTTGTCCTCTCCTTCGGACTCAGGAATCGGCTTTAGCAGCTCCCTTTCCTGATCCGGTGGGATCGGGCGTGTTTGCGGAGTGGGATTTATCCCAATCTCCATAGGTTCTTCGATTTGAAGATCGAGGGTTGTACACCTCTCGTTTGGTTTATTTTTGTTAGTCGTTTTCACCATATGGTTCCCACGAGTAGCAAAGGAATGTTGGTCCGCCACAGTAGAGCCCTGCATTGCTGTGGTAAGGCAAAATACTCCGGAAGATTGCCCAGTTTTCCGGAGGCCCCGTTAATGACACCTTTCGCCCCGGTGCCATTCAGCCTTCGGTACGGGTTGCGTACACCTTGGCTTGGAGGATTTTATCGACCTTGTCTAGATCCGCCGTGTTTAGCCGAACGCAGGGTCACCTCGGGCAGGATGCGACATTGAGCCGCGCACGGACGATCTTGAGAGAAGCTTCATAAAGGATGGCCATTTCCCCTCAGCTTTTCTCCTAGAGTCAGTGGCCAAGTAGCTGACTCCTTGACCCCTTCCAATCGTTAAGTCGATATTTGTACCAGTTCACCTGTTGTAAGAATTTTTTTTCTTTGTGGCATCATGTAGACGTAGGTGTATTATTAATTCACTTTTATTCCGTCCATTTACAATATTTCTACCTAAGTTTCAAATTTCAATTCAATACCTCCAACCTTAAGTCGATATTTGTACAAATTCGTCTACTGTAAGATTTTTTCTTATTTGTGATGTCATGCGACATAGGCGTATTTTTAATTCACTCGTATTTCATCCATCTACAATATTTTCCCCTACTTTTCAAACTTTAATTGGATGTTTCCAATAGTTAAGTCGATATCTGCACCAGTTTGTAAGAATTTTTCTTATTTGTGACGTCATGTGGACGTAGGTGTATTATTAATTCACTTGTATTCCGTCCGTCTACAATATTTCCACCCACATTTCAAATTTTAATTGGATGTTTCCAATCGTTAAGTCAATATTTGTACCAGTTCGCCTGTTGTAAGAATTTGTCTTATTTGTGACGTCATGTAGATGTAGGTGTATTATTATTTCACTTTTATTCCGTCCATTTACAATATTTCCACCTATGTTTCAAATTTCAATTGAATAACTCCAACCGTTAAGTTGATATCTGTACCAGTTCGTCTGTTGTAATAATTTTTCATTTTGTGACGTCATGTGACGTAGGTGTATTATTAATTCACTCGTAATCCGTCCGTCTACAATATTTATACCTACGTTTCAAATTTCAGTTCGATATTTTCAACCGTTCCTGAGTTATCAGCCGAAATCACTGAACACCTCTGTCATTATTAGAATATCACCCTGTATGAGGGCAAAAAACTATGAATTTCACTTGGCGGAGATTTTAAAAATCAATATCAAATATAATTTAGGCATATGGGAAAATCGAAATTTTGTGTTGAAACGTATATATATATAATCCTACAGACATTTTTTGACAAAGCAAATTCATCATCATTTTATCGTCTTTCTAATAGATCCCTACTATTTTTTTGCCAAAATCAATATTTATCTAGATATTCGCAAGAGAAGAGAAAAAAACACGTTTCCTTGGAAAATGTAAATTTCCACTTGTTTCGTTCCTAACGTCCTTATTTTTCGTCTTATGTCAAAAAATAAAAAATAATTTTTTTTGTAGCATTAAATTCTCTACAAATTCATTAGGGCGAAGTATTTTGGCCTAGGGACCGCCGTTTAAGAGTTATTAAGGTTTAAAGAAAAAAATCAAATCGTGCATTTGGGCGAAATCGACATTTTTTTTAAACGTATATAGCAGTGAAACCGTTAATCCTACAGGAAGTAAATTCATCATCGTTTTATTACCTTTCTAATACATCCCTACCATTTTTTTGCTAAAACCAATATTTATCCAGATATTCGCAAGAGAAGAGAAAAAAAACACGTTTCCTTAGACAATGTAAATTTCCACTTGTATCGCTCGTAGCGTCCTTATTGTTTGTATTACGGCAAAAAGTAAAAAATAGCTTTTTGTAGATTAATAAATTCTCTGCAAATTTAACTCCTAAATTTGTATAAATAAAGCAGCTGTTGAAATTAATTTGCAACGCTGCATATTTTGAAGGTGGCACGAATATTAAAATTTTTAAAAAGTATAAAATTAATTGTAGTAATATCATTGTGTTATATTTTTTTATTTGTTTTTGAAGTTGCAGAATTTTGTTTATATATATTTACTTCATGCACTTTTCTTGTACCTACAACCAAAACGAATGAGCAATTTTTGCAAAAAAAAACATTCTAAATTGAAAGTAACAATGTTTTTCACTTTTTATGTCTTCCAAAGAAAGAATTAATGAGCATTCTAAACATTTTAGATTTTTACCAAGCTCCTTTACGTTAATCATGCGCAGGGCCGGCCTTTGGGGAGGAGAGCGAATCTGCCCCACGCGAGGGCGCCGTATCCTAGGAGGTATCACAAGCTTAATATACTCTTTTTTTTTTTTGAGTAAAATTAATTTTGTTTTGGATTTTACCCCCTGCCCCGCTCATCGATTTTGAGATGACGAAAATTTATTTTGGATTTTACAAGAACCTACAGATCTAAATCTGAAAAAGCAAAAAGCAAAATTTTAGCAAATTTAGAAAAAATACATTACTAACCTTTGACGTGACTCTCCACCTAGCTTGCTGTGGGAAATCATTTATTTCCAATTCCTCTTCGTACTTCCTGAACGTCTGCTCGGAATCGTCGTCCATCCTATCGTCGTCATCTTTCGGTTGATAATTCAACTTCGTATTGAGCTTGGCGGCCAGTTGTTCAGCGACTGTTTTCGCGGTGATGGGAGGTTGTGACCCGCTACCTTTAAGGATCGATTCTGCCGCTTGCTGGGTCGCAAACTTAGTGTCGAGGATTGTATTTTTGGTGAGGTTAATCTTCGAAGCGAGTCGTTTCGCCAATTCCAGTTTATCCACAGCCGTGTTAATGTTTCCTACGGATGCTGAATTGATGAGGCCTGAAACATAAAAAGATTTTAACATTGTACTTTTCTTTGCTGCAAACTAAATACTAAAAAAGAATTATTACTGTCGCAAAGAATGCAATTAGACATTAATCCTGAACGGAGGTTAAAACAGTTGATGTGACTTTGAAGTAAAGGGTCTCGCCGGTTAATTATATGGAATTGGACCCAGCGGCTTATTGGGCCCAATAAGCCGCTGAACCCAATTCCATATACTTAACTGGCGAGACCCTTTATTTATCTCCTGATAATGCCAACTTAAGTGACATAACTCAAGCCGAGTAGTATTCAGTGGTTCAATAAAAAAAATCACTTACCTAGAGGAGCCTTGATTTCTTTGACGGTTCGCTTTGTAGCAAACATACTTTCGATTTGCTGGTCAATATCATGTTCCAAATCTTCGTCATCGCTGTCAGCCAGCCCCAATGCAGCTTTTTGAAACTTTTTCTTTTCATTGACAGCCGCAGCTTCGGATTCGTCAAATTTGAAGCCTTTACCGCTAAAGCCGCCTCCTGTGTGGACTTTCTTACCTACATGCAGAAAGCATTTTTATTAGAAATGATGTTTTTGCAGAAATTAATCTGACAAACAAACTTAATGTAGAAAAATATTTTGGAAGCTGTTACGTACTGACTTTATTAATATCTCGGCAAAGATGTTACAAATCTCTAGCGATGTTTCATTGAAACCACTCACGCATATAATAAATTACTCCTATGAAACAAGTATTGTTCCAGAACTGTGGAAAACCTCTATAAGTCACCCTGTGCCTAAAGTTGCTTCCCCCCAAGAAGTGACTGATTATAGAAACATTAGTCTACTTTGCGTACCACTAAAGTTAGCCGAGGGTACTCTTTATAAGCAGCTAATAAAGTACTTAGACGCATATGAAATACTGCCTTCTCTTCAGTCAGGTTTTCGCAAAAACTTTAGCGCTACCCCTTCATTATTAAAAATTACGGACAAATTTCTTCGAGCTCAAGATTTTAATGAAGTTATAGTCTTGATACTGTTAGATATTCTAAGGCATTTGACAGTGTCAATTTTAAGCTTCTCCTTAAAAAATTTAAGTAATACAAGGTCAATGATGTCCTACTTCAGTGGTTCAGAAATTACCTCTATCAAAGGTACCAAATAACAAAATTAAGTGATGTTAATCTATCGCAAAGTCTGGAATTACACGCTGGCATACCACAAGGCTCTACCTTGGGCCCCCTTCTTTTTAATATATTCACAGCTGACCTACAATTTACCCCACATCATGCAAAATTACACTTATATGCTGACAATATGCAATTATTCATTACACTTTCCACTAACAACATTTGGCAGCAAGTTGAAAACTTGAACTTAGATCTCAATAGCATCCTCAAATGGCCATCTTATGAACTCCAACAAAAGTAAGGTTATATTACTAGGCTCGCAAGTCAGAATAAATACTATAAGACAGCTTAATCCAAGGTTCTATCTTGGTGAATCGCAGCTGGAAATGCAAGAGACAGTAAAAAGTTTCATGCACAATAATGTAATTTGTCTGTAATTAGCAATATCAGAGGAATCTCCCTGTTTTAGGATGGGGCAAACCCTAGCTTTTTTCCATATATCTGGGAAGGTACCTAACTTAAGAGATAGGTTAAATAATATTCTCAACGGTTGGCAGAGTACATAGGCACAATCTCTGATAAGGAAACTAGGAATGCCGTCCGGTCCACTTGTCATTTTATTTTTCAACTTTTTTATAGAATTGGTTATTTCCTCCTCAGATAAATTGATTACATTTAAACTTGGCATGTTAACGTCATAATTGTGATCGATGTCAATGGTGTCATTGGGTTCAGAGTGAGGAAAAGCTTGCTCAAAGAGTCGACTAAAGGCTTCAACAATGTCTTGAGAGTTGTGAAGCTCCTCATTATTTGAAATTGTTAACTCGAACAATCTGTGTCCGATCAAGTAAATAGTTTTCAACCCATTTCAAAAGAGAACCATTTATTTCCACCAAATTCAACTTGTTCAACAAAGACTGATGGTTGACTATCGAAGGCCTTTGTGATGTCTGTATAGACAGTGTGAAGCTAAAATCCATTTTCCAGAGCAAGTGACAGGAAGTCAGTGTAAGTGAGCAAATTTAATTCTGCGAAAGCCAAACTGACTCATATATGTACATTTTGTAAATGACTTATCAAACACTAAGGTGTATAAAATTAGACATTGTTAATGGAAACGTTACCTTCAGCTTCCTGCTTGGCCTTGTAATTCTCCCAAAGCGTCCTCAGAGCCTCCGGCACCGCCACCGCCGCCAGCTCAAACGCCTTGATAACGTCTCCAGCATACCTGGACTGCTCCGGCGTGATAAACGTATAAGCAAACCCCTTGTTGCCCGCCCTGCCGGTCCTACCACACCTGTGAACGTAATCCTCGTAATGATTCGGGCAGTCATAGTTTACGACTAGGATCAGCTGCTTAACGTCCAGACCTCTGGCGGCGACCGAAGTGGCGATGAGCAGTTTCACTTTCCCTGTCTTGAAGTCGATTATGGTGGAGTCGCGATCGAACTGGTCAATGCCGCCATGCAAGCTCAAGCAGTTGTAGGCTGCTCTCATGAGTTCCTTCAGGAGGATGTCGGCGTTCTCCTGCTTGTCGACGAATACTATGATGCTGCCCAGTTCCTGGTACAGTCCGAGCAGTTCTAGGAGCTTTAGGAACTTCTGGTCTTCTTCTAGGATTACCACGTGCTGTTCTACTTCCTTGCAAACGACAGATCGGCCACCTAAAAGAAGAAATTAATTAAGTAGGTGAGTGCAGAAGATCTCAAAGATGTTGCCTTACTATTGAATAAATGTGTGTGGAAGATATTTGTAATTGCAGGGAGGTACTAATGATAAAGTGGATAGATGATCTCTTGCATTAAGTTGATTTTGAATGTTTTTTTGATAGCATTAAAAACTTATACTCAATAGAAATACTACACCGGTATCGGTTCACCATTTTACTGGTAAACGGCGTTTACAATTCGGGAATTACTATTTGTACCGATAATTTGCCATTTTTACAGGTAACTCACAATTTTTACAGGTAATTCTACACATTAATAACACTTGGGAAGGTGATAAATACAAAAATTGCATTCTTAAAAAAATCTGATGGTGGGGAATTGAAACACGAGGTTATTAAAATGGCCACCACACGTTGCAAATACCAGTAAATTTTCATTCCTGTAACTTCTCACCGATTTGAGCTAGAATGAACCTCTTCTTTTTTTTGAATTCTCAGGAAACTATAAGGAACATTATACGCTGATATAATTTGACTCTATCCACAAGTGTTTTCGATTCACATGAAAAACGGTAAAAATCTTGCTTTTGATTACCACAATTGGATTTTTAATGTGTAATAACTTTCCAACTAATACAGATGTCAAAAATGTTTTAAAATAAAAAAGTTAGCCTGTTTGAAGAGTATTGGAAAATGGTAAAACTTAAGCGCGAATTTGGCAATTTTTTATGCAGTACAAATTCTGAAGTAGATGCTTTGGATGAATAAACGCTAGTGTTACGGCCATGCATTTACCTTTTATTTTATTTAAACCTCATTTTATTGTTGCTTTTATTTTATTTATTTATATTTAAAGGAGAATATTTGGAAAAAATAACAGTTATTGCAGCTATTCACTTGAAAACATTTAGAAAATAGAAATATGTAGCAATTCGACAAAAAATTTTCCTCAAGGAATACATGGTTATCATTTACTATTCTACAAAAATGTTACCGCCATTTCAAAAGTGAACAATTCGGGAATTGAAAATGTTGTTTCTGTGAAATTTCAAAATTTCAAAATTCTAGTTTTTTTGAGAAATAGTGCATTTTCGATAAGAAAATCGGAAATATATTCAAGGAAAAAAAATGTAGGAATTAAAGAAGAAAAGACTATCAAAGAAGGTACAAACCTTTCATGATGCCAACTTGATGGTAAAAAAATAAATGACTTTGATTTTATAGTAAAAAAAGTGTCTTCATACTTGCAGAAGAGGTTATGTCAATTAAATCACATAAAACAATTAAACAAATTTAGAATCATACAATATCGTAAAAGATAGTTCCACCTACGAACAGCATAAAAATGCTTTTGCAAGAACTGTTGTTTATGTGAATGAGGATACATAGTAAGCATACTGGAAAAGACCAGTTCTTAATGTATGTACACGTAAGGCATCTTAACTATCTTGTCGAAGGTTTTGTAATCCTACTCATTCTGCACAAAAACCATGAGGAAAACCTCTGCCTAAGAAAGCACTACCTCCACATCGAAATTTTCGGTGAGGATGGTAGTAGTGGTCGCTGATGCCAAAAAGAATTGGGGCCTTTGGTTCTTGTATACATACTAAATCACAATTTAATTTTTTTACCCCCTATAATAATGGTGATGGTAATGAGGGTGATAGTGGAGGTGGCTAATGACAAAAAAATTTTGAAACCGGTGGCTTCTCGTACATACACTGAATACAAATTTTATTGACTTTTACTTGCTCGCTTTATCTATTTACTCCCCATTTACTCCCCAACTCTTTGACAGAATAGGGTCAAAAATATAATTTAGTTCCAGATCTCGCTATAATACATCTCTCTTTCTCTCTCCTTTGATACTACAGGTTATAACTGGTCTCATTATTGTTGCATATAATCGCATTTTTGTTCTTCTGTGGACATCTCTTCATCGGAGTATTGATGTCATGGCAAAATATGCCATGTTGCCTAGGATAATTCTTCTCCGTATCTCTGCATCTTCACTACCTTTTTTTGACAGTATCACGCCCAGATATCGGAACTGCTCGACCACTTCTATGTCATCCTCACCTATTCTGATGTTCTGTGTGTTTGTGTTTCTTCTTGTTTGGGTCATTACCTTCGTTTTATTTCTATTGATGTTCAATCCTACCGTCTTGGCTTTGCTTCTGAGATCTACGTTCTTATGCTACTGCATAAGATCTATCCATGATATTTAAGTCGTCTGCATACGCCGCCAACCATATTAATTTGTTTATGAGTACATTTGTGGGGTTGACTGTTGTCAATTGTCTTATAACATATTCTAGGCAAATGTTAAAGAGTGCAGGGGCTAGCCCATTACCCTGTTTCAGCCCCCCTCATTACTTCGAAGAAATCAGTCAACCAATTCTGGATTCGTACAGATGCGATAGTGTTCGTCATAGTTGCCCTGATTAAGTTTGACAGTTTAGTAGTTTATCAGTTTGTCCGGTATTCCAAAATCTAATAGAATTTAGTATATTTTTTTCTCTCCATACAGTCATATGCTTGGCAAAAATCCACAAATATCTGGTGTAAGTCCCCATCATATTCCCATGTCTTCTCTAAGATTTGTTTAACTGCAAAAAGTTGGTTGCTAGTGTTTCTACCTTGTCTAAATTTGACTTGGTATTCGCCTATTAAATTTTCCGAAAATTCGGCTAGTCTTTGGCTTAGTATATACGTGAAGATTTTATATGCGGTACACAGCAATAAAATTCCACTGTAATTTCTGCAGTTCAGCTTGTCACCGTTTTTATATATTGGGCAGATTATGCTTCTTTTCTAGTCTGGGTATTTCCTCTTCAGTCCAGATTGTCAGTGTAAGCTTGTGTAGGTGCTCCGACAGTTTATTACTTCCTGCATTATATAGTTCAGATGGTATCTCATCACATCCTGGTGTTTTGTTCCTTTCCATTTGTTTTACAACTGTCTCTACCTCTCCAAATGTTGGAGGTTGGGTTGTTACATTTTGGTTTTCCGGTTATATGGGCTCTGGATTTTCATTCTCATTTTCTGGTTGTCCATTCAGAAGCCCTTGGAAATATGTCTTCCAAGTTTCCTTGATGCTCTTTGCATCACTGGTCAGGTCACCAGTGCTTCTTCTGCATAATGATATTCTTGGTTTATATCCCTCCCTAAGCTGCTTTATGAACTTATCCCGTGTGTGTAGTCGCGGGCTAGGCATGGGGAGTAAGAATTACAACATCGCGTGTGCCAGCTGGCTGAAATGAAATAACAGAGCTGGGATGCTCCACCGACGGACGAATTTACGGCTGCCAGTGTTGTCATATCTCTCGCGCTAGGTGAATGTACATGCCTAATGGGAAATTACACGCACGGTATATAATGCATAGGTGTACCAAATTTCAAAGCTGATAAATAGAAAATGTTGTTTGTATTTCAAATAAATTATTCTTTCTTTACTTATTATGTTTTATATTTATGTTTAGAAAATCGTATGCATTTATTAATTGGAAACTGGTACCAAATTTTCATTTTATCGAATTACTGGTAAATGAAAAAAAATGACTAAATTCGTAATTCCTACAGTACATACCAACTTGAACCTCAATGGGCCTCTGCAATATCCTTCTAGCCAAGGCCTCCATTTGCCGTGGGAAAGTTGCGCTGAACATAACAGTCTGCCTGTCGGGCCGCACGTTATCTATAATCCTCATTACTTGCGGTTCAAAACCCATGTCGAACATCCGATCGGCCTCGTCTAATACTATGTAAGTCACACGACGTAAGTTGGTAACCTTTCCGCTGTTGGCCGCCAGCATGTCTATCATTCGACCAGGCGTGCAGATGATCATTTCAGCACCTGAAAATGTTAATGAAATAGGTAATTTTTAATATTAATTTATTATTATTATTACTTTAGATATTATTTTCAATTTTGGTATGTGTTAATAATAATAATAATAATAATAATAATAATACTGTTTATTGTGCAAAAGGAAATACATACTTTACACAAAAGGATGAGGTTAGCAAAGCTTTCTTCCACCTCTCCTAAAAGATTTAAAAACTAAATATTCTAATATTAAATTATAAATTATAAGTATAAAAATCAAATTTTAAAACCTTATAATGTAAATGAATTAATATAAATATACACATTAAAATATTAATAAATAAAATACATATAAATATAAACGCCTATATGCTAGCTACAAATCAGTCTACAAATAACAGTTCCGAGAGGGTGTCCTAAAGTCCTAATTATTTAACATTATCTTTAATTTACTTTTGAACTGAGGTAGGGACAAATCTAAGTTGGATATAATTTTATTTAAATACATTGGTGCTATATAAGAAAAACATCCTTCAAATTTGTTTGTATGATGTTGGGGAATTGTAAATGTATCTATTCTTATATTTACATCATGTGTATTCGATCTTCTTTGAATCAAATTAAATAGATACTGGGGTGTTTTATTCTTAATTAATTTATACAAAAATATCGTGATTAGATACTGCATACGCTTTTCAACATTTAATTCATTTAATTCTCTGATGTAGGGAGTCACATGAGCCATATATGGAATGCAACAAACAAAACGTATGCATGCATTCTGTACTCTTTGCAGCTTATTTTTATTATACTGTGGTAGAAAATTATAATAAACTGATGAACAATAATCTAATTGAGGATATATTAATGTTTTAACCAGATTTAGTTTTATATTCTGATTTAATTGGTTTTTAAATGAATATAATGTTTTTAATTTATACATAGATGTTTTAAAGATATGTTCAATATGGTCATTAAATAATAAGCTTCCATCCATAACTACACCAAGATTTTTTGCTGAGGCAACCCACTCAACATTTGCATTATTGATATTCAAGTTATATTTTGTTTCAATCTCAAGTTTTTGCCGTTCTGGCCCTATACATATTGCTACTGTCTTATTGGGGTTTACACGCAATCCGTGCCGTTCAGAATAAGTAATGATGTTCTGTAAATCCCTGTTTACATAGTCAATAGATGTTTGTATTTCCTTATATGGGAAAGATAAGTACATTTCGATATCATCTGCGTAGAGATGACTTTGACATCTTGATAGAGAGGCAGCTAAATCAAATATATATATAGAAAAAAGGATAGGGCCCAGAACACTACCTTGTGGAACTCCCGATGAGGTTTCTTTTGTTGAAGAGCATGTATGTGTATTAAGAAAAACCCTTTGATATCTGCCTTTAATATAATTACATAACCATTCAAGCGTTGCATTTTTAAAACCTATATATTTTAATTTTGCTGCAAGTAAATTAAAGTTAACTAGATCGAAAGCTTTACTCTGATCCAGTAACACTAAAATGGTACAGCAAGACTTGTCTAGTGCTGTAGCGGCATCATTAACAACCTTTAATAATGCAGTGTTTGTTCCATGCTTTTCACGAAAGCCAGATTGAGTTTCGGGTAGTATATTATTCATTACTAAATAGTCTTTTATTTGAATAGATATTATTTTTTCAAATAGTTTTGATAATGTCGGTAGTATGCATATGGGTCGTAAATCATTATAGCTTAATGGTATAGATATTTTTGGGATAGGTAAAACATTTGCAATTTTCCAAATGTCTGGAAAGACACCTTGTGTTATTGATTCATTAAAAATGTGTTTCAATATATCCACACAGTAAGGTACAATAATTAGTAACATCTTTAAATTGATATTATCAACACCTAGAGCCTGGCTCTTTATAGTTTTTAATGCATTAAGTATATCGTCATTATCAATTTGTCTAAAAGTAAAACTGAGATTAGGATTTAGCTGATTATTGTTGTAAAAAGAGAGTAAATTGTCATCTACCGTGGAAGGACCTGCCACGTTAAAAAAATAATCATTAATTTCTTGAGGATTTAATAATTCGTTCGGAATATTATTTTTTACTGCACCAGATTGCGTACCAACTCCCCAATCAGTCAGTTTTTTCCATATCAATTTATTATTACCTTTATTTTTATTCAAAACAAATTGCATATATGCCTTCTTTTCTTGTTTTATTGCTTCATTCACTGTATTTCTCAAACTTACGTAATATTCACGCGCTACCCTAGTTTTTGTTTTTAAGTATTTTGAATGAGCTTTATTTTTTGTTTTAATCATTTGTCTGATATTATATGTAATATAAGGACGGTACTGATATTTCTTTGTAAATGAGCATACAGGGGCATGGTTATCAAAGAGTGTTGTTATGTAGGTATTAAGTAACTCTACTTTACGATTAAGGTCCTGAATGTTATAAATGTTCTCCCAAGGAGTATTATACGTAGCATTAATAGCAAAACTATTGGAGTCAAAACTTTTATAATTACGATAATAAATGATTTCTGAACATACCTTTTCATCCTCAATGTTTATTTCACAAAAAGTCATCATATGATCTGTAATATTTAATAAATCCATAGTACCCCAATTAGTTACTGCAGTGTCGTTACTTATACAAATAATATCTATCAGTAATAGGATATAAAACCACATATTTTAGTTAGAAAAGTTATTTTATCGCTCCACCAGTGGCGTCCCTGAGAACATGTCCTCTGATAATTTTTACCAAAAAAATGGTGCTCCTATGACATTTTTCCATGTGGATATTTTTTCTGATTAGCCTAGTCAATTCTATATGAAAACGGTCTCTTGCGTTTTTCTCGTCAGACACACAGTTCTTGATTAAAACAATTAAATTCAAATTGAAACTAATTATTATTAACATTGATAATGATAAATTTTGTTATATAAGTATAAGTATTAAAGAATACTATTCGGGTATTAATCAAATCACAACTTACACACTTTTTTATTTTTTATGAAATCATTTAAATAATATTCTCTACAATCATGATAAAAGCAAATAAATAAAAAATTGTAAAAAGTATAAGTAAGTTATCTTCTTTTTCTAAGTTTCTTGAAATTATCTTGTCATAGATTAACACCTTTCCTAGAAGTGAATCATTACTGCCAATCAAAAAAATAAATCCACAACAGCTACCTTTAACTATGTAAAAAGAATACTAAATTGTCTAGATGATGGACACATTGCACTCAGAATATTTTTAAATCTATCGAAAGCTTTCGACTGTGTGAACCATACAATACTTCTAAATAAGCCGCACACAACATGGTTTACTTCCTACCCGAATGAGAGATATCAGAAAGTTTGCATTAGATCAGATTCATCAGAATATTATTCAAGTAATTGTAAAATATCATTAGGTGTACCACAGGGCAGCGTGCTCGGTCTAATTATTTTCTTAGTGTACGTAAATGATTTGATGTTATCTAAATGATGACGCGCTTTTTATAACTACTTATGCCGATGATACCCAACATTTTAATTTTTGAAAAATATTATAACATTCAGATTAAAGCAACAAATGTAAAAATATATACAGATGGTTTCATCAAAACTCATTAATATTAAATAGTGAGAAAACAAAATGTACCCTATTTAAACATAATAGGAATAAAAGTGGGAATCCTAGCAACACGCTGTCTACTAAGATAAAGGAAATAACTTCCATAAATATTTTCAAGACAGGAATTAAACGAATTTCAATATACTTAGAACCATACACTTTAGAGGACGTGAATGAGGTGGATTTCAGGCGATACGATAATCTTGCTTTGAACTAAGATCAGTGTATTAATTAACCAAATGTATACAATTTTTTAATGTATTTACTAGTTTTTAGACATGTAGCAAACAAAATTGTAAAATTGTTGTCTCTGGTACGCAATAAATTCTATTCTATTCTATTCTTCTACTGAACACTACAATCGAATGCTAGACTCGACACGCGATTTACCAACCAACCAGATTAAAACATTTAATTATATTTATGTGAAACTGTGGCTGATTGTTCACTTCCTCGCAATATTTTTTCGCATGTGAATTGTTATCAGATTTTTGTTCCAAATAAAACTAATTTAGGGAGTTTTTAGTTAAAACATTACCTAAATTCTGAAATTAAACCACTGCGGATTTACTAACCTACAGTACTACTTTCTTATTTACCTCTTTTCAGCTCAGCTATCTGCTCCGAAATGCCCGTTCCTCCATAAACGCAAACGGCGTGTAGTCCTAAGCTCTTGGAAAACTTTTTGATATCCTTCCCAATTTGCATACAAAGCTCTCTTGTCGGTGTCATGATAATAGCGATCGGTCCATCCGTCTCTTCTAAAGGAGGCTGGTCCAGGATATGCCGGAACATAGGGAGCAGGAAGGCCAGAGTTTTGCCACTGCCTGTTTTCGCAATACCTAAAAAGTTAACAAACGATTTTCCACAATGCCTTTATCAATAATCAATACAATATAGTAAATGGTGTTAATTCAATTGTGCGATGCTATAAATAATAATGTCATATAATAAATTTTCTAAAAGGTATATTATAGTTATTAAGGTATCAAGGGTATTATAAGAATAATAACGCACCGAGGTTGGCAGTGTACTTCCCGAAGACCTCTGGCCCGAGGGAATGTAAGTCGACCGAGGGCGTCATTATCCTATAACACCCGTGGTGCCTTCAACGTTTAATGTCCCTACAAGTCTGTTATTTAATTCGAATTTTTTTTGACATTTACGATTTATTAATTTATATTATGTTCAAATTTTACAGCTGAGTTGTTACCTACATATTTAGAGATTTAAGTTTATGGGTTGAAAATCACATAGGTAAATTCTTATTTGTGTACAAAGATAAGCCCAGGTCTTGGCTAATCTCCCTGTGTATCTCCGTATCTCATCATTGGTGAGCGTTTATGGGAACTAATTGTCTAAGACAATGAATAATCTTCACCAGGCCAATTTCAAGCAAATTTTTATGTGATAAAATAAAAATACTCACCGATAAGGTCTCTTCCTGACATGATGGCTGGGATTGCCTGTGCCTGGATTGGTGTGGGTTTTTCAAAACCGAGTTTTTTCAGTATATTGAGTTCTTTTGTTGAAACACCACACTGAGCCCAGGTTTTTATCGGTTTTGGACAACCCTTCCCTACAGATAATACAATTACAAAAAAATTTCTATATTTTCTTTTTCAAAACATACATTCGAAAAAATGGTCCTTTTTTTAACCCCCTCCCTTCCCCTTGTAACGCCTTGTAACATTTATGAAACACCCTTAAACAGATCTACAATCTACAATCTCCCCACCCCTAAAAAAAATCTGCCAATTACTTTGCCACGAAAGAATGAATTTAACATGTTAAATATAGCTATCTTCCAGGCAATTTTTTTTGTTAACTTCCCTGCACCAATCGCTCATTTTGTCACATTTCCCCTGGTCCCCTTCTTTCCCCTAAAGGCGAATACATATTTTTCATGACTCTTTTTATTACTGGCCACTGAACCTACCTTTGACTCGTATCCCTTCTAACTCTTCCTTATAAGCGTCCACCTCGTCATGGGTCATTTTTGCAATTTCCGGCACTTCCACATAGAAATTCTTTCTAAACGGTATATATACAATATTATTGTGATCGATCTTGGCCAATTCCTTCTTCTGCTTATTCGCTATGTTGGCAGCTGTGTCCTTTAAGTCTTCCTGTTCTTCCTCGGAAGAATACTCAAGGCCATCTTGATTTTGTTCGATCAGCTCACCTTTGTTCTTGTTCACCTTGGATTTCGCCACTCCAGTGACTATTACGAGAGAGCCTTTCTTGGAATTCGGGTCGTTGGATGGTTTTTTAACGTCGAATTTATTTATTTTGCGTACTTCATCTTGGACACCTGCAACAAAACAATAGAGCAATTAAGTTGATATTGCACGAAAAAAAACTCTAGTTACCTTTCATGAACTCATCCAAGGGATCTACTTCGTCTTCTTCGACCTTTTCCACTTTTTCCTCTGGCTCCTTCTCCTCGGCTTTCTTCTCTTCAACAACTTTCTCCCCGTTTTCTTCCTTCTCTGCCTTATCATTTTTATCTTCGTCTTCAGAATCATCTTCTAAGGACCATTTTTTTACGGCGCCCTGAGGGATAGTTAAGTTTTGAACCAAGGTTCCTTTCTGTGCTTCTTTTCTTGTAGCTTCTTGCTCCTTCTTCTTCCTCTCTGCCCTCCAACGCTCTATTCTTTCGCGTCTTTTTACCATTTCCAATTCGAGTTTCTTCTGCTCTTCTTCCTAAAACACGTGGTGTCAACATCAAGGTCAAAAAAATACTAATAATATTATTTTTAAAATGGCGGGATATGTTAATGTTTAAAACTTATTTTTAAATTCAGTTGATGTTTTACCACATCCCATTAGGGACTAGGGATTAGGGATTAAACAGGGATTAAACAGACAGCAAAAATATATAAAAAATTCATTAGGTAGGTACTCTATTATACTAATACGAGTTCAGTGAGTGGAGGAGAACATAACCTTGAAAATAATTACATGATTTTCAATATTATAATACAATACTGAGTTTATATCTTAAATAACAATGATAGACGCCTCAATAAAAATTAAAAGAGTAAATATTGTCTTTTTTAGTGTAAAGAGGTTCACAGTTGTTATTCAAATAAATCGCATGAGTTATCGAAGAAACAGCATTAACATGCATCTCCTGGAATATATCACGTTTCATGTAATACCTATTTGACTTACAGCAACTCATATGACATAAAGTTAATTCATCAACGTTATGAGTTTCTGTGATATTGGAATTTTTTTTTTCCTTATGGGTTGCGGTCCCGAAGCCCCACTGTACTGAAGTTTAAGCTTGTTGTACCCCATAGTTTCGTTATCCCATTAATCCCGTTCCTCTCCAAAAGGATAGTATATGGTCAATGGGAGCTCTGGCTATTTCTTCTGGGGTTACAGTTAGTCCCCCGAAGTGTGAGAACTTCCCAGCCACTAAAATTGCTGGAGCCAACAGTGTTGGTACTCTTTGAAGACATTGGAATTCCACCAGACCAGTTCACTTTTACGAGTTGTCATGGCAATTTTCAAAGTGTACCGAGAATAAGGCTAGCTGGTTGGTTGGTTCGGTCATCTGTAGACCCCTTTAGAAAGGTACATACCAGTAACAAATAAATAGCGGGATTGATTATTAAACTTCGTATAATTAGTTACGGTTCATAAAAATCATAAAATGGTTTGAGGTTTTTAGGTAACAGCCGGAAATGCCATAAAAAGAAGTCACGACGACTGGGATTAGCTGGTATATTCAAAATTATACTCAAAGCTGTGTTAATTTTAATTACTAATTACGTGTTGTGCAAAAGTTGGTATTTTTTTAACATACTTGAGATGGCAATTTTCTAACACGACCAGGGGCCCCTTGACTGCGCTCAGGCCCCGGTCATTTGTAACGGCTGTCCCCCCCTTTCGACGGGCCTGGGGAACAATACATGAGGTTGATTTTTAAATATTTAATTTGTGATGTACATTAGTGGATTTTAGTTATGTATTTCAAGGAAAATGATGTATTTTTCAAGGTATAAGTGTAATAAATATATGAGACTAATTGTAATAAGATTGCATATCAGCTTATTACCACAAGCATTACCTACCACTTTACATTACAACTAACCGAATTCAGCTGATTGTCTACGTTATCCCTAAATACAAACCTTGTCTAAGTTGGCTGGATCAAAAGAGAGCCCAGAATCATCTGGCTTTGTTTTCTCATTTGAGCGAGACCTAGACCTCCGTCGACTGGACTTACTTGCACCACTCCGCCTTTCTTTACTGTCTCCTCTATAACAAACAAACCCATGGAAATTTCACCTTGTTATGTAATATATAAACTTTACCTTCTGCGGTCCCTGTCACGGTCCCTATCTCTGCTGTAGGACCTCCTTTCTCTGTCTCTCCTATCTAAACGTTCCTTCGACCTAGAACGACTCCTACGTCTAGCTTCCCTCGATCTACTTCTCCTGTATCTGTTTGGTTTAGATCTGTCTTTACTGCGAGATCGTGATCTTCGTCGTTTTCTTTCTGGTGTTCTGCTTCTTTCACGTCTAAAATATTAAACAAATTCAACAAATCAGCCCTATAAAATTGAGTTATAAAATTAAGTTCCATCCAAAACAACCGTGGGGCTATTAAACTTACCCTCTGACCATTTTATTTTTGTATATAACTAAAAACTAAATAGGTATAAAAACAGATTTCTCAATTAATATTGGGTTTACAAACACCCTTCAACAACGTAACCTCACTTTTACCGTAAGGATTTATTTGTCTTTTCAGTTGCCAATGTTACCATCGTCCATCACGTTGAGTACAGATAAATACATGGGTTTAACGGAAGATGGCAATAAATTATTTGATAAATTCAAAATTATTGTCTATATTCTATACGAATGCTGTATAATATTTTTATATAATTTAGCTTTAGATATAACACGAATAGTTTTGTAATGTTGCTGTATTCTGAAATAATTTAATAACGTAATAAACTATTACAGATTCCTACTTTGAATTATTTTATTTAACCACTAATCAACTATTTTCTGATACCAAACCAATTTTTTATCTTAGTTCCCTGTATATTTTATTTGCATTCAATCAATATTTAATAAATTTTAAATTTTCTTGCTAATAATCACAAGTCGACTCAAGGTAGTTATAGAAATAGTCGATAGATGGCGGCTAAAGTACGAATTTTAAGATAGTGTAAAATTAGTTGCATAAATAGTAGGCTGGTTTATGACTTACGACGATTTTATTCAACTTTTAAATCATCTTTTGTTTTTGTGAGTTGGAATTACGTTTAAAATAATTGTGTGTGTACTATGATGGCGAACAGTGATTGAATACGACATTAAATTACAAAATACAATTTATATACGATATTAGTAAAATTAATCTGCGTGCCTGCTGAATCGCAAATTATTTTGAGCTGGTTGAATATGAAACTACTAAGTGGTAAGTTAATAAAGTAAACAGACATACATTTTGCATTTTTGCCGTTTTACACCTGATTGAATCAGTTCTCCTGCAGTGTTTACTGTTATATTCTATTCTTTTCCATCTTATTCGGCTTTTCTAATCATAAGTATATAGAAATAAACAGAGAAGTAAACCCACAAAGGAAACCTGCACAATAGACGGTGTATTGAAAGTACTTGAATATTGTTAAGACTGCAAAGGTTTCTTGATCTTCGATTATTCATATTTACCAGTATTTTAGTATAGATCAGAGTGTATTATATCTCTGGTGTAGATCAAGGGACCATGCAGTGTCACTGGTTAAAATTTTGTACACAGTATTTCACACTTCGAATATTTCACAGTATTTTAAGTAGGTAGGTACCTACTTAAGTTCTGATTTACTTATGACTTTTTCTTTATTTTCTTTCCTTTATTATAGTAGATAGGCCATATAAATGTAGGTATACACCATGTTGTACATCATAATTGTCGTCTACATTTTTTTAAATAAAATATTGATAGTTTGATAGGTTTTGCAATAACACGAGCCATGCATGAAATTAAGGCCTGCATAGGCAAGGTTCAGAACTAACAGATGTGGGTTCATAAAATAAATTTACCTAATGGAAAATTAAAACAGAAAACAAAGTGAACAGCACAAACTTAATAAAAAATTAATGAACGGCGACTAATTATTAAAAGGGTACTTGTGATTATATTCATAGAGATGAAAGATCTGAAGCATAGAATACTGAAGAAAAATGTTAATACATCACTTATAGTAGTCTAATGGAAGTGTATATCAAATTGAATGTTTAAACATCTTTATAAATATTTTGTGCCTATCTCATTATTATTTGAATTCTACAGCGTGTCTCTCTTTTAATATACTCCCCTTCCATCTCAGTTATTAGTTACCTAATTTCAAAGAACTTCTCACGGAGTGATAGGAAACTGGCCCTCGGTTAAATTGCACCAAATTTTAGTATGTTATGGGTTTTGGCCTCCTGAACAATAGTTCTCATGGGCACAATGCTCAAAAGTCAATATAGCGCAAGCCACTACTTGTTGAAGACAGAACCATTAAGTGAGAAACCAAAGAACTAGAGTATACTGTTCCTACCATACACTAATTAGTTAAGTAATGTATGTTCATATTAATGTGTTTTAATGGTCCTGTATGCTTATGTATATGCGAATGCAATTATATAATTTAGTGTTTATTACCCATACAGCACACCAAATAACGATTACGATGTGTTCGCATTGTGACGATGTATCTAGATGCAGACATCAAGGTTACACAATTCTACGATGTAAATGTGCTACGTTTACACATCGTAGGCACACACGTATGCACAAAGGTTAAACGTCCGCCTCACAATGTAGCCACAGTATACTATTTACATATACACAAATAATTTGATCCACAGTGTGTTATCGGATGCACAGTAATTGACTTCCTAATGTTTCAGACGAATGAAGTTTTATGCTAGACGTTAATTTGACGTCTTTTTCAGGTTATATTTGGTAATCCCCCCACAAGTTTTTAGCAATGGGAACATATAAAACTACATACTAGTTAGTAAGTCTACTTGATAAAAATAAAGTAATTAATGCATAAATATGTTTTGTCCTATGAATTTATTTGTTAGCCATCCGTATATTTTATTTACATTAACTATCTAATATTGTTTACCATCACTCCAATTTCTTCTCACAATGGTTGCCTGCAAATTATAATGTTTATTAAGTTATTAAATTAATTTTTACTTACCTTTGCCAATTGCGGTGGGTAGGGGTCGAACCTACATGTCTCTGTTGTCCATATTACAGTACTGACGCTTCTACCAACTGAGCTATCGTGGTGGCTGTTATTTCGGATCCTAAAAGCAGTATTTATGATGTGTATGAAGTCTTTATTATGTGTGAAATTGAATTTCTAGCCTTATTTAAAATATATGAAAATCTTTCAAGTTCTCTTTTTTTTTCTATTTTTTTACGTGTTCCCAAACCTGAATTTTTCGAGTTGCTAGTATTTTTATTTATTTATAATTATTAAGAAGAACTTATTTAATTTAAATAAACTGTCACCAGTGTCACCTGAGTTAAGAATTAAAGTTTTAAGTTGAAGTAGGTACTTATGCAAACCTGGGAATCGTGTTGGAGAAAAAACGGTCAGGTATAATATATCATCTACAACATAAATAGAATATTTAATGGTCTATAAGAAGTATATTCGTACATCGGTTTTATAAGCAATTATTACCTTGAAAAAAACAACTAAAAGTTTTTTTGCAATTATTTTAACAAAAAAAAAAAAAAAAGACAGAGTGAGCACGGATCGAACCGCGTACCTCTTAACTCGCCGCTTAATGTTTAACTCACTCTCAACCACTGACTTCTGTTTGAATATCTGCTTAAAGACTTTATAGTAGAACACGCAACGGCTAGATTTTGCTTTTTAATGCATTTCAATCTAATTTTATTATTAAAAGAACTCGATATCTTTAAAACTACCAAATCTTTGCAAACTCTTTCGAATATAAATTATTTTGGATATTGTTAAAAAACAAAAATGCCTTCTATATATGTGACTATGACCACTCTTATAGAGGAAAGAGGACACACATGGCCAGTATGCTCACGCTGACGCTTTGCGCGCGCACACTGTTCCATGCTCGAATAGTCGAATGTAGACACGACAAGACACAACTAAAAAGTGTATATATAGTTATTTGTATCATGTGTATATATCGCACTTTTATGTGGTGTATACAGTAGGCACAAGTATTATATAAAGCATCACACATACATATGACTTAAATAACCTTGTAGGCATCTTCTACGGACGTCAAATTTCAACATTCTAATGATCCTTCTTTACGTTATATAAAAATGTTTAGAATCTTGAGTGCATACGGTATACAATTATTAAACATTGTATCACATAATTCTGTCAATATAAACATAAGTGTATCTCATATGTGTACGTCAGTACTAGTTTAACAATTAGATCCATCTTAACATATTTTGTTTCTCATGTGTATATCTTGTAGAGACGTAATTACAATTGGACGTGCTGTTTGGGTAATTATATATATATATATATATATATATATATATATATATATATCTCATTATAGTTTAATATTTAAAAAGATGCGTACCGAGTTAGATGCATTGTACCAAAGAAAAATATGCTAATTTTTTATTAAGTATTTATTTAACAAAGAAATATCTACATATGCCACCACTGGATCTATATCTAGGAGAAGTGGCTTTAATAACAATGGCACGCCTCAAGTCCCTTGGCTTACAACCAAATGTAGGCTGAGGAGAGACCAGAAGTCGCCTGTGGAATGAGGCTGTCAGGAAGACGCCTCTTCTACAGGCATGCACAGATGGTATCTCTCCCCGATTTGTCTTTGATAGACCCTACACAATACAGACAAACAGTGAAAACGAGACCGCCGGTGAAGGTGTGATTAACATTTTCACAGACGGATCAAGAAAGAAGGAGGGGGCAGGATGTGGAATATAATCCAGAAGCCTGCAAATCCAATATAAATGGACTATGGATGAGCGAGCCAGCATAGTACAAACTGAACTGGCGGGCATAACCATAGCCGCAAAAGAGATTGTCCGCAGACAAACTACGGACAAAACAATCAGGATCTACACAGACTGTAGACAATCACTACTAGCCCTGAGAAGATACAAAATAACCACAGGAGCAGTATGGGAATGTCATCAAGCACTTGTGGGTGCCTCCAGCACAAACAACATCTCGGTATGCTGGGTGAAAGGACACGCACAGTGCAGTGGCAACAAAAAAGCCGACAAACTGGCCAAGAAGGCAGCAGGCCAACCTATCTTTGGACCAGGCCCGGCCAGTCTGTTACCGATTACGGCGACAATACAATTAATTAAGGAGAACACCCACAACGAATTTAAGAAGCTGTGGGATGAAACAAGCAGCTGTCAGCTTGCTAGGGAACTACTCATGTATCCCAACAAGAAAACAGCAATGGACTACCTGGCAATGACCAGAAGGAATCTACGTTCTATAACAGGAATCCAGACTGGACACTGTCCGCTAAGGAAACATCTATACAATATGAGATTAAGCGAAACACCTCTTTGCAGAGGTTGTGAACAAGAAGATGAGACGGTTCAACACGTACTCTGTGACTGTTCAGCCGTCTCATCAACCAGAGAATCCACTTTGGGAGAGCGTTGGCCTACCTTGGCCAATGTAAGGGAGATGCCCCTAGGCAACATCACCACCTACTTCGAAAAAATAGGTTGGCTGGAGGCCTAGGCGAGTGTCTGCCTAGAGGGAGGATGTCCAAGGGGTCCAATGGGGCCTAAGTGCTGTGGTTTCTTTTGACCACCCTCCTGCTAATTCCATACTCCATACATACTCCATACCTACATATTTTTTATTTATATTTTTGAATATACATTCAGTATCACTCTACACGGCTCACGCAACACTACGAAATACAAAACCTTACGCAATTCCAGTAAGTAATGGTTATAATTCAATAACTGTTTAACATTAGGTTTTTTTCACTCGAATACTCATTTTAGTGATAACCATAACCGAGTGATGCAGGTTATTTCAATAACCGGATAACCGGTTATTTTCGTTCGAGTGATCCCATCACTACTCGTAGGTACTTAGTTTTCATCAATGGTTTTAGAATTAGGTTTTTTGGAATACTTCAATGCTGTTATCAGGATTATTTCTATACATATGACTGCTTAATGCCACACATACAATAAAAAATAGAAAATACTTAGATCGTTAACTTAATTTAAATAAATTACTTAAGTATTATGCTAGGAATCCTATTATGTAATTCAATACTTCTTCAGTATTAGCTAGAAGAATAATTGTTTTGATTGGTTCTCCAGTAACGAGTGTTTTAAAGTGTTTACCTAACTAATATATAAGCGTGAGCAGAGATTGAGGCACCAATATACAGAAAGTAGGCAATTTCATGTTAAATAAAAAGTTTGTAAGTTGTGATCTGCTTAATACCTAAATAATATTTTCTAATCAATGGATGTCCTATGGATGTCCGCAACGGACACAATTGTCCACACACGACTTCCATTGGATGTCCAAAAAAGTGGCCACCCTACAGTCGAATGGACATCCACTGGATATCATCGCTACTTAATCTGGACAGTTATTGGACATACAAGATATCCGGACAAGCATATGTCCATTGGACGCTCAATGGACATATGTGTGTTATTAGGGATTCTATTTTCGTCATTTTTTTTACTCCCTTTGACGGTTACTACACCCGGCTGTGTTGAGGTGCCAGACCTTCCATTCCATGTCTGGTGTATTAAGAAGGATCTGCTTACTCATTCTTAAGACTGCTGAAATGTATTACGCTAATTGAATTTAGAATCCGAGATCTCACAACTGATGAAAAACAAAAAACAAACATAAATAAGACAACTCCCAAATCCAAAACCAAGGCTGTGCGGAAGGGGTTATGCATTTGTAAAAACGCAGACGTACATCCATACCAGAGCTGGGTCAGATACAGTTAAAATGTATTCGAATACCGGATACGGATACATCAAATGTATTCGAATACCAGAGACAAGATACGGATACTTTTTGCTTTAAAAAGTATCCGAATACCTTGTATTCGAATACTTTTTTCGGATACGGATACCGGATACTTTTCTTTCGTTTGTGAAAAAAATGTTTTATGAAATTCAGTTTTTTTTAAAGCTGTCCAAGACGCAATCTCCTTCTTTTAAATAAATATATGTAATGCCTTTGGGTATTTTATTTGTTTTTTTTTTTTGAGCAAATCAAAGTCCACCAACAACAAAAAACTAATTTTTTCCGAAATCGGTCACGAATGTACTCTAATGTATACTTTCTCGGCGCAATTTTAGATCCTAAATTACGCCATTCTGGTATTTTAGTCCATTGCTAAGCAACTATCAGAAAGCAGTCCGGGAAATTTATTTTTTCCCAGCCTAAGCTGGGAAAGTTACTTTTTCTGAAATCGATCGGCAATGTCTGCATTTTCGGAGCGATTTCAGATCGAAAAATGCACAATTCCAGTATTTTAGTCCGTTTCTATAAAGCTATCAGAAAACAGACTGGAAAAGATCCATTGCCAAGCAACGATCAACAAAATCGTACGAGAATATTACTTTCCCGGCCTAGGCCGTATATTTTAGAGAGTAAATAAATACACGCAGACAAACCAATTCACATTAAAATTGCATTTATTAGTAAGCAGTTAGACTGTAATGAAGAAATGTTATGTACAAATTCCTTAAGTTATAATAATATTGATTGTGATTTCAGAAAAAATAGTATGCATATTTCGGTGTGAAAGCACATTCCCGGACTTATTGGCCTCGGCTAACGTCTCGGCCATTTTAAACAGTAAATAATAAGCACTGAATTTCTGACTTTTTTCAAAACAATAAAAATTTCTTAATTTATAATAATATTGATTGCGATTTCAGAAAAAATAGTATGTGTACTTCGTAGTAAAAGCACATTCCCGGACTTCAATGCTTGTTGGCCTCGGCTTAAAGCCTCGGCCAAAAATTGATATCGTCGTCCGGGAATGTATTGGTTTTACTACTGAATACACAATGTACTATTAAGTGCAAAAAATTGTCTAGAAAAAAAAATATTCAACATTTTAACAAAAACTAAAACATATGATATAAGGAGTCATTCTTTATAGAAAGTTTTGCTTATACTAAAAAATACTTAACTACTTTAACTATAGTTGGAATGTAGATATAACGTACAAGGTGATTAAAAAATAAGAAAACTTGAAATTTTTGCGAAAATGAAATACCAGTTGTTGAAATTGAAGCAAAAGTTTAAAATCTTATAAGAAAAATTGTTCCTAATGTCGATAGAAGGTCTGACATGACATTTGATTTAAATTATCTAGTTTTTTTGGCACCACGATTAAATTAATTTTTCAAAAGTAACTAAAGAAAGTGCATGATTTATTAATTTGTTTAATAAAGTAATTACAAAACAGTCACTTTCAAACTGTTCGTTATCAAAGAAATTAGCCACTTTGCTACTTTGGTTAACTTTGCAAGATTACTTTAATCTTAAAGATGCCAAAAAAATTGAGATAAGCTTTCAAATTTCATATCTGACCTTCTATCTCAAAATTAGGAACAATTTTTCGTATAATATTTTCAACTTTTACTTGAAGAACTGGTACTTTACTCTTGTAACAGTTTCAACTTTTCGTATTTTTTAACCATTCTGTACGTTATATCGACATTCCAACCATAGCTAAAAGGACTTTTCAGAATATATGTAAACCTTTTTATAAAGAATGACTAGAAAATAATATTTAATATGTATATATATTTTTTGTGGTATTCGGATATTTTCAGTATCCGAATACTTTTATTGTATTCGGATACATTTGTTGTATTCGGATACTTTTAGTGTATTCGGATACTTTCGGTGTATTTGGATATTTTTATTTGTATTCGAATACTTTTATTTGTATTCGAATACTTTTATCAGTATTCGAGTACTCGCGTAATGTATTCGAATAACAGATACTTTATTAATTTGTGTCGAATACGGATAGCGGATACAATTTTAAGAAAGTATTCGAATACAGCTTTCGGATACAGAAAAAGTATCCGAATACTGTATTCGAATACAGATGTATTCGAATACTACCCAGCTCTGATCCATACCCGCCGGTGTTGTTAACACCGGGGCTGGCGCTCGAACCCAGAAGGTGAGAGACAGTCGGTCAGCATATTCGCCACTCAATACGCCTTAACCGACTGAGTTACCGAGCCGGTAGCCAGATAAGTGATAATTCATTCTTTGAAGTGGATTTTCCATATCACCCTGCATAGTTATACAATATATTTTTGTTTTTTTTTTTATATATTTCACCTAAGTAATACATTTTCTCTTTAGTTCAGTTTTATACTTATAATCTCTTATCAGACTATAAACACTGAAGTACTCAGGGAAAATTAAAGTCACTTCATGTAACATTTAATGTGAGAAAAAAGGGTAGGAAGGGTGTATAAAAACAAGATGGGATGTTCTTTTTATTATTTATTTATTATTATTTTTAACATATTTACAACAGTTTCAGAATCTGTAGCCATAAATTTAATATCTTACAATATTACCTTGATAAAAGTGTGATGTCTTATAGATTTCATTTTAAATTAATTCTTAACCAATGGATATGTACAAATATTGTAAAACGATCAAGGATGTAATGGATCATTTTATGACACAAATAATGACATTACGACATATATGGACGGTGTGGAAAAATAATTTATATTTTCAATTAGAAATATAAATAATGATATAATTTACCTAATTACGTTTACAAATGGAATATATATGTCTAATGATTTTCACAATTAAATACAAATAAATAATTTATAATAGAGAATACTTGGTAATTTTCAATAGGAACTTTCTCAGTTTCTCCATTTTATTTCAATGAGTGAAAATGATGCTTTGAAAAAATAGTTAATTAAGTAGATTTTTTAACTTTGTATTTAATCGCTTAGTAGGTATTCTTAATCACATCATTCATTAAAAAAAGACTAGATAAAGTGCCTCTAACAAATTAACTATAGTGATTGCGGATTTGGTACCTTCCTATCTAGTTTGAGATTCCAAATTACTTTATCTACTTGTTTTTAGAGTTTTTTAAATTTTTTTAACAACAATAAAAACTTTAACATTTCTTGTATTAAAACCAAATTAAATAAACGGGAAAATACATCTTACTGTATTACAAACAATTTAAATAAAACGAAGACTGCCACAAAACAATGATACACCAACAGGTACAGAGAGCAATGTTTTATTGTATAGTCGCCCAGCTTAGAAATGGAAACGGAAACGGTGCCGACAGTCTTTGACGCAGCAAAACAGTGTAAACAGGTTAGGAATATTGCAAATTAATAAAATGCCTAAAACAACCATGTTCACATTATAGTTTGGTTTATAATGAAAAATAGTACATTTTAAGTTCGCCTATTTCAACATTCTATCACTACTTTAAATTCACTACAGACTTTCCATGCTTACACTGTGCTGCACAAAATGTCGAGAAAGTGGTGAATCTGTATAATGGTAATGATTAAGAGATTGTGACAAACTTGGCGCCAGACGTGGGGCTAAAACTGCTCAATGTTTGTGTGACACAGGGGCTTGGCCAGTGCAAAAACATTTATCCGCCTTTGCTTTTCTTTATTGCACATAAAATTGAAGGTTATTGGTAATCTTTTCATGTTCTTTGGTCGCAACCGCAACTTATCTAGTTTTACCACTATATCAATTATAATAATTGAACTTTAAACTTTGTGTGTGCATATTTTCAAATAATTTTAGACTTTTCTCTTCTTCAAAAGAAAGTTATTTCGGTCCGTTGCATTTCTAAATGGACGTCTGCACTACTACCTAGTAAGTTGTGGATCCTGCGTATATTTTGCGGCGGGCTTACGTTTCCGACAGAATTGGATCACTAAAGAGAGATTGTTATCAGACAAGAGAAATACAACAACTATAAGTATATCAGTCTTTTTAAAAATATTCTAAAATCTACTAATTATTCTAAACAGTTCTAGTAAACGATCATATATTTCCCTTGCCTGATCTTAAATAAAATTGACTGAACACAATATGAGAGTAAATGCACGCAACTTCTGTCCTAACCATTTAATGATCAAACACTCCTTACATTTACACGATTCACCGCAAAAGCAGCGTAAGTAAAGTAAATACAACGATGACTAATGCTGAATTTTCTACTGCGCTGGAAGACGATAGCAGGCCACATTCTCTGGGGCCGTATTCTGTGCAGTGGAGCTGAAACAAAAGAAAATCTGTTAATATAGATCCTTACAATTAAATATTAAATAAATTGAAAGTGTAATTAAATTTTATGGCTTGCTTGCTGCAATGGGCCTTTCCCATGTAATTGAACTTGATGTTTATTATGTCATAAATCATTTATTAACACCTAATAAATATTGTATATACACATCATATCGTATAATATTTTAATTTTAAATGGATATTTTAAAAATAGAAATATTGTCTACTTTGCCCCATATTTCAAACAAGTAAACGAGCTCAAATTACGTCATGGGCGGACCTTCCAATCAAAATTAAACAATTTCCGGCATCATACGAACATTAACCGAACTTGTTGACATTTCTGAATTTTACATCTCGTCTGGAAACCTGCTGATGAGACTATTTCCATGTTGCCTAATGTATATGAATGTTTAACGTTAGAGGAAATGCTTTAATTATTTCACTAAAGAATGTCTACTTTTTATCTCCGTTTTTGAAAATAATGAATTTCCACTGAATAATACCATCTACTATAATAAAAATGATGATAATTAACAGAAGAAACACACTGTATATGTCTCAAACATGAACTTTTTGTCAACAGAAGTGAAAAATGTAAAAACTAAGGGGTAAGTTATTAATTAGCACCTAGAGACTTGTTTATTCAATATAATAAAAGAAATAGATGAAAATTATGAAAAAGTGTTATCCTGTGAATGTCCTGTCATGTCTGTCAATTGGGTAAAGCAAGAAAGAGACAAACACGTATACGTACAATCTTCTCGTATGTAGCCTATACTAAGGGTGCTAGAGTATACTGATTGGTCCGTCCGCCGAATGCGTCATTAGTGGAGAAATAATGCCGCCAATTTTAAATTCATATAACATAATAATTTTTTCTGTAGAAAAGAAGCAAATTTCGCAAAAAATAAAAAATACGGGTGGGTTTTTTTAAAGAGAACTTTTCAAATATTCAATAAAAAAAACGTGGAAAAAGCCCATTGTAAGACTATTACTCAAAAATGTATCAGGCAAATTATGCCAAAACCCGTCAAATTTCCGAGTTATTTTAGGGAAGATGAAACCATGCCATTCGATGGGTTATACGGTTTATATTGTTAGATTCAACTGATGTATTCTGTATTCATTCTCTTATTTTGCATTTGGCGTTAATCAATAATTAATTGTTAATCGAAAAATGTCAAAAAAATCGTGATTTCTGATTTAATGCTGTTTAACGCTGTTTAATTTTTCAACTATTTTATTTGCTTAATGAATGACAAGTTTTCTTTGGGTTTTAAAATGTTATTACAACGATTGTTGCTATAGTCTGTGTACTGTTCAGCTTAGTTATGCAAGTGATATTTATGACAACCACAACTGGTTGATTTCAGATTTTGCAGTTTTTCATCTTTTGAAGGGTTCTTATTGCCATCTCTCTAATTGTTATTTTCACCAGGCAAACACAAGATTTTGTTGCTTGTCAATTCATCTATAAAAACAAGATGCATCAATAGAGATCAATTGATCTCTACTACCAATTTGAAACTGTAAATGGTGATTCATCAAAGCATCGATACACCAAAACCAAATCTACGACAGCTGTCGTGACAATCATATAAACTTCAACGATTTACTTTGCAATCACCTCATTACTGGGGAGCTTGTGTCAGATTTTACGTCATTGTACGTTCATTTTTCTGTCAGATTTTACGTCAACTATAAATATTTTAGGATAAACGACTACTGTCACTGTAAACAAATAATTTTGTTGTTTGCATGGCTGATCTGATTGTTCTGCAGAAGTAATTGTGACGATTTGTCCCAACAAATGCTTCCCATTATTTTTTATGTGGCAACTGCCCCAACGAATATTTAATTTAAACTTATAGGAAATTATTGTGACTATTGTCCCAACGAATATTCTCATTATTTTCATGTAAAATGCAGCAATTGCTCCAAAGAATATTTATCTGTACATATTAGTATGGCAATTGTCAAAAATAAATCAAATACAAATAAAATGTGTAATAACACTGAAATAATTATTACACAACTGCAGACAAATAAAATGATACTTAAAGTAGAAATAATTATTAAGTGAGTGTTTTTCAAAATTAACCCAGCAAAAGTCACTATAAGTGGCAAAGCAATGGGCCATTAGATTTATGACTGGTAAAATAACGTTTTGAAAACTCCGAAAGTTTTCAGGAAGTTTTCCTTCTAACTTTCCATTGGGTATATTCATAGCCTATTTTATGGTGAAATCTGATTCGTGATGATGCAAGCTTCATTTTGATACCAAATAAGTGCATACAGTTATATTATTTACATGACTTTTACAGACTTTTATCAAATATGGAAAGTTTCCTCAGCACATCTCTGCCCATTACTACCCCCACACTATTATTAAAGGGGAAAAAATAAATTTGTCAAAGCGGCAGTGACTAGTCCAGACTATTCAAGTAAAAAAAAAACGTTGATAGCTCAAAAGTTAACTCTCAGAGCTATTTCTGACTGTTTTGCCACACTGTATGCCGCCTGTAAACTGACGAAACAGAAATGAAACGAACTTGATGAACAACTTTATGTCACGTAAATGTACGTGCGGTATCAGAGTACTTTAGCTATGAAAATAAGTAATTATTTTTTAAGTGCAAATTAAATTAATGAAGTGATGTCGGAACATCAAACCGAACGGTCCATTTTACGGCCGAGTTTTACGTGAAGCCCCGACAAAAAGTTTTAAGAGTGCTAGATAAAAGTTTAAAAAGCTTCCCCATTACGTATATTAATTTTTATATATCAAAGTTTCATGAGCGTACGGCGTTTTATTCCGTTATTTCATTTACAACCCACTTAAATGGGAATTAGAATATGGCACGAAAGAAAATGATGGAAAGCGGTACGTGTTCACCGCGGCCCGCAATAAAAATGACGCTATAATCACGTTTTGGCGATATTTTTTGAATTACGTGGAAGCCGTAAAGTGGAATTTATTTATTTTGCTTTTTATTATTTAACGTTTAAATGGTTTGTATGCAAAATTTACAACCGATAATAAACGGTGTTTTATATTTTTAATATTTTTGCGCTTTTACCGCATTTTATAACAAAATTTTCTGTTGTTATTGTTCACACGGGCAATATGTCCCTTCAACGTTTTATGTGGTGTAATTAAAGTTATTCTCTTCGAAGTATATGCATGTTGCGGTGTTGGATATTAAAATATTGATTAAAAGTTCAATTTCATTTTTGGGTCTTTCAAATTCAACCACTTACATAATATATAACAGTAACAACCGACCGACAATTCACCTTCCCTGAATATACTGTTTTCCCTAAATACCCTCCGATAGTCGTTATCATATTAAAAATATTGAACAAAGATAACATTCCAAAGAAAAAGCTTTATCTCTTCGTATCCAAATTAATCCGGCCCGAAGGACCAAAATTGTGTATAAATTGTAATTGCTGATTATTTGGAAAAATAGTGATTGACAAATTGTACTTCGATTTATTATGGACTGTTCATATTGATTACATAAACATTGCTGTCATAGATACACATTTTCTTAAAACATTTACATTAACATTAAACATACCACAACATTGGTTATTCACCAGACCTTCAAGTGTAAGATTGGGTGAACACAAGAATGACATTAGGAAGAATGAAATTTGCGAGCACGCTTGGGAGAACGGGCACAGAACAAACTGGGAGACGGCAAAAATTTTAGTAAAAAAAAGGTATAATTAAAGAATCAGCGATAATATTTTTGATCGAGGATAAATGCGTGTCTAATGGCTCCATAAATGTTGTACAACCCGCGGAATCCGGTTATCAATGCTAAAAGAAGAACTTAGTAAATTTAACACTGTTTAATATAAAACTGTCAACTTTGTCAACGGATTTGGGAAGTAGTAAGGAAACAGATTCGGTTTACGAAATATCAGCAAAATAAATTATTTTTATATTTTCTTTATTATTCATATCATTTGGCAAAAACGTCCTCTAACTAACTGTTCCTTTGACGTTACAGGCGAAGATGTTATTTTTCAGTGACATATTGTATTTTTGTATTATTTTGTAGATTCTTTGGACATTATTTTTAGAAAAAAATATATGCGGTAGAGAATCGCAGAAAAAAAACTAAAATAAGGACAATTTTTGATTTGTTTCAAATGATTTTATCTATGTAAGTGTTAAATAATTGTCATTAAATCAAAGGCCAACTTCCTCTAAACCATCGTTTGCCATATTTATTTCTCCCCAGCTGCCTTCTGCAAGAATGAGTAATATGTCGTCTGCATACGAGGTCTATCACTAGCACAATGATAGAATTTTTTGTCTAAGAGCCGATATTTATAGTTTTAGAAAAGTGCCCATCAATTGCAATATATTTTCGTTTTCGTATTTGCGAAGATGAATAATTATTTATACATATCGACAATGTGGTATGGTCAACATAAACTGTCACAACATGTAACTACTGCACCTCTGGTAATGTCACTTAAATCATTTAATGCATTGCCACTTGCTCAAATGCCATTCACTGTCGTGTTATACTACATTATAGATTATGCTCTGGAACATCTGGGAATATAATTATTATTCTATTTCTGAAAATCGAACGTTGGACATATTTACACTTCTAGTCTAGTCGATAATGAAACTGGCAGGCTTCACTATAAATTACAGATTGTTTTTCACCCCGCAAACCACGCTTTACACATTAATAGTACTGCCTAAAGAAAGAATATTTACCTGTATCATAGATGAGGACATTCTATCCATAAACCGCCTACTAAATTCGGCGGACTCTTCCCCACATTTACGTCTCATTGTGTGTGTTGAACATTCTACGTATTCTTGAAATGAACTGGAAAAAAACGACATTTTGAGTACCTATTTTTCTTTTAAAACCTTGAATACAATGTAAGGGGGTGTGCTGATATAATTTATCGGATACTTTTAAAATAAGAAATACACATAATTACAGGATAAGGTGGATAAATCGGCACAGACCAGGAGAGAAAAACGAGTTCACTCACTCCAAGAGGGAAAAGACAATTCTGGTGTTGCACTTATTTAAAAATGGGTAAATTCCAAATGTCTGGTCTAACATTTTATTGGACGTTTTCTAGTAATTCTTCAGTTCAATAACAAATTATTTTCCTCAGCAATTTTCTTTCGCATGGCGGGCCGCGACGCATTGTAGTTGAATAGAAATCTCGTGAAATGTTATTTTCTGTCTTTATTTATTTAAATTTTGTCTAATGAACACTTCATAATGATATACTACCCAACCGTAGTGATATAATTTTCTCCTAGACACATTATATTATCTGATGGCAACAAATGGTCAAGATCAAAGATGATCTAAGTAAACCGACTTTAATAAAGATGGGAGTCCCACAAGGCACAGTTCTAGATCCAGTCTTGTTTTATAACATACATAAATTAATTAACTGAACTTGACATAAATGCCTGCATCATATCATATGCTGATCATACTGTAGTTATATTTAAACATGGACACAAGCAAAACACAAAGTAAACTGTGGTTTTAATGGGGTTGAAGATTGGCTAGATACGTACAAATTGTCTCTGTCTTGTATCAACTTTCAAGTAGAGTATCAAAATGGTTCACGGCGTTACTGTAGAGTAAATATAGGGTTAATTTGGAAACTACGGACTTTAATGCTATATAGGGTACATTTGCATAATTTTGCATATCTCTTTGCAAAAGGACCTTAAATGCATGAGATATGTGTGATTATTTTGGTATAAAAATACAGAATATTTATATATTTAACTTTTGAAGCAAGAAATGTCGTTTTGTGTTAATTTAATTAGTTGTCGATATAATACCCTGTAGGTTATTTTAGGTTTTTTCACTCAACTACTCCCTATACGGATTAAATTGTTTTTAAAACATTTTTCGTGGCCGCTATAGCTTGTAAGCAACATTTTCTGAATTACAAATATCTTTTCAACTTTACACCACTGTAAACTACCCCTATACAGTTTAATTTTTTACATCTTTTTTTACAGGCGACTATGATTATTTTTAAACGATTCCCAAATTTTCATAATTTTGCGAATGTCTTTCCAATTTTCCACCTTCAAACTACCTCCTACAAGGATTAAATTTAAAAATTTATTTTGTACTAGTAACTAAATGACCATTTTTAAGCGATTCTCCCATTTCCAGAGTAACGAATTTAGGAGATATATTTTAAAAAATTTATGATTTATTTTTATTGCTTCTAGATAGATATGCAGTTAAAACAACAGATTACCATAGATCGCCCCCTTTAGCGGTAGCAGAAATGGAAAAGGAAATTTCCCGTATTATATTTCAGTTCATATATTAAATCTCTATTGTGTATGATACAATGTGGATCTAAAACACGCTGGTTACAGTTGCTACAAGTATATGACGGGATATTTTGTTAAATTCCAAACAATCTCCATTGTACCGACTTATTAAAAACATATTAACATATCCGGATCTAGCTCGAATGCATGTTATAGCTCTATCTATACCTTTTGTTGCCTGATAAAAAAGTGGAGTAGACATTCTCATGTGCATTGTGTTAGACCGGTATTCGTGTTAGTTGCTGCAAGGCTTTTGGTCCATTCTAAACCCTTGAAAGTGCAGTATAAACAAGCTAATATGGGTTTATCATCGATTGAATAGGCTTTACGCCGCGTGTTTTTTATTTATAAAAAATTAGCCCTATGCATAAAAGAAAAACGATTATGGATGTTTATAACTTTGTGCTTGGAAGTTCTGTGTTTATATTCATTTTCCGAAAGGAATATAAAACTGTATCTGCGATGTGGGCACATAAAAACCAAAAATTCCACGGTAGGAGTGCCACTGTTTACACAAACACTGTTGAGCTCCTGATTACGATGAGTGAACTTAACAGAAATAGGCTGGCATTAAATAAGCGGTTGATAAAAAGTATATGCTTTAATAAAAAAAATATAATAATAAAGATCATTCTCTTTCCAGTTTTCCTATTCCTGTTCTATTTTCCATCACTCTCCTTTCTATATTGAATATGGCAATATTAAGGATATACGTTTTTAAATAAGCACGTCTTCTTCTGTACAAGATCCACGTCTTTCGTTTCACGGTTTCATTCCAAAACACAGCTATAATTGGTCAGAGGCAACTCTGATGCAAAGAGGTGTTCATAAATTAGTGAAAATTGGTGCCGTGTCTAAAACCACTTCTTGCAAGGACCAGTTTCTATCACCATTTTTTCTGGTCCCTAAATCAGATGGTGGTCCTTGGTTATGTAATTATAAATATTGTATTATACACAAACACGGGGCTTTCAACAATTTTTGGGGTTTAGATTTCAGAAGTGTCGTTTCGGCAGGGATGTCATACGTTTTTAAATAAGCATGTTTTCTTCTATACAAGATCCATGTCTTCCGTTTCAAGGTTTCATTCCAAATCGGAGCTATAATTCATCAAAGGCAACTCTGGTGCAAAAAGGTATTCATAAATTAGTGAAAATTGGTGCTGTGTCTAAAACCACTTCTTGCAAGGATCAGTTTTTATCACCATTTTTTCTGGTCCCTAAATCAGATGGTGGTCCTTGGTTATGTGATTATAAATATTTCATTAGACTCAAACACAGGGCTTTCAACAATTTTTGGGGTTTAGATTTCAGACGCGTCGTTTCGCCAGGGATGTCCACCGTCAACAGTTGTAGAGGCTTCTTAAGAAACTTAAAATTCTTCTCTTTGAAAGGTATAACACGTGTAGGGTGTTTGGGGTTGAAAATATACCTAAAGCGATTAAAAACAAATCTAAAACTCGATTTGAAATAAAAATATTTTTTAAAACAACTTTAAAGTTCCCCCCCCCCCCCCCATTACCTTGATTAAATTTAGCTATCTTGGGTCAAACATTTTTGATATCCGCCCCTCCACAGAACTTTGAGACACTGCGTAATTTTGTAATTATTTTTAATATATCAGGAAGCAACTAAATAGAAATAGACCATAAACTTGCGAATTTTCCATTGTTCTTGATACTAAATTATTATATGAAAATTCCGTGACCTCTGACTAGTATTTACAATCGTATTTTCAGCCACGTTCATATTTCAACGCTAAAAGAATGTTTTATATGAAAATATAAATAAAGTCTGAGTACCTAAGTTTCGATATGCTATAAAATGAAATCCCAATCAGGGCAAATGGAATTTTGCATTTTAAATATAAATTTTTGTTAAAATAAGTTTAGATTTCAATTAAAATATGCAAAACACTTGTCACCGACACACTAAAAATTTGTAATTAACGAACTAAATTGGGAATTTAAATTGGAAAATAAATTATTTTTTAGGTTTGCCTGATTTTAATGTGACACGTGCGGGATGGGTTTTCTAGTTAACAGATTTACATTGTTAGGTAACATTATGCGACTGGGTATTTTTATCATATTTTTGGCATAAGCTCAAAATTTAAGAAGACTCGTGTTCAAGCTCTGGTATTTAATGAGGTGTTGTGGGGTGATAAACTTGATAAAGAATAGGTGCGAAGCGATTATGCTCTGTTTTGTACCGCCTCGTTTCCGCAAATTACCCTCCGGATTACCCTCCTAGGTGTTTATTTACATCTGCTATAATAAGTATCGATCGAAACACAATATAAATAATCTCGAGGGAGATGCCGTATAGACCAAGCGCCAAATATTTTGGAGCAGAAATAATTTTAAACAAAAGATTTCTTTCTGTAAATTGTTTCATCTGGTTTTCCTTGAAAAGTCATGGTGACAAAGTCACAAAAATATGGTTTTTCGCGATTTATGTTTTTCTCATTGAATTTACTACAAAAATAGTCATGGATAAAATAAAGCTTATAAAATTCTCTACAAAACAGGTCGTATACAATTTTATAGCCAGATGCACATTTCTACCAGTAATTAGCTTCCAAAGTTGAGCTAAATTGCGTGGCCTTCATATTCTGTAAAGGGGTCTAAAGACGATCCAACCACCTAACCAACTAACCTTCCAGCGTCTTCAAAGCGTACCGACAATGTTGGCTCCAGCAGACCATTTTTTTTTCTAATTTATTTACCTTTGGGTACATGTCAAAAAGGTATTGCATTTATTTTATTAGTATTAACAACATATGAACGAGTTACTTTACAACAACGCGAGAACCGCGCGATGTCACGCAGCGGCCAGGTGTTGTGGCAGAAATGCTTCCAGGCATGATAAAAAATAGAGACAATTAGCAAGTTTCTATACAGATCGCTTGCATTTTATTTTAGATGTTGAATTATGAAAATGAGACGAAGAGCTTTTATTATTTTGTCATAGAATATATTGTATAGGGAAAATCAATAAAAACCTATTCAAAAAAGTCAAGTATATAAAAACATGTTGTTGCACAATGTGCCTGATTTCTATGTTAAGGAGTTTCAGCGAGGGGTTCAAGGGGAAATGGGAAGTGGAATTGTGTATGATGAATTTATATGCTTATGAGAGGTTCAGGGAGGGAAGTTACGTAAGTCATTTCTGGGTAAATCATAGAGTGGCTTCCGTGCAACATTGAAACAAGAAACTTTCTGTTTAAATTATTTCTGAATGTCTGCAATTTTTGAGACTGGCCTAGTAACAAAAAATACATTTCATGTAATTTATACTCACAACTCCATTTCAACAAAAAAAAAATTACAGCTCTTCTGATAGAGGGTGGGGTGAAAAATAATTGTTATTAAATTACTGATTTCAATTATGTATACTCTCTCTAATAGAGTGTACTGTCTATGTTAACTGTAATTTCTCAGGGGTAGTTTTTAATTGTAGCTATCTTTTTAATTGTCATATTTCGTGAACAGAAAAACATTTTTTTGCTATTAATTACTGACTTCAATAATGCATACTCCTTTGAATAGAGTTTATCGTCTGTGTTAACTATAATTTCTCAGGGGTAGTTTTTAAGGGTAGTTATCTTTTTAGTTGCCGCATTTCGTGCACAATCTCCTGGCCTCGACAAAATTGAAAGCTTAGTGCTTAATAAATTAACTGTCGTGGAATATTGGAAAGTGTAATACCACGTCGTTTACTAGATGAAATGCAACACCTGAGTTTGATTATAAAACTAGAGTAAATATTATACTCTTCGCAATTTTTTTTATGAATAATATTAGTTTTAGAGATTTCTAATTTTATGATGCCAACTTAGCTGGTGAAACACTCGTCATTATAAAATAAAGCAAAAAAAGGAACTACATCCAACCTATTTGTGTCTCGAACTCGCAACCCTTGATTTAGAATCTTTAACCTTTAAAAAGCGCAACTATTAAACCACAATTCGTTACTTTTACAGGCGTTAATGTCTATATATATAATGTGTCTAGGTGAAAATCATATGTCGACAGTTGGATATTATATTATTAAGGAATTTAAATTAATAAAATATAGAAATAAATAATGATATGAAATAACGTGTCACAAGATTTCTATTCCATTACGGAACATAAAAATTAAGAAGACATTTTTTTTAAACTAATATGATCAATAACTTTTTATTTACTGATAAAATTGTTCAAGAACAGTAGGATTTTTGTTTTAGTCGACACTAACTTACGGTCTAACTTAATACAAGCGGACATACGACTTTTTTAATAGTTGGTCAGAATTCGTTCATTAACAAAATTATATGAATCATTTTCTTTACTTATGAAAATGAAAATACAGGGTTTCGATGAATTTTTGTTAAGCTTTCATACGGTGAATCATATTATGGAAAAATAATTATCTTACATGTATTATTAATTTAAATTATATGAACAATCTCCTCCAAAATGATTACATCCCACCCTTCCTCATAAACCTTCTTTCCATAGATCTATTTTAACATACCACAATAATATTAAGAGCTCGGTCGGTGAGGACTGCGAAAGGGTATAAGGGAAAAAACTCACTCAATTACTAACACACGGAAACTACATGTGTCTATGTACTCATGAGGAGGAGATTGTGAAATATAATTATCATCATCAACGTTATCATTTTCCATTACAAACTAATAACACTTTGTAATCGTAAAAGAACTACTTACCAGCATACGTTTTTAATACCCTCGTCAGCTGCCTCCCTTTTCTTCTTTATAACACTGACTATGTCCGGCTCAGAAATACTACGATCTACTTCTGGCGTATTGGACTGAATCTCATTCATTGCTCTGGTATAACGTTTAAAACACACTTCGTTCTCCTTTTCTACTTGTTTCATACAAGGTGCGTGCTTGAGATATTCTGAAACAAAAGATGTCAATTAACTCCTGTGTATCTTTATCAGGCTTACATTGTCTACAAAACTGGATGTAACATATATATCTAGATTGCCCTTATGATGAATTGTCTATTAATTTCGTTGTTTGACCAATGTAAGTGGTATCTTATGTTGTCAGAATTTTCACAAATGTGCTTTTGATAGTGATGATAAATCACATTAAATCAAGTCACTTGAGACATGTCTCTTAAGTAACACTTATAAGAGTAACATAGGAAGAGGTAAAGAATTTAGATATATTTTAAGATAACGTCATCAACGTTTTTCAAATAACTGGTCGAACTTCAAAACTTCCTGCTAAGTCTTTAGTTTAAATATGATGTAATCAGAGGTATATCTTCTTGAGACAGAGCGTGGGATATCAAAGCTATAAAGTTAAATATTTCCGAAAACGGGACGAACTTTGCGTTCAAGAACTTGCTCAATAAAAACTTATTATCGCACAGTGTGAAGAAATCCCTAAATTTCAATTTAATAAGTTTATATGAAGAGATCAGTAAAATTAATATTCGCTAAACTCAGAGCTGTAAAAGTGGGTATCCCACAAAGGAAATATATGAAAATATTAACATAAACACCTTTTCGTATATTTATCAAAAGGAAAAAAACACACAAAATATGGTCATATTAATTACAATAACTGACTTTAAAATTTACTTTATCGAGTTTTTTTTGGTTTTAACCCAAGTTTTTTGTTTTGTTTAAAAACTATTTTTTATTAATCTGACAATAAAACTTGACGTGGTATAGATATTAAGCCGGAGAAAAGATCAAACTTGAAATAATATATTCTAAAACGTTATCTATTTAATAAACCCGTATATGACTGATTTCTTTTGCAAGACAAAAATATTTACAGCGTCAGTAGAAGAAAAAGAATTACACATTGACTGAATAAATGCACAATAAGCATTTAATAATTCCATATTTACCATTTTTTTAAGTTGTAATTTATAAATATACAGGGTGTAATCAGTTTCATGTCATTAAAAAAAACTGGTGGTGGGGAACAACTAAACGAACAAAAAACCTTATATAACATGGGGTCTAAAACCTATAGATTTAGAAAAAATAGATAAACAAAAATTTCGAAAATGTTCAATAATATTGTTTGAGAACCGCTGGAATGTTGGGATAGGCTTTTATCTTCGCGTATGTCGGCGCCTCTAATCATCAAATACGCTAATATGGCTCTTTCAAAGTGTCGTGCTCCTTTGTTAGAGACCGCGCGTCGGCGAGGACACAAGTTGATAAACACACCTTTTTATGGCTTTTTAAAAGTAGGTAAGGTAAGGTCTTTAGCGGTGCGGTAAAGGTGAAAGGCATCGGCGTTTTCTGAGTGCTTAGTAGATCTGAAGAAAACTATACTTTCCCTTGTGCAATATTTTAGTTTCTGTGGGCACTTCGTTAAGTACACACATCGAACCCGTTCGTTGTTTTTGTATGTTGCTTTTGTTCTTTTTGAATTTTGGGCCACGTATTTACAGTTAAGATTTATTTTATTGATTTACCGTTCATGTCGTCAAGTTCTTGATTACGTACAGACACTACTTGTTCATTCTTTTTGAGTTGCTTTTTGGATTTTGGACCAAGTTTTTATTTTTATTTTCTTTATTGACAACGTTAGATGATAGTTTAGTGTGGTATTTTAATGTGCACAGAAACCATAAAAAATTATCCTTATTTACCAAATGTGTTGAACGGAGTGCGTATGTCCTTAGTTCGATATGCCGAAAAGTGTATTGATGCAGACGGAAGCCATTTCGAACAATTTATGTAAATCAACAAATTTATTATTAAGTTCTAGATGTATCGCATATTTTTAGTTTTCGATACCCGATCGGCAATTTGTTAAATAAATCAGATATTTCCTAACTTAAAATACACATAATTGTTTTCTGTTATCGTATCTCATACGTCTAACTCTTTATTTCCCAATGTCAAGCAATAATTTCTCATTTTTTAAGCTTTTAACCCAGAACACTCATTTAGGTTACAAATATTAATAAATCACATTTAAATCTGAAACATTATAACAACAATAAAAGCTCCAATATTTTGTTCTAAATTAAAAAAACACACATGTAAAGAAATGCTGTGTTTAAACCTCTACGCCCATCATTTGCTTGTAGTTCTGCAAAAAAGATAACGAATTATTTACATTTTTATAATTGGTTCCGTTGAGGCGGTCATCAAAGGTGCCGCCCTTCTTTGCTTTGAAACGCGGGCCGCCGCGTGCTGGCGAGAACGAGTCGGACCGTAAATTTTGCACTTTTTTATGACAATTTAAAGGGAACTACACGTCCATTGACCCAGAAAGGCAGTTGTTCTTAAATGTTTCCTACCCTAATATTCGAATTGTTGACCTAGGTCAGTTTTTTTTTTCAAAGTGCCCCTAGAGAAAAAAGTCTAGTCGGTCCCCATTACCAGTTTTTTTAATGGCATGAAGCTCATTTCACCCTGTATGTTTTATCCAAATATTATAGAGCTTAAAGTGGGAAAAGTAGTCAATAGAAAAATATCCTTGTACCTTTATGCACAACTTATTTATTAAGGTTGCATGATCTACATAAACAATTTGGTTAAGGAGCAAATAAAAAGTAGATCATTAATAAATTTAATAAATAATAGAGACCTTCAAACAGATCCTCGAGGCACTTCAGAATTTAAAGTCCTAAAAATCATATGTATTTGTGTTCATTTAAATAATATTGTAGCAATTTTAAAGATGTGCTTCTACTATTAGAAATATCAGTGTTATTAATGTTATAAATGATTGGATCCCAGCCATATTCCAGTTTCGATTGGGACTTGCCACTCTTTTTTACTTTTCCATGGACGTCTCATACTTCTAAAGGCATAATAAATTTATAAGCGACCGTAAACTTTTTATAAAAAATGAAGTTTGTGGTGAGAGAAAAAAAATAAATGGCTTACCTTCTTGATATGTGCCGTTTTTACATAATTCGTGGACCATTAAGCCTGTTCCGTGGAAAAGTTTCTTGAAATGCCTCCTGTGGTCGATATTCATGCAATGTCTAGTGTAGGCGTGGATACAATGAATGGCCTGTTTGAGGTCTCTGAAAAGGAAAATCGGCATTATTAACGGGAAAAATACTATACCTATATAAAATCTATACTAATAGTTAATTGGTGACTATATCAAATATGAGCACCAGCAGTGTAATCAAGTAATGTTTACTTTAAGTGGCTTGTAAAGTAAAAAAAAAAATACAAATTTCAAATTGTCCAATTAATATAACAATCAAATTAATTGAGCTTATAATCTGCTGGTTCTCTTATTTACTTTCTTCCTAAATAACAAGCTACAATATAGTACATTTGATGGTTTTAAGTCTAATTTATACATGCAACATCTGGGATTCTGTAAGGGTCATACTTAGGCCCACTGTACTACACATCTTTATTAATGACTTTTCACCACTTTAAATTGTAATTTGTAATTTTCGCTTTGGTGATGATTTGAATGTACAGGCATGCTATTCAAAATCTTGATGACTTTGTGGAGTTACAATTTCAAATTTATTTGTGAAAAGATAGTGTGGTGAAAGGGCTCTCCAAAAATGTGACCAAATTGCAACTATGTATGCTCATATACATGTAGAACTAAGCTATTTACTTATGATTACAATTAGTTTTATTGCATTTTAACAAAATCTAATTGTAGCTTAAGTAAACTTTAGTAAACATCTCATCGGTACGTTTATGATTTGTCTGTTTAATTATATCTATGTTAAACACCACTTATTCTTTGTTGATATTATTTTTATTCTACCTGTATCCTTATTTATTTTCTTCTAGCTATTTTCTATGGCAAGGTATGTATCGGGATTAATTTCTATTTTTGCAAGAAATAACTGATACATTGTACACTATTGAATGGTTTGTATTGCTTCATCTGGCAGATATATTTTTTTACTAAAATACAGGGTGCGGTAGAAAGGATGGGTGTTTTTGGGAACGTGAACGGAGAGTAGTAAAACGTTGTGGATATGATCATTCAACTCGGGGAGAAACGCCATTCCACGCCATCTGTTAATCACAATGGTTATCTGGACGAGAAAATATCGTGCGTTCACAGTCCGGTTCCGAAACGTGACACAATCGTCAGATGGGTTCAAAATTTAATTTTTATTTATTTTTAAAAAAAATTTTATATTTTTAAATTTTTTAATTTTTAAAAAATGATTCTTTTTTCATGATTTCCATTTTTTTGGTTGTTTATGGCAACATGTAAGCTTTCATTTTTCGTAATATTTTTTTTCAAAAACACCCATCCATTCTGCCGCACCCTTTTTCCTTTCCTTTTTCTCAGTTTGCAAAACGTTTATGCCTTTGATAATTTCGACTCGGATGTCGGTTGGTCAGTGAGGGGTTGCCAGGCCCAGTTGTCCATGGGGCTAGTCCGATACTGACCAAAGATGTGCATTTCACTTGCCGACCATTTCCCTTCACGAATTATATTCCAAAATTCAGCTTAAAACTTCAACATATAATTTCTAAGGTGACACGGCGATAAAAGTAGTTTTTCAGGCACGAATTTCATTTTACATTCGGAAATTAGAGTAAGTGCTATTATAAAAAGACCTCATTAGATAAAAGATAATTCCCGCCCGACGAGTTGGCGAACAAACACCATTTGCAGTTCACTTACTGAGCAAGAGCATATAAAACGACCGACGGGTTTTATAATTTGCCAAACGGGTGCATCGATGTAAAGTGGAGCTATGATATAACTTTTATTCTGGATTAACGGATTCGTATCCGAGCTTAATTAAGCACCAAGAAAAGTGAGCTTATCTAAAAGTGGAGAGATCTGTAGGTTCAGATCGTGGCAGCTGCTCTAGAATGTTCTATTCGGGGTTGAATGTCTCTAGAGATTATTCCTGTGAGAGAGTGAATTGAACATGATTGAGGGTGATGCTTCGCTGTTGCCTTTGTGTTGATTTATATGAATTTGTATGTCTAATAAACCAGTCGACAATCAATTTTTAGAATATTTGTGAACATTGAAATGCGATATTTACTCAAAACATTGCGAGTGCATGAATATCTTCAAGAAATAAGCATGTGCAGGGCCGGGCGGGGAAATTCGGCGGGGCGCTCAGGTAAGGACACCCTCAAACAATTATACTTAATACAATGGGTTGAATCCCAAGTAAGTTGTTCACAGTTAAATTTAATGTCTATTTCTGATTAAATTCTTTATTTTTCAGGCAACCGGTTTTGTGAATTGTAACATTTTGTTCCCATCATCAGGTCAACCAAAACTTCGACATAAATATATCAAAGTTTTCTCAAATATAAAATGGTTTCATCATGAAACACATCTGAGATGAATGTTATATTATGTCGACATAAAGAAAGTTGTTGATTTTAATTAATAATAAAGCATGCAGTTTTATTTTTTGTAAAATAATCAAACGTTTTTGCTTCAGTAAACATAAAATGTGTTTTTTAAGCTTTGTGAGGTGTGGTTTCGTTTGAGAAGCGGAAAAATATAACATAACTACCATGACCAGATGTTTCGCTTTCAGCGGGACAGTTCCACTTTCGTCACTTTGTCGTGATACTCAGGGGCGGACTGACAACAGTTTAGCGGTTCTGGATCTTAGAACTCGCAGACCACTTACTCTATAACCGGTCATCTTGCCAAGCAGCCGGCGCCAGAGGCACACTATTGGAGCGGGCCACCGGGATTCGTCCCGGTATCCCGGTGGGCCAGTCCGTCCCTGGTGATACTCATCGTTTGGCCAATACAGATGTTACGATACTCAGTACCATACAACTATTATGTTCTATGATTTTTAGTGAACTGAACGAACAAACGAATTGAATTAAAATATTATAAAGTACAACTATCGCCATCTGTGTGATATGGAATGAATCAGCAATTATTTACGGAGACAGTGCCGCCATCAAAAGAGTGTTCTAGTGGACGAATAAAATATGGACCTCTGATGAAATTCAACTTAAAGTAAATGTACTGAACAGTTTGTTAATTTGTAAATACAACTTTGGCAGGAATTTCATGAGTACTTAAAAGTTAGTAACGAAGTATTGAAAATTATAAACAGTGATAAATATAATAATAATAACAATTAATAAGTAATGAAAATTAAAACTGATTATGAATTATTTATGACGCATCCCACTTTGTCTCCTAAAATGTCTGTTCACGTTAAGCATAACCCTTCTCAAAATGTTGTGCCTGATCATCAATATTGCACCTCATATACTTACACCACATTGTCATAAAAACGGTTAAAAAACCACTAAAAAAAAACGGGAAAAGGCAGAATTTCCTGATATTGAAACAGTCAAAGCAACTCCTTCGACCTAATATTTATTAACCACGTGACGTAAGCCAAAACGCAAAAATGGCGTCGAGTCTGCGCATTGTCATATTTTTGTATCATAAGTCCGTCATATTGAGTGTCTTTATTTGTTAACGGGTTTTCACTACGAATTTCAGAAGAACAAAATCGATACCGCATTCAATTTTTTCAACCGTATAATATGAGTTCTTCTCTGGATCCTACCTAAGAATCTGGACTAATATGTAAAAAAAAAATATTAATCTTCTAACATTTGTACATATAACTTAACCAAGGTTTTCTCGCAACTGGACTTACACCGCAACTCCCTGGACACAGTGATGTAAATGGAGCGGAGGTCAAAAAGTGATACTTGCGGATGCGGATACGGATGCAGATAAAGATGTTTTTTTGTGTGTTTATTTTAGAATTTATTATTATTCTTATTATCTTATTTTTTTAGCTTGGAATTACATATTTTAAGAGGTGTTTGAGGGCATTCCTGTTGAACACCTCTTCAGTACGGTCCTGGACGAACATCAATAAGAAGCAAAAACAAAGCCGCCTGCCTGTTTTAAGTCGTGTAAAATAAATATTATTCTCTCTTTATTTAAATGCAGCGAGTTGATTATTCCATCAACGATATTTACACAAAAATAAAAACCCAATTTAAACTTTTTAATAATCCTCGGTGCGCAGTTTGTCGAGGTACAAGATTCGTACCTCGGGGGCCGCTGTTGATCAACTTCAAAAGTGTAATTTTCTATTATACTTTTGCCGTGTTTTTTCTCGGTTTTCACATTATTAGATTAAACCGAGTGAACGTGTTTTATCTCTGGCCTGATTGTACATACTATAATACTAACATGCCAGGAACACATTTTTATATAAAAAGTGCTTAAAACAAATGCCGGGGGAAGCGCCACGGCGGGCTTGTACTAGCCAGCGTATATGCGACATAATATTTACATAATTATAAAATTTCTGTAAGCGAAATTTCGTGTTTGTCTAGAAGGCAAAAATAAAAAGTTGTGTTAATGTTCTTTATTACAAATCATATGTTAACTCGACTTTAAACCGCCATTTTGAATTTTCGTAATTGTCTTGAAAATTAGTTCTATTAAATTAACAAAACATATCACCTACGTGGGAAAACACCCGGAAGTACAACAACACTTCATTCAACACCCGCGAAAACCTAAGAAACAACGCGACTACTTATTAATATACAGGGTGATTTACCATTACATGCGAAAAATGAAATGGTGTACTAGTCTTCTGTGTGGGAAGCTCCCTGGAAAATTTTAGAGTGATCCAAGATAATTTAGTAATTTTTATTACATTAAAACTTGTAAAGATATACTACTGTTACTTATCTGTGGTCAATATAGAGCAATGAACTTACTTGGAGAAGGACATATTTGGAGATGTTTACATTTCCTTAATTGGCATAAAAAGTTAAGCTGGCACGTGCGGTCAAAGTGCCGTGTTTTTTTTACTTTCGGACGAACAATCAGGACACCGGCAGGAACAAAGTGTCGCCAAAGTTTGGTGTTTTTGTGTTATCGACGGGTTTAAGTAAATATCTCTTATATTTACTTTCTGTTGTAGAGTTCACTAGCATAGGGTCAATGTCTTATCGACGTATTTTGCTATTTTTGTAGTGTGATTTGATAAAAACCGAAAAGTCACTTCTACCCTCTCCAGCTTTGCTGTCAATCCCGAGTCTGGTAAAGGGGGAGGGAAAGTGATATGGTTGAACCGCGTTACGTCAGACTGGTTAACGTCATTGGCGGCGCAATTTTTTTCCCCATATTTTTTTAATTTTTCATTTTTTCAACTCCTCTCAGCGGGGACAACCTACTGATAAATTTTCCGCATGTCATGGTAGATCACCCTGTATAACTTGAAAAATAAAAATAATTTTTTTAAATAAAGGTAATAGGTGATTGTAAAAACTAACTTTCTTACGCCATAACTTATAAAATGCTTGTCAGACATCAATTTTACTTTTCTTCAGTAAAAAAGCCATCCAATTATTGTAATGAAATTACCAGACAAGTACAAAAGGTTTTGTTGTGGCTCAAATGTTTATTATCAAGTTATTTTTAGTTTCAATGAGATATTTGTTAAATTAATGCAGTTCTAAGGTCGTTTTTAGAATAGCCGGGTGCCTAAAAAACTGACATTGCTATTTATAATCATATTCAACAACTGTAAGTGTATTAATATAGAATGAATATATTATTTTTTTTAGGCACAGCACGAGTTTATATATTCACGTGGACAATACGTACCACCGGCAGGCAAAACACGTTGGAAGTAAAACTAGAATGTGTACTGAACACGCCCCAATTGTTTTCGGGTTATTTAAAGACCACCAAAAATATAATAGGTGTTTTGAGTTGAAGTTAGATGTTAGAAATACTCTAATACGAGTAACGAAATGGCAGCAGACCTTTCTTATCTCGTTCTGTTGAGGAGGCTGTTCAAATAAAGCGAATCATGCAAAGCTCAATGGCCAGACCCGGCCTTTAGTATTGAAAAGCGTTGTGTATATAGCCGAGCGTTTTTCTGTCGTCTTAACGAATATCGTCTAAATATATTTTTCATTTCCAATATACTTAAATGGTTCAGAACTATGTTTATTATTTACTGTAAAAGTTCCATATAAATAAGTAAGTTTTCAAGGGTATAATTGATTGAATAGCAGAAGAGCCTCTAGATTAAGGAATTATTTATTTTATTTATTTATTCATATAACATTAACAGTACAAAGGCCATTTGCAAGGTGGAAATAAAAATATTACAGTTTTCCACATTTAATATAAAACAGTTCTCAACATACCAAGCGCTAAGTTTAGATATATTATTTTGCATTTAATGAAGTCGTCTAAGATTTTACAGAATTATTGTTACTATTATAGTTCAGTAATATCCCAATTAATATTGTATTATATCAATAAAATTCATAAAGTCTTGAGAATTGGTAGAAATGTTAAGCATAGCATAAGAATTACTAAACCGAAAAGTTCCCGCCCCTAAATAGTGTGCTTCATCCCCTAGGACGTCGGTTCACCCCCATTTTTTGCACTTTTTGACAAAAATACCTATATACAAATTTATTCCTTATAAAATTTTCAAAAACGTCTCGACTAAAATTAATAATACTTAATACGATAATAATAATTAAAAAAAATCGTGTAAAGCCAATATCCAGTACAAACAATATAATCAAAATTAATTAATCAGAATTATTTGCACAATTCATTTGAGTCTGGAGTTAAAAACGTGTTTTAGTTTTGAACTGGCTTCAGTAACTCTTTCCCTTTTCGATGACAAAGGCCTAATGAGAAAAACTAACAAGAAAACTTTATACCAGATTATTAATACTGTTCCAGAACGAGACCATATTTTCGAAAATAGTGACTGTGATTGATGGAAGATACTTGCTTCGCAGCGTAATGTGGCCAAAAAAAGGAGAATTTAATAACGCTTACAACGCTTACGTTAGTTACATAAGAAAACATGACGGAAGCTGTCGTGTTCGATGGTTATTTAGATAATGCAAACGGCACGAACATCCTAGAACGACAATGGCTGGTACTGCAAAAAACCTGTCCTGAAATTATATTTTATAAAAACACTGTTGTTTCTGAAACTCAGCAGAAGTTCCTTAGTAATTTGTTTAAGAAAGAACGTTTGATTGCAGAACTAGTGAAAAAATTTAGGAATGAAGGAATTGAGGTGTTCGTTGCTGTGGATGACGCCGACTTATAGTACAAAGCTATTGAAAAATGTTATAAGTGCTACACAGCTGTTGTCGTAGGGCAAGATATTGACCTGATAGTCCTCCTTACTGCTCTTTCTCCTTCCGACAAAGACATTAGATTTTTAAAAGAAAAACAAGGTAATATCAGCAAAAGAATTTACAGTTCACGAGATAATATTATTTGCACACGCCATTAGCGGTTGAGACACAACCTCAGCGTTTTTTTCCAAAGGAAAGGTTAATGCAATCAATATGCTTAATAAAAGAGATGACTTACAAGTGCATCGTGCAAACTTTCAATAATGAAAAAACTAGTCATGAAGAAATTGTAGACCTAGGAAGGCGATTTGTTCTAGCTTTATACAACTCTACCTCAGCAGAAAAAAGTCTAGATGTATACAGATTCATGACTTTTAACAAACTCGTTGGTAAAGCGAACAATACTGTAATGTTATCAAAACTACCACCAACTTCTGCTGCTCGGCAACACTCATATCGCGTTTTTTACCAAATTCAAACATGGAAAAACGTTATGCTAGAAGCTACTGATTGGCGGTAGAAAAAAGTCGGAGGTATATTAACCCCCAACTTTGACAACAAAAGAATCAGCTTCCGAATCTGCTTTAAAACTAATTTCTTGTTCATGCAAATTAGGGCGCGAAAACAGGTGCAGTTGCAGAAGAGCAGGCTTACGTTGCTCCAGAGTGTGTTACCATTGCCACGGACAAGAATGCATGAATGTCGAATCTATGGAAAACGACGAAGATTAATTAACGCAGGTAACATTAGATAATTAGTCGATTACGTATACAGTGGACACCACGGCCATTACTTTGCCTCTGGGGTGGCGTGGCAACAAGTACAATATACAATAGAGAATATTATTTAGGTATTATGCAAATCACAATATATTTTTTTGCCTTAAAATGCCAGGAATCCTATCATGTAATTCAATACTTCGTCAGTATTAGCTAGAAGAGTAGTTGTTTTGATTGGTTTTTCAATAATGAGTGTTTTAAAGTGTTTTGCTAAGTAGTATATTAGCGTGACCCGGTTAAGGTACCAATATACAGAAAATAGATAATTTCATATTAAATAAAAAAGTGTAAATGACTAAATGTAAATAAATGATTTAAGTATTTTCAATATATTTTTTCTTTAAAATGCTAAGAATCCTATCATGTAATTCAATACTTCGTCAGTATTAGCTAGGAGAGTAGTTGTTTTGATTGGTTCTCCAATAATAAGTGTTTTAAAGTATTTACCTAACTAGTATATTAGCGTGCCCAGATTAGGGCAACAATATACAGAAAGTAGGTATTTTCATAATAAATAAAAAAGTGTGTAAGTTGTGATTTGCATAATACCTAAATAATATTCTCTAATCATGATAAAAGCAAATAAATAAAAAATAATTAATTGTAAAAATACAATATACAATGTTCTCGCTTCGTTAAAAATTGCGATATTTTTTAGGATAACAGCGTAATTTTTTTTGAGAGTTCAAATCGAAAAAAGAGATTGCGACATCGATGTTGCACTCAAAGAAAATGATAGGTAAATTCAACCAAAAAGAGCATATGAAATCGCGCCTATCTAGTTTCATAGTTAAATCAATCAGAAAAGAATAGTCATACAACTTTATTTGTTTTCGTAAACAAATAGTAGTTTAATAATCATATCTTCTTGTAACAAATTAAATAGTACAATGACTTTGTTTTTTGTTCACCAACTAATTTTTAGGTTGATCTACACTTTATTGTATGATGAAGTTTTTTTTTGGTTAGCCAAAATCTCAGTATTGAGACATCAGACCACCCAAACCAAAGATTAGAGATCGTTTATAAGATCCATCCAAATATATCGATGATCCCTGAGAGAATTTGAACATTGCAATCATGTTATTAATTTTCTATAAATTCATGAGTATAAGATAATGCATGATTGATTATTGTCAGTGATTTGTATGTGGGGTGATCTGGGAATAATTTCTGTAATAGACTACGTGGTAAGCAAGCAAATTTTATGGTAATTCTTTTAGAACTTCTAGAAGACGACAATAATATTGGTTTGTCTACCAAGTACAATAGTACAGCGAACTAATACTGGGTTAGAATTACAATTCGATAATAGTTAAAAATAAAATATACTATTATCTAGTTTAATTTGACAGAATTCAACAAAATGATAGTCAGACGAACAAAATAATAGTCTTATTCATCTATTTTTTAAGTTAATGTTTGTTTTGTTGTACGACAACTTTTTATTAATTAAAATAACAATCACCTCTTGTTTAAAAATACCATCAATATAGTTTGGTTTAACAAAATTAACGATATTGTTAGTTAACCATTTTTTTTTTTGTTGAATTTACCCATACTATTTCTTTGAGTGTGGATTAAAATTAAGTTTTGGTGTAGAAGCTAAAAATATTAGGTCTTGAGGGATGAGGGGGTGGAAGCGCTACATTTATTATAATTTTAAGTGGCGTTTAGTAGCTACTGCTTTAGCGTTAAGCATTGCACTTTAAAGTCGATTATAGTAAAGATTACAATTTATTGTGTTAACTGGAACCAATCCTTATGTGTGCGCCTTATTTCCCACGGTACTATTAATTTTAGGGAAAAAATTGTAGAGACGTCTTTAATAGAGAATTTTATAAGTAATAATTTTGTATATAGGTATCTTTATTAAAAAATCTAGACAACCTCAAAATGGGGGTGGAAACGACGTCCCAGGAAATGAAGCACACTACACTGGTAACTTTTCGGTTTATTAATTCCTATGCTATCCTTAATATTTCTACCAATTTTCAAAACTATGAATTTTGTCCGATATAAATCGTTATATTACTGAACTCTTACGTAGTACTACAATAGAAATTTTCATCTTCCGATCTTTGTGACCGCCTACATAGACCAGATAAATTAACGTATCACTGCAATTGTATATACACGGTTTTAACTACGGCTTAATTATATATTCAAGCAGTGTACACCCTAAGTGTACCCACCATTATCGCCGCGCTATTAGCTCATAGATTATTTCCAAGCTGCAATGTAAACAAAGCCCGAAAGGACGAAATGCAACAAAGCACGGCGTTGAATCAATGACTCTTCGGTCTAACATCGAATTAATGTACTCGCTGTCCGCTGCCGTATAATTATTTTTGCGTTTAAAAACCACCTGAAAATAAACAACGGACTTTTTACAAGAACTCCATGCTCGCGAACAGACAGGAAGAGCATGCGATTCAAACCGGACTATGTAATTCTGCAACATAAATTAGAACTATTGTAAAGTTTGCGAAACTTCTCGATTCCGATAAAGCCGAAACATTTCTATAATTTCCTGAGCATGTATCGCATTACTTCCTATAGCCATGCTAGCATTTTACAGAAACATTTCGAATAATTTAGCAGCACACTGTCATAAACAGCTTAAATTGATTTTAAGTTCAAATTGTTTCGCAATGGCGAACAGAAACAATAAGCAGATAAATGTTAGATACACTAGACACTAGACACGGATCCGTATACAAATATTTCATATTGTACAGTTTTAATACGAAGTTATTTTACTTGTGGTGATGATATATATCACGATATTCATAATTTGTTACAGATATATATCCTGATATATTGATATATGTTTCTATCCTGTTACCGCTTAATTGTCTGTTATTGTATATCCTGTAAATTTTTAACTGCTCTATTTCTTGTGCACGGTTTCCTTTGCAAAAACTATACATTTAATATGAAAGTATATGATTATCATTATTATTATTATTAAGCGAGTTGTAATCAAAATGAGTTGCTGCTTTTTGTCCAGTAACGATATATTACAATTCCCTATGTTTAACTGTAATTTATTTATAAGACACCATTTTTCAAGTTTGTTGAGGTCTAAAGGTCTAGTTGAAGTGTTAACCACAATCAGAGAATGAATTTGTATTTAGAACTCACAATGGAGCTCTAAATTGATGGCATTAATAGAGATAACAACAAATAGGGGACCCAGAACAGATCCCTGAGGATGATATAACGGTGACGGACTGGAAGCCATGGCACTGAACGAATTAGCACCTACACAATAAGTAGCTAGGCAAGAATTCTATAGAATTGTTTTAGAAACCACAATTTTTCAAATTATTCTTATATACCATGGTGAAGTCTGTTAAAAGATTTTGAGAAGTCAGCATAAATGACATTCATCTGGCCAAAAAATTCAATACTCAAGCCAAGAAGATCACTTGACTCTCACTCAAGCAGTCATACTAACGGCAATTATTACCATGCCTCGTTACAAATTATTTTTAAAATAAAATAGTAAATTTTGTTTACTTACGGGCAAATTTTGTCCAAGTCTGCCTTGCTGGAAACGAAGGTCAATCCGGAGTCTGTTAAAACTGACAAGGGTTTGGCACAGTTCATTAATGCTTGTTGAGTACAAGCTTCACCCTTCACCTTGGTGGTAATCACTGAAAATTAAAGAAAACCATATAGCTCTAGTTTTATGTCAATTTCGACGGAACTAAAATTAAACATCAGTATGGTACAGAAAAATTTAGAGAAAAAATACAGTTGTTTGTGTTTAAAATTGCGACATTAATCAACAAAGTCAACATCATGAAGACAGTTTTTACTGGTTGGCTAGCTAAAAGAATTAAAATTAAAAGTTAGTTTTCTCACTTTATGTTTTTTCAGCATAATTATAAAGTTAAAACAAAGTCAGTTTCTTTACGTTTCACGTACCAATCTAACAAAATGTACGTAATTAACTACAAATGCATTAAAACAAAATGAAATATACTTAGATATTTTAAATTATTCATTACCATGCCACTATAGAAGAAATAATGTAGGTATTTATTATCGATCTAGATATTCCGTTTTCGATGAAAAATATCTGGTGATTCTAGTTTTATCTGATAATTAAAATTACACGTTACAGTGAATTTTTTCAATCTGATCTTACAATAAAAGACAGTTTACGGTAAAAGCACATCCACAAAGAATTGCTTTGTTTCTTTTTTTGTAGGTCCAAAACATATTTGAAACCTAAGCACATACCTTTTACGTGAATCTGGATATAAAGACATTCAATATACCCAATAAACCGTGGTAAATCTTATTTCCGCCCTCGGGGACTTCCCTTGTAAATTTTTCATGTGGGATTGTTGTTTTCCCAGTTGATTTTAACGAAAGTGTGTTTAAAATGGAGGCTTTCCGGTTTTAGCCGCAAATTGAATCAGACGTGTCTACAGGCCTGTCTTATATTCTTTCTCTCACTTTTTTTTCTTGGACATTATTTTAAACAAGCGAAAACTCGCTCCAATTTCTAAGTACGATTTTTTTTCAAATGAAATCATTTCTTACGCAGATCATTCTTGCTTATCGTAAAATTCAGATCCATGAGGTTTTTTTATACCGGGGTTTCGTGCATATAATAATAACATCAAAAAACATTCAAAATTTTATGTTTAAACAGAACTAATTATTTTTTTTATATTACCAATTTTTAAATTCATCATTAAAAAACTTCTCAAGCCCAAGAACTTCTCTGTATGGTATTGCGTTATCCCATCATAGCTTATAGTATAATATATATTTTCAGAAAAGGTTTATCATAAGAGAAATGAGGCCGAGGCTGTACTTGTGATTATAAAATTACGATAAGTTACAGAGTTCCACAAGGGTCTGTTCTTGGTCCTGATCTCTCTTTGTTATATATAAATGACTTCGCAACTGTCAATGCATCGGGAAGTTGTATGCTTTTTGCCAACGGCACTAGTATTTTGTAGCATAATAAAAATTTGAAGATATTACATGAAGACATCTTCTTACATTTAATACTGCCAAAACTAACGTAATAGCCTTTGGTTGCAACTTTCCTTTGGAAATCACATTCTGTAAAGTAACGAAGTTTCTTGGATTTAATTGCATGTTGAAAACAAGTTAAATTTCGAGAACATATAAGGAATCTAAATAATAAATTAGTTTCGGAATGTCATTGTTATACTATTCGCAGAGTGTTTGCAGAGCAAAATAACTTCATATGAATTCACGATGAAAATTTGCGGTTTACTTACCATTCGTTCGCCGCCGTTCGCCTATTAATGTGTACGGTCCTTTAGTTGAGAAAATTATAAAAGAAAGAGTAGACACTCTTATGACGGGTGCTGGAAAACTGCCACACAACTGGAATACTGTTTATAGAAAAGACTTACGATAGGACAAGGCACTTTAAATGGCAAGAGCAATATTTATGTCGGCATATTATAAAGACATCAGGGAACATTTGAACAAAAATAACTATCCACCCTCGTATCTAGAGTGCGGTAAAAGGAATCCTTTAATTGATCTCTGTCAGTTTACGAAATTTTCTTTCGTTCCCTTAAGTAAGTAGCATGTAAAAAGATTAAACGCAGTTGTTCAGGTCATTCCAAGTTTGAATGGCTATAGGATTAGTCCAAAGTAGCCACAGTAAGACCAAATAGTCTCTAACTGTTTCTTCGCGCAAATTTATCACCCCATAGAGGGTATTACGAAATTAGAACGAAGGGGCGATCAAATGCCATGCATATCGTATTGATTACATGCTGTAGACAACAATGTGGAATAATTTAGATTTCTATGCAGCTAAATCTGGCAATAAATAGTCCAATAGTCCAGTAACTTTATGTATATTTGATAGCCTTTAGCGGCCGAAATCTCCAACACGTATTGAAAATTAATTTATTTGTGGGACTGAGGAGAATGCCTGGTGGAAAATATTTTTTTTTCTGTAAAAATGTACGTTTCAATAACTATATTGCATCATCTTCAGGACAGCAAAATAGATTTTTCAAGGCATTTTATAAATAGTTTTGTAGCATTCTAGTAGATATTTAAGAAACCAAAAACATTTCCTTGGGAAATTAAGGTCAGGTTGTAAACAACAGTTGCTCGTTTTTATGCTTTTAAAGTGTATTTAAGTTACTCAGATTTGCAGATTCAGTTAAAGACTTTCTGTGACCTTTATAGCTCGTTAAAAAGGATATATTTGTCTGCCCAATATTGTTTTCGGTACTTTGAAATATGACCGTAAAGCTAATAAGTAATAAGTGAAATCAAGTTGTTTAAAACATTATAGAAGATATTGATCTTCGTGATCTACTAGGTTATTTATCAAACAGAATTACCAAAATCAGTTTAAAATCTGTGTAAATATAATAGCTGTGTATGACAGCAGAGTTAAGATAGTCGATAGTAGGAAATAAATAAAATACATTATGTTAATGTTAGTTTGACAAAATTACACATTGAACAAGAAAAACTGTGAGGACGCCAGCCATTGTTTTAAGCAAATATTGAACTTAGAATTTACCACCTGACTTTCATTTATATTATCCCAAGAAAGTTCCACTTCCTTAATGTGACAACCAATCACTATCGAGCCCCAGGAATATACAATGGGGTTCGGCAAGGCAGAAATAATATTAATTATTAAGTCGCCTTGTCACTTGAATAATTAAAACAATAACGTAATTGTGTTAATCGATCAACTAGAACGTAGTAATTCTTTGTTTGACTTCGTTCACTGCCAGTAGAATCCGAACAAATCGGTTAAATCTGCCAATTTAAAATTCATTTGGAAGTAGGCGTTGTTTAAGCTATCCTGCGTTTACCGGGCATATTCTTGCGAACTAATAAATTTTCGAAATCTACTAGCACTGAATTACTTTCTTTACCTACTTTAAAAAGGGATGTGCTTAAACAGTTATAATAAAAGTTCAATATAACGTGCATAAGAAATTATCAAAGTAACAGCATTTAAAATTTTTTTAAAAATTGTAATATACTTTTATCAATAGAACACTTGTCTTCACGTCATAACCTTCATTGATTTTAGTCTCACTTATGTTTGATACTGACTAAATATATTTTCTCTTACAAGCCTCAATATTTGTCTTTTTCCTGCTTGCCTAAGAATGCTGATATCCTACATCACTCTTTTCATGAACATTTTGAGAATCACTATATTTGGTATACTTAACATCCGATACATGTTTCTCTTATCCCTTTCTTTTTCAAACTCACATTTGCCTGATTTGATTAGCAGACCTAATGTCATACGAATGAAAATCTGAGTTTGTACCAAAGGAATTTACGTTCTTCTGAATTTCAAGTAAAGTAACATAAATGCGAAGAAAAGGAACCGGCATTATACCAAGACTCTTAAATATTGATAAACGGTGATCCCTCCAGCCCGCATTAACAATTAACCTGGAAACAATTGCATGAGATTATCCTCCCCATAGGAGAATGGCATAATTCATACGAGCATAAAACAAGCTAAAAACATAGGTACTCTTCGCCAATTTACTGAGCTTTTTATATAATTGTTACACATTCTATAGGATACTCTTCGCAGTTTTTTTTGTAAATAATGTTAGTTTTTGAACATCCTAAATTTTGTGATACCAACTTTGTTGTGAAAAAAATATATGAAAAAAAATTGAAAAAAAAAATCCAACCTAGGATTCGAACACCGGATCTTTGGATTGCAAAAACAAAAAAAAACAAAACAAATTTTATTCTTAAGTTTAGTACGACTATGTACAACTATGATCTTTGGATTGCAAGTCCAAACTTTAGCCATTAAATGATTAATAACTGTCTTATTTACTGATTGATTTTCTTCAAAAACAATAGGGTTCTTCCTCTAGCTAACACCAACTTACTTTCCAAATTTCAATACAAACGGACGTTTCTTTCTTAAGTTATCGTGCTTACAAGAAGCGTGACGGACGGACAGACGGACGGACATTTTGAAAGTTGTTCAGAATTCGTTCACTAACACAATGATATGAAATTTTTTTCTCTACGAGCGATATTTCCGGTTTTGGAACTGTGACGATCAAATGCAATATACTGTTCGTTTTTGCTAAGAGTATAATAATGAAAAACAGCACGTCCTTAAGGTTTTAGAACAGAGTTGATTTTTCAGTCTACGTAGCACAAGTACAGAACTTGATAATTTGTTGATATGCTCCACATAATTAAACCATCTAAGAGTATCATCTAAAACAGTGCCAAGAATTTTAACACTGTCACCTTTATTAATGAATTATTTGTTGAAGAAACAATTTTTGCGTTTTTTCTTCGTTTAATTTAAGATAATTTGAAGAGAACCAAGTACCAGCTTGTTTGATAGAATTAAAGCTATCCTCACTTAGGTCATGCATGTTCAAATTAAAATCAATAAAGGATATATGGTCGGCATAAGCGATGCGTTTTTTGGTGACAAAGTGAAAAAAATCATTGACTATAAGATAAAGAGTAGGGGCCCCAAAACAGATCCTTGAGGCACCCCATATTTAACCTGTTGAAGTTCCGACTTTATATGTATAATAAAATTGAAACTATTTTGAAGGCAGTATTATTTTAACAGCGTCGTTTTGAATCACTCAGCACCCTATGTTATAAGCATCAGAACTGATACGTATCCGTAAAATAATTTGATGTATTTATTTTGTCTATCCTGTACTATGCGGCTTGGTGGATTCTAGAAAAGATTCCCGCGTTCTTAAGACATCAAATTAGGAGCCCCTGCAGAATTTAGCAACTAATTAACAAACAGACATACACACAGCTTTTAGCAAGTTACCAGTGGAGCCTCTAAGTAATGAATTATCCCGGAGGGACATCTTAGTAGGCTTTCCGCAGAGAAAACCCGGAGAACGTTAAGACCGCTCCGGACTACCCCCTAAGAAAGTGGCTTTATTAATGAAAATTAAATTCGAATATTTTATGTGAGGCTTCCTCTGTGCCAGTTAGTTTTGAGTTGAACTGTTTTGATTTATTTTTCGGAATACTTGTGTGTTTATTTGGCTTTGTACAATTAAAACAGGTGCGGGATGATGTTTCCCCTGAGGTAAAATTTAGCATAGGTTTAATAATTTACTAAATTTGCTCCCTCTTTAAAATTTATCACCGTAATAAACGGCAGCGGCACGTGAGGCTTTATTATAATGTACTTACGTACAGTGTGACTCGAAATTCAGGAATATACGTTTTATAACGAGCGTTAACTATCGTTGCCAGCAAATATTACCAGAAAATTGGTACGCATAAGTCGATTTGTAGTTTTTATTAATTGTTCCTTTTCATATGAAATTCGATCAAGTGAACATTGGAAACTTCAGGTACATCGTTAATAGACAAAGGGCTGTCCATTGGACATTGTCCAAAAATAATATTCTCATTGAAAAAGTTTATTAAATATAACACGAACTATATTTGTTCAGTCAATTTTATAAACAATACAAAAGTACACACATGTCTTGGAAACAGCGTACGACAATAACTAATTAACTCATTAAAAGGTGTCGTCATAATACTCCTGCAAATTATCAATTAAGAATTTTTTAGAGCCTTCCTAAATTTTCAGGGAACAGAAACTGTCACATTTTAGAATTAAATTTACAAAGGATGGAGTTTTTTTTTTAACATTTTATCTCCAGCGTACTAGATGGCAAACATCATCAAGCGATTTATAACAAAAATGAAATTATGGTGTACCTCAAGGTATTGATAAGGGAGCATTATTTTTGTAATTATATACCATACCTTCATTAGATATTGTCTTTGGTATATTAGTCGAGTCAATGAAAGTTTTTATTTCCCCACAAGGACACAACCGATTTTTTTTTAATGGTTGTTATTTGTATTACATTTAAAGCCAGAAACATTTCGGCTCACGGAATCAAGCAGAAGGTGGATGCCACCTCATTTTAGAGAAAAAGAATCCAAATTTGAGAAGGACCCATGCAAATTTTCATATAAATTGGTAGTCTTTAAGTTGACTTGAAAATTGCGATTTTAGCTTGAAAAAAAAAAAGGTATTTCAAAACGGTTTTAAGTCAAATAACTCGAAAAGCATTACATTTATTGAAAAAATGCTAGAAATAAATAAGAAAGATTAATTTTTTTTTTTCTAATTTCTGTAGAATTAACCGTTTCGGAGATGGAAGCATCAAGATGGGGTCCGAATGTTTACAAGACGAAGTATTTAGTTTAAATATTAAATATCTCGGAAACTATGGTACTTATAGATAAAAAAAATACTAACGACCAAAATAAAAGATTATTAATTAGGCTTTCTAATGATTTTTTGCCTGCTTCCCTAGCATAAAAACAAAGAATTTATGACAGAAACAATGTGCTTCACATTTTTTTAATAAGAACGTCGTAATTTTCTTACTGTAAGTAATCAATAATTAAAAAATATAATTCTTAAATACTGTTTTTCGTTAACATATAGCATAACCTCGTCCATTTACAGCACTTGCTTTAAGAAAAGAATGCATTTCAAACTATAGAGAGATTTTCGAAAAAACGTACAATTTTTATTTCTATGCAAGGGTCTCAATAAATGTTAGTTTTAGTAAAAAAATGGCGGAAATCGAAAACAAAGCTTATAAACTGAGAATGAATTTGTTTTTTTTTTAATATTTATGTAGAATTTATAGCTTCGGAGATATTTAAACTTAAAGATGTCATCTGAACGTTTATAACATGATGTATTTAGTTTAAATGTTCAATATCTCACTTCAAAAATTCTTAGGACCACAATAAAAGATAACTAATCAACTTTTAAAATGACTGTTTCGCTATCATAAAAAACAAAGAAGTTATGGCCGAAACAATGTGCGTCTTCACATTTTTTTTTAAACGAAATGTCGCCATTTTGTTACTGCAATTGTCCAGTAATTAAAAAGAATCTCAAAATATTCCCAAAAACCTCCTACAACAGATAGGCAAACCAATTATAATTATTTGAAAATAATGGGGGTCCCAAAACAGTGCCCTGTGGAATAACTTAAAGCATGTTTATATGATAAGTGAATCATTTATGTTACTGTATTTAAGATTTTTAACGTCTTCTCACTGAGAAATTGTAATAATCCATAGATACTATTCTCCGAATGAAAGAAGACTGGCTACAAATTACCTGTTACAATTCCTCCCGGCTGTGAGGGTTCACATGTAACAACAATTACTCAAAGGTTATTAGCAATTTGCATCTAACATCGCATAATTAAATTCAGCGTTTTCCTAATATCGGGGATATAAGTGGAAGCAGCTCAGGCATACAATAATAATCCATCTCATGCTCGAAACTAATTTGTTCCGGGGTTAGCTTAGTACTTATATAGTTGTAAGATCTATATTTATCCGGCTGCGAACGCAATTATATTTATGATTAAACATATTGTCTATTATACGGACTGGAGTTCGCAATTTCTGGAGATGAGGACTTGTACATCCTTATGACACATGCCGTAATCCGGTGTCACGCTCTGCAGATCCGGGCCTAAAAACATTACACTAGAAGCAAGAACTACTTGACATGGAAACTTGTATATCTTAATGACGCCAGCGAATTAATTAGCTAGCACACGCGTCCCTTAATTTCGTTTTATAGCAGTTGTGCTTGTCCCGAAGACGCCGCCCGCATGAAGTTAGAAATTTGTTGAAAATGCCTAGAAAAATTTTAGATATTCAATTAGACTTGCAATTTAAAATACTGTCGAGCCGGCATTACGACTTCCCGTGAAAATGACTTACTAATGTTAATTATAAACAGATATTTGCTTATGTAGGCACATCACTAAATCCCACTCTCAAGCGTAACACAACAAGAGATCTCTCTATTAGTTTGTAACCATGAGATTGGAGGAAGGGGAGAACGCAAAGAAAAAGTGAGCAGAGTAAATACAACAAACAGAACACTGATCCTTGGACAAGTACCATCAACTGATCAACTGTTAGAAATAATGGTTAGGCCCAGAAGGAATACTGCACCTATAATGCCTAAAATAAATGAAAGCACTATGGATCGTAAAGGCTAAAGAAGCAAACCCTAAAATTATCACCACAGCATCGTCTATATCCTGTGGTGAGTTGATTTGAGGTGGTCGTATTCCATTGCATAGGCGATGGTTCTGTGGAAGACAAACTGACCTGCCTTCTCTACCGGACCTCCTAGGCGAACCCGATGCAGACGTCGATATTGCATGAGACGTGGAAGTAGCTGCTCAGAAAACGGATTGTCAAGAATCAGTCTCTAATGATGAGGTCGCCATCAGCTAGGTTGGAATCCAGTGGGCGTGAAATGTTAAATGATGATAAAAAGTCGTTAGGGAACGATATCTCTGAATGTGCGAGACCCTTCAACAAAGGAGATCCAGGTTAGCTGAAGAGACTACATAAATAATGGAGGATACAAGCAGCCATCATACTGACAACGAAGACATACTGGGTTAAAAACGCACCAGCAACAGTCAACAGAATAGAACCAATAGAACCAAAGGAAAGACGGAAAACGTCAATACTCATAGGAAGGAAAACAATAACAAAATGGGATAGGAATGTTCGAAATGAAGGATTGGGGCCATATTCAAAGAAGGGACCCAACACATGTACTGAAAAGAGCGCTAATACTTAACAGTGATAAACTAAAGATAGACCATGCTACACGTTTATAGTGTATTCCACAAATAATTCGGCGATATAAAAAAGGTCGCAAAAAAGCATAAAGGACGCCGACCGCTTCTAGTTAGTATACTGCTCAGAAAACAGATTGTTGAGAATCAGCCGCTAATGATGGGTCTCCATCAACTAGGTTGGACGTGAAACGTTAAGTGATGATAAAAATTTGTTAGAGAATGATATCTCTGAATGTGTGAGACCCTTCAATAAAGGGGATTCAGGTTAGCTGAGAAGAATACATAAATTATGGAACCTGATCAAGAGAAAACAAACAGCCATTATACTGACAACGAAGACATACTGGGTTAGAAACGCGCCAACAACACAATAGAAACAATAGAATCAAAGGAATAACGGAAAACGTCAATACTAGTAGCAAGGAAAACATTAACAAAATGGGATAGGCATGTTCGAAATTAAGGATTGGGGCCACATCCAAATATGGAACCCAACACATCTACTGAAAAGAGCGTTAATACCAAACAGTGATAAACCAAAGATAGGCCATGCTACCTACACGTTTACAATAATAAATAAGAGGATCATTAACAAACTGGGACGGGACCGAGAAGAAATCGCAAGGGTGTATACGCCGCCGGTATCAAAAACGCAGGAAATAGAAAATTTCAAAGTAGAAAAACTCTAGAAGAAAAAACAAAAAGAGGAGCATAAACATTCCATATCACAACGCAATGCGACAAGGCATCTCACAAACACCCACACTTCCAATTCCTCTGCCATGCGTCATGTGGTTCTCGCTGCTGGCAACAAGCATGCCCCAAATCCAACCCAATGGCAGCAATGCCTACCGTACGCTTGTAAATCAAATGAGTATATATACTTTCCCGGTGTCATTTGACTTCCTAGTCACCCATAATTCTATTTATGCCTGTACTTTCTTGTAACTTTGACGGTTTCACACTGTATTCATTCTCACAGCAACTACGCAATTGGTTACAATTCCCGTTTACAACAAACGTCCCGCAGCCTTCCCGATCGAGTATCATTTAAACTAGACTGGATGCCTTTATTGTCTTTTCTTTGGATTTGATGGGCATTTCAGTCGAGCGGGCATATTCACGTGCACACACCGATAATCCAGATGTGTTGTAATGGCCGAGGCGGGTCTCCCGTGGACGCATACAATTGCCACGGTAATTGATTAACAATTCTCTAATAACCGTGCGACGCTATCTCGAATCGCTGTCCCGTCATGTATGGCAATGTCCGTTTCTAGCCTTTGGTTTGTGCGAGGCGGATGTCCAGAACGCTGGCGCCTCAAAACCCTATAAATAGGAAGCAGTCTCCAAGGCAAAGGAAAACGACTCGCATTTCCTCATTAAAATGTCAGTTAAAGCCAAGGAAGTGTGGTTAACTAAATTCTCGTTCGTTTAGACACACGCGCACTGTTGCTAATTGTTTAAATTTGGATTCATTAAGGTTCTATATACGGTATAGCACAAAAGGGATGCGTATAAAAGAATATATGTATTTACAGATAATTCAATAAATAGCTACATTATAGACCTCGTTGCATTTACTTGCAAGCAATCGCAATAGTGATCGACGGACCGCCTATCTAGGCGGTGTCGTTGAGACACATTGGCTGCAGAACGTCGAGTCTACGGCTTCCTACACGCCACGTCAGATGACCGGTATCTTCTTTCTCACTTAATGTAAAAGCTGTGGTAAAAGTGGAGTAAAGACGGCCGGGCCTATTCATTCGTCTCTCATAACGTCATAATTCCCCACACTATTAAGAATACTTCAACTATAGATCAACTTGCAGTTACGGGTTTCGCAAATTTCATAATTAGTTTTGACTGTTATTTATTTATTTGTGTTCCTTCTTTCGGTTTTCAGCAAACTATTGATACTATTGATTTTGTTTTTATTATGTCTGTACGTATTCAACAACAGTGCCACATCAATAAATACACTTGCTATTTCCTTTCCTAAATATTACCTTCATACTACAGTAAATTACGAATAATATCTGAAGCAGGCAGCATCTCAAACAATTAAACTATCGATTCTATGATATCTATTTCCAACTTTATTATTCCTCTAAAAATTGCAAATATAGGAGAATAAATACAATGTCATTTTTAAATATGACAAACAACAAGGGGCCTAATACGGACCAATGGGGCACACCTGAATTTGACAGACCAATGGCTTTTGTTAAAAAGAGACAGGAGAGGCATCTACGTGATGGCCAACTATTAAATATAAATTTCGTTCAAATATTTCTGGTAAAAGTAGTACAAAAGAATTTAAGAGGCACTGTGGCAAATAAATTGATATTTATGAAGTTATTTTACGTAATCAATTACCAGAAAAACATGTATCGTTGGAGGTGTCAGCTTCAGAGAACCTACGTTAAATTAATATAGTGACAGTTTAGTCCGATAGAGGACGGTGTGGAATATAAACTGACAAACGTACCAGTAGCCGTAATGGCATAATTTAATGAGATACTTTCAGCATATCTTCTTCAACTATCGATTCTGTAATATATTTCAAAGTTTATTATTGCTCTAAATATTGCAAATATAGAGGAATAAATACGTCATTTTTAAATATGACAAACAACAAGGGGCCTAATACAGACCAATGGGGCACACCTGAATTTGACATACCAACAGCTTTTGTTAAAAAGAGACAGGCGGGGCATCTAAGTGATGGCCAACTATTAAATATAAACTTCGTTCGAATATCTTTGGTAAAAGTAGTACAAAAGAATTTAAGAGGCACTGTGGCAAAGATATGAAGTTTTATTACATAATCAAATTGCCAGAAAAACATGTATTGTTGGGGGTGTCAGCTTCGGAGAACCTACGTTAAATTAATATAGTGACAGTTTAGTCCGATAGAGGACGGTGTGGAATATAAACTGACAAACATAGCAGTGGCTGTAATGGGGTACTTCAGCATTTCTTGCGCCTCACCAAGGGTCAGTTACTTAGTCGTAAGGCCCTCATATAAAAATGGACATCTGCCTTCTGGATACTAACCTAGTTATTTTCTTGTCGCGAATGAGAAAACATCCGCCTAATAGCGTCTCCAACATAATCATAATCTGAGCAATATCACTCATGCAAATTATAATGGAATGGTTAAATTAATAATCCCTTTGTTCGGACCGATTCATATCGCTCGTTCATTGGACCGTTAGGTTGGGTCATTGAAAGAATTACAATTTGCAGGTTTTTGGGATGTGTAATTTGTGTATGGGTTTGTTCGGGTGTCGTTTCACACCTGAAGGAACGACGAAATCAAATAAAGGGCGTCCGTTCGTTGTTTTTAAATATAATTTGTAGATAAATTGATGTAATTGAAGCAGCACTGGTATTACTTAGAAAGTAAATAAATTAATAGATGTCGCAGTTAAGATTAAGTAAAAATATCTATCTGCAGTAGAATAATTCCATGAAGTCAAGAATTATCTAGTAAATGACTATGACCATATCAACTCGTATGTTACAACAATCGTAACCTTGGATTTTCGTTTTTAATTAAGCTGGTTTAAATTTGGCCAATGCAATCCGCACTTAATGTCATAAACATATTAATTACTTTGCAAGACACAAGGTTAAATTAAAAATTAAAAACTCCTCAGAGTTCATGAATTTATTAGAGATGTAAACTTAAAAATGACCTGAACTAAAAAGCAACCTAACAGATTTTAAGTTACTTAATTCTACCCTTTTATAACTCAAATTAAGTCGCATGCGCACTATATTTGATTATTCCGCCATCTGCTTAAGAAAATTTAATTTATAGGTTCACAATTGAAAAATAAGACTTTCAGGGCGAACATATAACAGACTCCGTATTTAACACTTAAAATTTAATCCTCCGTCATAAAAAATATGCTGTTATTTTAAGGTTAAAGCAAAAATTACGATTAAACATTTAATTTTTGGAAAATATACTTAACAAATTTAACACACTATCTTAATTTTGTAAACCCATTTAGACATAATCAGCTGTCAGATTGTTAATTATATTTAAAAAAATAATTACCATTTTTGAGTTTTACTTTCATTTTTTCCCCACAAATTTGTGGACAATTTCATTCAAAGTCACTAAAATAAAATATTTTGACTATTAGTATGTTGACTATAAATGTCAATTGGGGGGGGGGGGGGGGTAAGATCTCCAACAAATTCATGTGTATATTCTTTACTGACATTTAAAAGCAGCTTACAGTCTTCTCATCGGTATTTAAATTAAGAGAACTATCATTAATTAATAACACACGAAAGATTGGATCAAGAATGGAACCTTGTGGCAGACCTGAAACTTGAATATAGTTATTTGAGTTAAACCCTTCGAATTCTGTTATAAAATGAGTAAGACATGTGAGAAGACTAATGAGTCAAGTTTTTGTAATACAGTTTTGCGTTTATGTTTGCGTAGTACTTTATTAAAAATGGTGGTATAAGATGCGTCATATTGACTTTAATTTTCTTTATTTGCGTCCAAAACATGAACGTCAGCAGTTTCTCATAAATTCGATGTTGAAGTTTTGTAAATATTAAGGAACCAGAGAGGAATGGATAGTATCAAAGTTGAAAAATGCGCCTGAGAAAAAGTTTGCAAATGTATTAACGATATCTGTAGGATTTGTATGCAATAATAGATTATAACTTTTATCCACTGTATATAAAAGGTCTTTTCCACAATGGATCAAAATGACATTTACGAGTTGATAAATTTCCAGGTTATTCTAAAAACGATAGACTATGCACGGCTTCCCTTTGAAAATGGAAACAAAGCAATTACACAAAATGACCAAACAATTCTAGAGCAATATAGAGACTGAAATAAAATTGACTGTTTTGGTTTAAAGTTAATAACGTCGGTCGACCGACCCAAATATAAAATATATCAATGTTTTATATTTGGGGGCTAACCTCATTCCCGTTATATCGACATATTGAATATAACCGCGTAGCCTCGAGGCCATTCCGGCCTTATCACGTACCCAAAACGTTTGCGTTTCCCGAAATTCTTTATATAAATTACTTCAGAGAAGTTCTTACGGGTCCCCCATTTGTAACTGGCTTTATCTTTAGATTAGAAAATATTAATTAAAAGTACTCGAGAAAAGCCAAACTCAATTTATTATTATGACGTTTTTTGTCGCAACGACAATGAGAAAAATTTCACTAATATAACATCAGAAAATACTTCGAAGGAACTTTGTCGAGTAAAAAATTGCGGTTACGTGGAGTCCTAAAATAAAAGGATGAAAAATAGGTTTTTATGAACTCAAGAGGTGAACAAACAAATGAGAATTAATCATTCTTAACCTCACTTTAATGCATAGGGCGAGAGTAAAATTTTGAACGAAATCATTAGAACATGATATATGTTAACGATTTGGAAAAAAGTCACTGTGGCACTTTGTCATGAGTCTGCAGGTCTTAATACTTAGCAATCGGAGTTTTTTTTAAATCTTCGTTTTTTATCATTATCGATTAGTACAGTAAGTGAAGCTTTTAAATCCCATCCCGAAAACGATGTAATGAATTTCCAAATTTTTTTCTTCAACGTGCTTCATAAAGTATGTACATAAGAATTTATATTGTCATTTTTCCTGCTTTTCGGTTAAGGGTGGGTCCCACCCTTCTTAGGAAAAAAATACACGTAATCTGATGGAGAATCAAATGATAAAATAGAAAGTTCTTATACACTTTTTTGGTAAAATGCATATTTGTCTCGAGATAATGCGAACTGAAAATTGCAATTTTCACCCTCTAAAATCGGTATTCCTAGACGTTCTTTTTTTAATTACTCGAAAAATGTGGACTTTAATTAAAAAAATGCAAGGGTACAAAATTAAAGCTTTTACGAAAACAAATCGAGTTTTCCTTTTTTTTTCCGATGTTTAGTTTCGGAAATATGGCATTTTCAAAATGGCGCCGAAACGATCACAAAAAATGTACGTTAAAATCTAAAATTACTCAAAATCTCCAACTATGAGAAAAAAATGCATTCTCGTAAAAATTGAAGGTATTAAAATTTTCTTTCGATTGATACGTATTACGACCTTTTATAATGTAAACTAAAAAAGTTACAGACAAAAAAGTAGCGCATTTAAAAATTTAGGCGCCATTTTTTTTAGTTTTATTGCTCTAATTTCTTATTAATTCAATTTTTTTTTAAATCCTTCTAGACATTGTTAATGCATATTATCACTATACGTTGCCCAGTCTATTAGGAAGTACTTCCAGACAAGTTTCATTTTTTATTCTGTTAAATAGGTGGTCAGATTCCCAGTGTGTATTCAACCATTCATACTTATGATTTATCTTCACTTTGACATAACCTGTGCAATATTGATTAAACCTGCTGCTCCTTCTGGTATTTGGATGAACAAAATTCAGGTTAATATGTCATTTTATAATTCTTCCATTTTGAAACTTTGCTTGACTCATAAAGTGGTCTAAATTGTATAACCAGTTCGATTTAGATGTGGACTACCCGGTGGTCATTATTGCGAAGTAACTAATTCTGGGACCCTTAGAATGTATACATCTTCTTTGCAAATCCTTGTACTCGCCTTGGCCTTATATTTCCTAAATTTATCCGGGCTGTTTTGTGTAAGTAATGTTTTAAATTTAATTTTGGCATTAATACAAAATGTATAACGTATAATTGAAATACAAAAATTATTCATTACGGTGTCTTTCAATGCCAAGATTTCTTTCGGTGAAGCGTGAACTTGTACACGTGTCAGATTTGTTTTCTGGTTAACTAATTGCTTGTAAGGGTTGTATCCAGGATTATTAATATTATATGACGGTTATTGGCTAGATTCAGAGAAAATGTTATAATGGTTAAATGACAACAGGGAAAATGCTTTAAGTACAATACACGAAGACATTTATAAATGTGTCTTGAGGATTAATACCTATCTAATAATAGAAATATATATTGATTTTTATTGTTATGATACAATATAACTATAACAAAATGAAACATTATCTAATAGAGCCTAATTAATAACCAATTAATCATGAAGAATGAATGGAGAATATAAGTAATCAATAATATACTTATCTAAGTAAGTTAATCCCATATGTTTTGTTTCAGTTTTGTGATTTTGAATTCACTATTGCAGATAAGAGAAAATCGGTACTGAAGCCAAATAAATTACAGCTCACAAAAATTTGAGAAATTTCTTATAGTAAAGCAGTCTGATTTAAACTAACGAAAAAAAAATTATTTCAACTTCTGGTTTAATCAAAAGTTATATTATTATTTATTTTTTAATGGGATACCCTCTACATTTCCAGAAAAAATGAAATAAAATATTATTTTGAGCATTTTTTCGAATGTAATCATATGTCGTCTACAATAATTGATAATGTTTGGTGTGCAATTACCAATGGGTACATAATAGGTCCATATCTTTTTCGTGTTGCATTACCTGGTCAACAATATTTGCATTTTTTAGAAAATGAGTTGGCTCAGTTATCAAATAATATTTCAGTTCAATTACCTAATATTTGGTTTCGCGCGCCAACGCATAATGCAGGCATCATTACGAATTATCTAAATCGTAAATTTCAGGAAAGATGGATTGGTACTAATGGTTTTGTCTGTTGTCCAGCTCAGTCACCTGGCCTGACTCCAATGGACTATTTTGTGGGGTTATGTGTACGAAGAACTCAGTGAAGATATGGCTGATCTTTAAAACAAAGCTTAGGCTTCTGTGGCAGCGATAAATAGAGAGACATTATTGAAAGTTGGTGGAACTGAATTATTAAAAAAGGTATATGTGTGCTCAGAACGATGAAAATAATTTTGAACATTTAATGTAAAATGTTTTTAGATTTAATTTTTGTTTGCCTTTTTTTAAATTAGTGTCATCTCGGATTACTAATGGGGAACTTGCCCATTTTTTAAATTTCATTAAAGTGTGTGTTTATGTATAAAAACACGCCACACCAATATTAGCTCTTAAATCGCAATACCTACTTTGCAATAAATAATCAAAGTTGAAATCCTCTCCACTCCTCACGAAGAGCACTGTGACGTCAGATCGAGAAAGCTAGTCTCGCGTGGCGTCCCACAGATGGCGAATTTTAGCCGAGCGGTACGTTTTCACCCTAATTAATAGACTGGGCGGCGGTTGGCTTTGAGACGTCCGCATATTCGGTCATAAGTCTTTTGTTCTTTATGTTAGTGAAAAAATAAAAAAAATTGTCGGAAAGCTCAATCAATTCTCTTTACATTAGCTGTCTACAAATTTTTCGAATAAAACGATAATTATCGAGATATTCGAGGAAATGTAGCAAATTACACGTTTTCCTATAGAGTGTATGTAAATCTTAAAAAAACAATTTTTAGAGTAGTACATGATATTAAGTGAACATCGTATATGAGATCGATTTCAGTTAATTACCGATTAATTACGGTGACAAAATGAAGAAAGTTTACCAAATCGCGCCCCCTCTAATTCCTTCATTTTTGTCGGAATTAAAAAAATTAAAAAAAGAGTTTTAGCAAATATAATTCTATTTAAATTAGCTATAGTAGTCTTTTGGCGTAGGAGCCAAGATTAAAAAGTTGCCAACTGTAGAAGCTCAAAATTTGCGACTTTTTGCCGTACATGGCCGACATTTCAGAAGCTATCTCCGAAACGAAAAAAAAATCAAAATTCTGATGGCAGCAAAAGATTCGTAGTGAAAAATACTCATTTGACGTTATTTTTTATTTTGAGCTAACTCCCGCCGTTTCGGAGATATCTTCGAAAAATAGCAAAAAAACAGCTTACCTTTCGGAGCCGAAAAAATTGCAAAAACATGCAATCTTGACACGTTCATTTTTTTCAAAAAACACCATTGGGACGACCATACGATGTCGCGACGTAAAAGAAGAAGTCTTCCAGATAAACCTGATCGTACATTGCACGGCGAAATTCTAAATTAATTTTTTGGGCAAGTTTCCTATTGTTTTAGTAATTCTATTTTTATCAATTGAAGACATTGTCAGGTAAATCTGAGAAAAAATGCGAATTTTGTTACTTAAAAACATTATATTGAAGTTCAGATATCTCGAAAACCAGTGATTTTTCGAAAATTGTTCGTATCGTAAAAAGTTGCTTAGAATGTAATTTCTCAATGCATGCACTTCTTTTCAAGGTTCCTGGCATCAAACAATGTCTTTGCATTTCAACACCATCTATATCTCAACTCATAGATAAACCATTTTTACTGAAAACTAAAGTCATTTATATATGATATATCTTTTACCGAATTCAATTCATCTATTTTAGTTATCGAGAAAATGGCCCCGGCAGCAGTAAATGGAACACCCTGTATAACTAGTAAAAAACTTATTCTGTAATATTTTTTAACATTCATTTTGTTGCACAAAAATGTGTTGTAAAATTATAATTGTCAATTAGTGCAAACTAAGCATTTGGTATAAAAGCTATAATATATCTTCATCGGCTCATTATCCAGCTATCCCGTAAACTTCGTTAAAATTCCCTGGAAGCTCCGCGCCTGAAAAAATATATATATAAAAAGTCCATCACTAATCGTAACCTCCGACTTATATGTTCTTCCAATTAAAGATAGGCGGCGACAAAAGTGGCCTTCGCTAAGATTGGCTGCAGAAATTTGTCTCTGTTCCTTTATTGGAAACCGCGTTTATTTTTCCTTCTTTTTTTTTTTTTCTTCGAGAGAAATTAATATTTTGTCCTTGCGTTTCGCGTTCGCGACCATCTAATTCAAAACCTTGTGTTTTATTTCGTTACCAGACAGATTAAAAAGTTATTTTTTGCCTTTACGACCTGAACCTGGGATATTACTTTTATTTCTGGCTTCCCACCTCCCTCATTCTTAGTTATTAAGGAATTATTTAAGATTTATCGCGGCGGATACAAAAATTAAGGCGAGGAGGCAATTTCCTAAATTACCTCAAATAATAGTCGTTTTGTAATTTAACGTTTTTTACGAAAACGGCGTGGAAATATTGCCCTATTTTTAAATTTTACGATCTTCTAATTGTTTTAATCCAGGATTTGCTATAACTTCCGTCTCCGCGGATAATTCTGGATCGTTCAAGCACGCAAATTGGTAAAATTAGGGTTGTGTTAAGGACTATCGATTATATAATTACTCTCTGGTTAAGTCTGCTCTAAAGTTTTACATTCCCCGCAACTAAAACATGTAGGGTATGTGTGTAAAAACATTATCCGAGGGTTCATTGTTTCAGACACATAATAAGAACTATCCTTCCTGCTTTCAAGGAAGATTGAGCTCACTTTGTACTCTACATGAATATTAATTGAGCCAAATTGTTCATAAAATCAAAGTTTCAGGGATGTATCGCGCTACATGGGACAAACAAAACATTGTGTAAAGTTCTGCCTGGCGGAACACAAAGGCAAGAAATTTTTGTAGATTTATTATATAAAAACTATAATCCGCTTGTTATAAATAGTAATTTATTATAAACTGTACCTTAATAAGGAGCCAGTTGGATCTAACGAAGGCAAATTAACTGTGTCATGAAAAGAAAACACCAAGTAAAGAAGTCTCAATTCTTGTATGTAGTCTCATCCAGACTGTAGTAGGGCTAATGTAGTATATTGCATTCAGGATTCTACGTAAGTTATATTATAATATATCTTACTTAGAATCATGAATTGAAAAAAATCAAATAGAAAATTGTTTTAAGAAAAAATTTAAGTCAGAAATCATGCCACTGTTAGCTACAAAAAGAAATACGATATTCACTTCTACTTCAGCCCTAAGTTTAAGTTGTGCTGATGAAGAACAATAACTCCGAAACACCAACTTTGTTTTTTATATTTTGACTTGTTCTTTAAGCCTCCGAATTCTCATACAATTTTATACTACGCCTATTCTTAATTCTTACCGAAAATAATTTTATCGATGTAAACAATACGATGCCTTTTACTATGCTATGAACGCTTCACTGTTTACTCACATTTAAATTGGAATGATTAGACTAAAATTTGGGAATTTCAAGATTATTTCGAAATGATAATAGGAAGCAAACGGTCCTTAAACCTGCTTAAAGCAATGTAATTACGACACAAGTGTAGGTGAGGTAAGTAGATGGAACATTAAGTAAATAACTTTAACCATATTGATGTACACGAATGGAGAAAATTGCCATTTAAAGTTTTGCCGGAGGCGACGGTGAACACTCTAAACTCGACTAGTAGCAGCTTAAGACATTTTATTGGTTGTTAATTTATTAAATAATAGCGGCAACCTGATTATTTCGCTCTGATATACCCTATTCAGTTTAAGTTTTGGCGTTTTTTTAAAATTTTTTATTTGAGTTGTGGAAGGAGTCGATGACTCCAGTTTTTTCGAATTAGATTTAAACTTTCATGTTAATAAATCTCTTCGAACAAAAGAATTTGCAAACTCTGAAAACAGTTTTTCCCTCGGGACTCCTGAATACCTGTCAACTATTTTTAACTACATAGAGATAAGTCAGCGGAATTTTATAAAATATCTTCTGGCTAGTGTCAGAGCTATAGAATAACGAGTGAACCCAGGATAAAAGTTATAATATTACCCAACTCAGCGTTCATTGTTTTACAGACTCGAATGGGACGACTCTTGACTGAAATGATGCAGTTTCAGACAAAATTATAGTTTTCGGGCCACCAGTTAACACGTTTGTATTGTAAAACGCACGGTGAATGTACAATTTTCAGTTGAAACTTTTCACTTTGCAGCCATCATTTAATTAACGACGGAGCTTCGTAGAAAGGCTCGACGGCAATTATGCAAAAATAACAGGAACGTAAAAACTTTGTTGAAGTGACAACAATTAGTGCTTATTCGTTAAATTACGTCCATGCTAGAAAAAACAACATAGAATTATGATTTTCTGAAATTTTTATTTAGCACTTCACGTACTTAACGTTTTATTTATTTATATTTTTTGCTTCAATTGCAATAATTTCTCTGGGCTTGTAAGTGTTGTATATGCCAGGTTGTCCACTTCGAGCATTTTTGCAAAAACAAAATTGAATACTCAGAAAATAACTTGTATTTCACGCTGCGCGCGATTCCAACCCAAAATCGCACATAAACGATTTTGTTGTTTTGACGTTTTACATCAACAAACTTCTTTAATTAATTTCTGATCAAGCCAAATCCTGGTTCATCACTATTAAAATGAAAATAGATAAGGAAAAATCTCAGAAGTTTGTCTTTTCTACGAGCGTCCCAGTGGCAAACAGCGTGAAACTCCTAAGTATCACACTGGACGATAAACTAAACTGGTTTGGTCATATCGATCAGCTAAGCTACAAACTTGCCAGCACGATATTTTTGCTCCGCCAGCTAATAAGAAGGCATCGTCATAATAATCTTGCAAACTATAATAAGATTTATCACTCTCTATTAAGGCGCGTTTGCACCCATCCAGTAATTTAGTCGAGTAGAGAGACAGTCGAGTAATTTAGTAATTGCTTTCCATTGCTTTACACTAAATTACTTGACTAAAACACGCTGTCCGCATGGTCGAGTACTAAATTACTAAGCGGCTCGACTAAATTACTGGATGCATGCAAACGCACCTTTAGACAAAAACAAGTTGTCTTTGACGTAAAGTATCTCAATTTGATAGAAATTGTGCGAATAACACAACATCCTGAGCTGTTATCAACGTATAATCGAAGAAACTTGGTATGTTTTGTTTTTCAGAATGTGATTTCCAACATTTCTTCCAAATTGCAGCCGAAACCTATTACGTTAGTTTTGGCGATATTAAATGTAAGAAAATTTAAATCGCACCGTTCTTTTACTAAAGAGATAACAGAACAAATTTCCTCATACAATATCTTCAAATATTCATTATACCCCAAAATAGTGATGTCATCGGCAAAAAGCGTAAAACTTTCCGATATATTTATAGTTACTGTCATTCGTATATAGCAAAAAGAGAACTGGGTCAAGAACAGACCCTTGTGGAACTCCGCAATTTATTTTAGGAAGGATTAAATCTAAGCAAATGAGGTACCTCTAAATCCATATAAATTAACTTTACTAGAACAATTTCTAATCCAGTACCACGATGGTCAAGCGTTTTTGCTATATAAATATTCCACATCAAAAATAATTTGTCATTTATGAAATTAAACCGTTTCAGTGTGCTTTATCTCTTTAATCTGATTGTTAATTTGGTAGCTTGTAAAAAAACCGTCGGTCCATGTCGGTCGACATCTTTAATATTTATAGCTTGAAAATAATTCGAAATTTCCAACCTTAATTCAAAATTAATTTTAACGAAATGTTCAGTGAAACACAGTTCATGTCGTTTTGCAGCGAATTGGGCTATATTAGTAACATGTTTATGTCGGGGAAAATTATTATCACAACCAATTTATCAAATGTATAGGAATGGAAGGTCTCCTATATTAAGAGCACTTAAACTGTCAAGGTGATGTCTGGTCACTATTTTTATTTTTTTTTTAAACATACCAGACCTTATTTAAGAAGGTTCTGTTTGAATCCATTGCGAAATTTTCAACACTCCTCAAACACTGGGCAAATAATAATTCCTTTAGACTAGACTAATAAATAAGGCTGTAAAGGCTGTGTCTAAAATGACTGTAATATTCTAAATGGAGTTTCAGATAGTACATATTTAGTTATGCAGTGAACAAATTAGCTGCACAACTCACATGCGCTGTTTGAACACCAACTTTAGACTTTCAACCGTCATTTAATTAAGAAAAGCGTTTACAGAGGAAAATGCAATTTTACTTAGCGAAATTGACTTCTTTCTTTTCTCTAATCGAATGACATCGAATGTATAAAACGAAAAGATAATATGATTGTCTTTTGTCTGGACAATTTCTGAAACTAGTAATATATGCAAATTGCGGTAATTTTAAATTTGACGCACATTTATTACAGTGGGGCTACTTTGAATATCAATACGATTTTCATTGAATGAGGATAATTTACATCGAGATACATTTTTGATTCATCAGGGGCGCTTCGTGCCCAGTACCGTTTTGTTTATTGAGATATTAATTAACTAGTGGATGTGTATGTAACGGATCAACTGGAAAAGAAATCGCGTGACCCCGATTTAAATAATGCATGTATTAACGCCTTATTTTGTCCACATAATCATCATAATAAGAAAAAGTTGGAATAACGATAAAATTTTATACCTACATCTTGAGAAGCATCTACATAGCCGATAAATTATAAGTAGGATATCTCCCGTTATATATTAGATATATGTGGCATGTGGCGTGCTGATATCGAAAAATTGGCGTGCCGATATCGAAAAATTGGCGCAGTCGGTAGGATCTATGAACTACTTAATTAACGCACTTAAACTCACTATGGCGTCAGGGAATATAAGAAAGGGCGGACATAATATTTTAAGAAATATCTCGTATTTATTTGTTTTTACTACTCTCAGAGCCAATAATAATTAATTTTATTATAAGTAATCAAATATTTTATATACAAAAAAATTAATTATAGTCCTCTCACCACGTTTCACTATTATAATAAATTTTCTAGAATACCAAAGTGGACATATTTATCCTTCATTACTACTTGATATTGCAATGTTGGATACAAAACGTGTGGCGTTAGCCCGATTTAAAAGTCGACGTAACACAAAACACCGATAATTTTCTATAAATTTTTAAATCTGGCACCTCCACCTCCCCCAGGATCATCCATAACCCGAGCGGCAATTATCAAATATTTACTATTGAAAGCGATCCGCTTCACAGTTGACAACGACCAACCTGCCACGCTATAAATGCTCAATTATTTATACGCCGTCTAATTAATATGAAATATACGTCGGGTCGTGCCTGATAATAATATGTTTAGCTGTAACTCTGCAAAGGTAGATCACTAGATCTACAGTGTGTTAGGTCGTGTATCAAACAAGGACTTGACAACGACGCGTATAGGTCCCAGGACAGCGACCATCATTCACTTTGGCCGCATATTAGTCACCGGAGGCCAATACTGGACGGGCGCTAAAACGCGGTCGAGGAGGCATTCCCGGCCCACCGCACAGTGGCGGGTCACGAAATACTGATTTATAACCTTCAGCCGTACATCTTGATTTAAAACGTAGCAGAAATTAGCGGGGTGGTTGGGAAGAATCGGACTGGGATCGTTGCGGAAAACGTGGACGATGAGGCTCGAAAAATCGAAACATCCGAGAGTCGGAGATCTTTTCCCGATTGGTTTTTTGGTATCAATAAGGCAAAAATCTCTTATTAAGCTATTGTGGACACAATAATTGCAGAATTTGAGTACCAGAAAAATTAAAAATAGCATTTATAAATCCTTAACTTACTATATTGTTATACAGTGTGTTTCACTTAAAAAGGTAACACCCTAATAACTTTTTTTTTCATTTTGAATCAGATTTTACTTAACAATGGAACAAATTAGGATCTACTTATGAGCAGAAAAACATTCGCCTCCTACAAATGCAAAGCCTCAATTCTGAACAAGTTTCATTAAAAAAAATTTCCGATAAAAAATGCCTAATATGATTTTTTTTATTTTCTCCGCATATTTTGGTACCGCAGAAGGCTTTGCATTTGAAGGAGGTGAATGTTTTTCTGGTCATAAGTAGATCCTGATTTGTTCTATACTTAAGTAAAATTTGATTCAAGTCGGAAAAAAAATAAAAAAGTTACTGCAGTGTTACCATTTCAAGTGAAACACACTGTATATTTATACTGACGATATTGAAAAACTTTGCGATTTTATGGACATGTATTCTTAATTTAATGTTCTTCGTCTTCTTCTTCTATCAGGCACATTATATGATCACCAATTTTTTTAATTTTTTAATTAATTTAAAGCAGCTTCATGTAGATCGTAGAATTTATTATGGTTTTGACCAATTTTCTGCAAAAATTGTCCACTGTGGGACCGGTATAATACAAAAAGGAAGTAAAAAATAATAATAAAAAGTACTAATAAATACATAATGGTTCCACGTTAAATCCTGGATTGACAAATGTGGACCGTGGACCTTATGGCTAAACACGAGAGAGAGAGAGAGAGATAGAGAAAAAAATGTTTGTTTTCAGACCAGAAACAAGGGAAGGTTTTATTGGCGACAACTATGACAAATATATAACGTCATTTTAAGCGGAAGAGGGGAGTAAAGTGAATTCAATATTGTCTCTTTTTCATATTATTTGCGAAAAATCATAGCACCGCCCCTGTTGATTCCCAGAAAACCTGCTATTTCATAACTAACAATTATTGTACAAATATTAACCGCCATTTTAGCGATTTATTAAATATATAACAATATATATTATGATACTAAACAATTATTCAATTAAATCCAAAATTTTACTCGTTTTATATTATTTTAATTGGAATAAATAATACAGAGCTAATGACACAATAATTTAAATTTAAATGCAGGTTTACAAAAGCCAATCCGGCATATACACGAAACAAGATAAATTAAATTTCAAAATAAAATGGGCTATACGTAGCAATTTTATATATATAATTTGTTAATAATTGGGCAGATAATGAACTTTATAGACTAATGTTTCTATTTAATACCATGAATATCTATTACTCCCTTTATGAGTCTTATTCGCAAATCTGCGTAAAAAACTAACGATAAATGTAGAAATACACCGTTAATAAAATGAAAACAACATAGTATAAATTAATTATCCTGACAATCGATCGCACTCCAAACACTCAAGCAAAAATAAACAAAGAAACACAAGCCTGAAAGGTTATCAAAAATGAAGCTGAATAATATTTTTAATAAAAGAACTGAATGAAAAATGTATAATTTAAACGTTTTTTTAAATAGTTTTGCCTCTAAATTATCTGTTAGTAATGGGTCGAACTATTTTTAAATTGTCGTAAAATAACAATTTAGAAGCGTAGATGTTATATTTTGAGGAAAAGTCCAGCGTCTCGAGCGCACTCGCAAGTTAATTTAACAAACGCTTTATCTTCTGTAAGAGCACCGTGAAGCATCGACTGAAGCCTCGATTCAAGAAACGACTCTGTTCTTCTAAGAAAACTCACATCAAATACGAATACTATCACTCCGCTTTCGCCAACCATGTTGACATTATCTGGAACTTAGTAAAAAGAGCTTTGTTTTCTCACTGCTAAACGGTCATATGTGATTTTTATTTTTTTAAGTATACAAAGTATTTTAATATACATACCAATGAAATTTTACTGTGAACAATTTCATATTTTTTTGTTACAATACAAGTAGTTCGAGAGTACATCGGGAATGTTTGTTGTTTCGGAATATCCACGGTAATTTCCCAGTATTTTGTGATTTAACAAATATATTCTCTAAGACTTCCGAATCTGTAAATACCTACAATGGAAATGTAAATGTTTGTCAACTGTCTGCTAGGTCGTTTGGGAACGGAGACTGTTTATAGAGGAATCTGAACTACTTCCGGGGGATATAATTTAATGAAAAATTACATCGCCGTTCGGGGACTACGCAGTCGGTTTTCTAGCAAGTAAAATTTTCGGAAATGATCATTTGTTTTATTGACGTTTTTATCTTATTCGAGTAATACTGGACACATTTCATTTAAGTGAAAGCCAGAGTAAATAAATTATGTGCATTAATTAATAAGTAAAGTTAGAGATTTGTTCATATTTAGAATAAGAAATGAGTATATATTATAGCATTTAACAATATTCAGAAGCGGTTTTTAAGAGGTGCTGCAGAATATCCATTTACAACGCCACCAAAAACGCGCAGTTGAAATAATCGACGTGGTATAGGAGTTGTTTTGGGCGGTATCAGGATATTTTTTTCATACCAACAAAATCAATTTGTAGGTCTACAAATTGAGGAAATCGTGAACAAAAATGTATTTGACGATATGTTAAGTGAGTTTGAAAGAACTTATGCAGCATTTAAATCATTGAAACTTTACTTGAAAGCAAAGACTCAGACAGAGAATACAATACGTTGAAATTGTGTATTTAATTTTTTTCGTATTTTTATAAAATATTCTGTGTATAACCTATACGCTGACAAAATAATAAAAGTGGAATGTTCGCAGTTAACAGGAATTCCTGTATTGAAAGTTGCAACTTTTGCATATGATCTGATTCAGCACATCTACAATCTACATGGCGATTCCGCGACTATGTCGAAGCTTCGGAAACAGGACTCCTTTCCAAACTAATGTTCTATAGTATCTACATGGGTATTTAATTCGTTGTTCCTCTCGCCTTCGCCAGTTACTTAAATAACAAAACCCCTAGTTATCCTGTAAATAAGAGCTCGAAATAAATGCCCCCGGCTTTATCAGATTGTGTAGCAAATCGATATAAAAAATAGGGATGAGACATTTAAAGAGATTACAACGAAATAAAACGGTTCTGTCTGGCATCTGCGACGACGTTCGTATTTTCATCAGATCTTTGACGGTACGTGAATCCGCGAATAAGCTAAAATCCAGTAGCGGGACAAGGCAGAGACATGCAACAAAAAAGAAAGCAAAAAACTATGCATATATGTAAAGAAACGGTCTTCTTTTTAAAATGGTTTATAGCATTTGCGTTTAACTTTTAATTCAGATGCACCGCTTACTAAGATTAATATTTTAGTATGTGCTTTGAGCACTTAAATTTGTTTTCTTTTTAAATAGGTAGATTTTATACAAGGAGTAGCGAAAGAACAATGTTAAAAAAAATGGCTTTCTTGGTCCATCCGTGGTAAAGTGTGGAAGTCATTTTTTTGACTAATTTTGGGGTGCTGAAAACGAATCCGTCACCCGTTTTAACGAAAAATCTCGGGAACACATTAAAAATTTGGAAGTGACATTAGAATTGATATTAGAACTTGCCACTAGAATTAGAACTAAATTGCAGAAAATTCTCTTAAAATGTTAAGTTTCGATAACTATAAGTAGAAAAAGAAGTAAGAAAACCAAATTCACCCCTTCAACCCTCCTTGACAAAAGTCAATTAAATAATTAAAGAATTTTTTTAATATAAAAAAAGAGTAATATTTTCTGGATAGTGATATGCACACCATACACCCCAAACCAAAAAGTGTGAGAAATATTCATCCGAATTGACTAAATCACCTTATTATAATAATAAAACATCAAACTGGGTGATTAGGAATTTCTTTTGCAATTACCAATAAAAACCCTAAAAAGATAAAATCCACCACCTTAATTGGTGGGGATGGGTGTAAGAGTATTCAGAAGTAATCACAGTATAACCTGATAATAGCCATTTAACGAGGAGTTTGGATTTTTTTAAAATAAATAAATAACCGTATATTAGATATCGTTACTTACACCGTTCTTATGAATGATGAAGGGTGAGGGAAACGAGAGGGGAAGGGGGGTGAATTTAAAATTTTTGCTTGTTTTTCTACTTACCTAACGAAACTGAGTATTTTGAAAAAACTTCCTGCACTAAAGAATAACTCTGTTGCAAGTTCTTATATCAATTTCAATGTCACCCCCAAATAAGGGTTGTTTTTTACTGTCTTCCCGACGTTTTTAGCCAATTCGGATGACAGATTAGTATTCAGTACTCCAAAAAATGCCTTTTTTATCGCCTTATTTATATTTATGTCCTGGCTGAGTTTAGCCGTAGGCTATTCTACCACTCAACCAGGACGGACACACACACATAGGCAACATCACAACACCCACTAGACCGTGTTGTCTCTCACACAACCGCAGTCTAGCCCACTGCTACCGTCTCGGCAACACGTGAAAACGCCACTACACATCCATACCCTAACCAAGATTCGAACCCGGGACCCTGTGGTCGCAAGCCTAACATCTTAAGCACTGCGCCACTGAGCCGGTTTTTAACATTGTTCTTTTTTTGGTCGAAGTAAGCCCGGCAAAAGTTCTTTAAAGCCCCCGAGCTTACTTTTAAATAATTTACTTAAAAATGTACGATTATGTATTTCATTGCTGCTTTTAATCAGTTACTTCCTAATTAACAATCCTGTCAATAAAGCAAACTGATGTGAAAATTTGTGTAAGGGATATATGTGAGCACCGTTCGTATTCTTATTTTTAACAGTTGGTCTTTTAGTGGTGGCTTGTCCAAAGGCCAGTGGTCCGTTTCTTTTATTAGTTTTGTTCGTTCTTTAGTTGCCTTCTCTTCTTTCTCCAGCTTCTTGGTTCAATGTTGCATTGGTATGTATCTTCTCTTGTGAGTCCTGTTGTTTCTTCTATATTTTTTCAGATATCTGAAGGTTTGGTTTAGACGTTGTTCTGTTGGAAGTGTTTTTATGTTTTCGAAGAATGATCTGCATTTTTCCTCGTCGTGGTTTCTTTCCGCCTCTCTTTTTTTCTTCAGTGCTTCTTTTAACTTTTCGTTTAGGTTCTCCGTCAGTTGTTGTTTGCCTATGACCTTCATCTTTTTTAGCTGTTCGTACTTATTTTTTTTCCTTTCTTGTCGAGCTCATAGGTGATCTGTCCTTTTTTTTAGCGTTTTTGGTTATTAATTAATAGTACTTGTGATTGGGTAATGAAGGTTATTATTATTATTATTGTTATTATATATTGTTTTAATAAACATTTATAAACTTGATTATGTCTTTAGTATATTATTAATGCTAGCTCGCTCGTAACTTTCGGCAAAGAACGTAAACTCATCTCAATTAGTTATTTAATGAAGAGCTCAATAGTGCAGGCGTGTTCATAACGAATAACCCGTTCGATATGTTTCCGCTGCTGTCTTAGAACTGCTTGTAGGTAGTTAGAATTAAATTTTGACAAAATCATAAACATCTGCATGTATAATAGAGCTCTCCAAGATGAGCTTAACCGCGCTTCCGACGTAACATTGTGCGGTTGTATGCTGAAAGAGCTTTCGGTGAATTCCACTACACAGGAATCCAAAATGCTATACGGCTTATATATACTTCCAGCATTCGCTATACAATACAAACTGACAAACAAATAAAAGCTAGCACAAAACTTTAATTAAATATGTTGTATTCTTGTCATAGGGACTCGTGTACTTTGTGCGGACAGAGGAAATAAGAATCATGTTCTAAAAGTTAAACGCTAACTTGTTTGAGTCGCTTTATTTGCGGCTCTGTTGATATTATTCAGACAGAATTGTTCACGTAACGAAGTAGGTAGTTTCTTGTCTCATACGTGTATACAGAACTAAAATTTAATCCGAATGCCGGCGTTTCACTAACTCTTTTTAATAGCATCAAGTTACACGAAATCATTTTATGCTAAAGTTTCAGGATTACATTCATAAAACAGGAAATATTATTGCGCTTACATATTCCAAATGAAAACAGAAATGCATACACTGCTGTTTCGACATTCTTATCCTTCATCAGCGCAAGGTTACTTTGAAAATGTTTGAAATTGAGTAGATCAAGACAGTAACTAGAGGGGGGCAGTACACAATATCACTGTGTGTATTGAATGCTCTTATGAAGGCCACCAAATTATTATTCACGAAACCACAACTTTACTTTTCGATTACGGTTTATTCATTGTTCTTGATCTGCTCCACTTGAGATCACGTTTAAACGATGCTGTGGTGATAAGGAGCAACAATTCCGAAACAGCGCCACTCGTGGCTCCTCTTGATATTCTTTTGGGGGGTATATGCAATTCATCGAACCTCAATTCTCACTGTTTAGTATACAACGTGATTTACCATGATATGCGGAAAATAAAATGATGTACTAATCTCCAGTGTGGGAAAGCCCCTGCAAAATTTTAGGGTGATCAGAGGTAATTTAGTATATTAAAAAGGGTTAAAACTTATAAAGATACGCTACTGTTAGGTATCTGTGGTCATATTTTTAACATTTTCAGTGTTAAGATGTTTTTTTAATGTTTCTTCATTTTCACGGTTTTCAAATTTTCGTTATAAATTTAGAATCAAAATTCTAATCTTATTCTTTCCCAGATCTGTAAGAATTTTATAACGGTTTTAGCGTATCTTTAAGATTTTATTATTAGCAATAAATTTGGATTACTATTAATGTTTGGAAAGTTAAGCGATTTGTAAAAATTTGTAATATTTTTATTCACGTTAATCTAAATTTATCTCACGTTAATTAAAACATTTTCTTATTTAAATACATTTGTAACAGTCATTAAAAACAACATATTATGCCAAAAGCTTTACAACTTGTTCCAATTTTTTTTTTCATTTTCATCAGAAATGTATTAAATCTTACCTACCTTGTCTCCAAAAGTCATATAGCAGAAAAAACATCTAAATGTGATTTCATTCTAAATTCAAAATATGTGACATTATTGTTTCAAAAGTTAGCTCTGAAATCATTTATATCTGGTTATTCTTAAAACCGTTACTGGTTATGTCAGTGTAGTTATGATTGTGGAAGGAGCATTTTATTTAAAAAGATAATTCCACCCTGTTTGTTTAAGATCATACATATCATCTCCGTTTGCTACATTTGTAGACATAAAACATTATTTCCTAATAATAATATTATAATTATGCCATATAAGTATTGATTTCCAGCGATAATCCTCTGACATATCCTCAGCCATAACCTCAAAATTAACTAAATTGAATTTAGTCTAAATAATTAATTCCACCTCTGTGATTCTCATCTCCATTATAATCATCACAGAGATGAGACTTGCAACGGAGGTGAGAATTTATGAAATTTTTTATACAGAATACTAAACTCTATAGACCTGCATTTTAAGGCTTTATATAGAGTATTTTATTAAAGGTGACTAATTTCTTCGGCAGTGGTACATCCTTGCATGATATATCCACATACTGAACATCCTCACCTCCGTCATGGAACCTCCTCTCCATTACTTACATTTAGTATTCTATTTAATTTTAATAACTTGGGTTAAGACGCTACCAAGATTATTTAAATTATAATTTTTAACGAGACTCTCATCATATTAAATTTTGTAGTGACATGAAGCGATATACTTTTTATTTGTGGTTTTTTGTCCGAACATTTCGTTAAAGCGAAAGTGGAGCATTTCACAATGTAATTTATAAGATCTTCAAAACTGTTCGGCGTAAATTATTTAAATTTCAGTGAGTGATTTGCAATAGTCAAATAATGAAAATACCATTTTTAAATTTTTTTCCTCCTCCGTTTTTGAGATATCTACCGTTAAAGTGAGGACATCTGAATCGTATATCAGATTATTGTGTGATTAATCATTATCTAATTACATTTTTAGAAACTAATAAAATGCTGTATGGCTGTGCGAAAAGAGGTAAACCAAAAATCATTCGATAAGTTATGTAAACGAGCTCGATTGCCATTAAATTTTTATTAGATGAAGTGTGAACTTTAAACGCCCTAAATCTAATTTCCAATCATCCGGAATTTATTTTATTTTAACAAGAAAGTAAACCCCTGATTAGGAGCCCAATAGGAATCGTGACATTTTAGGAATAAGAATAAATCCAATTGCCTACCGAGCGCAGTGTGCAATCTTATAAAAAGTTTTCATAAAGGAAAGGCTCTTTGATTTAAAAGCCTCGTCGAACATTTGTAACAAATCTTTTGACATTCATATTAAGCTTCGGCTTACATCCGATTACTAAAATGTAATCCCGGAACTACTGTAAACTTTTCAAACTCTTTTCAATGTACACAATCTACTCGAAAAGAAGACTTAGAGGAAGCGGAAGTATAACTTCAGTCTACGTATTTAAAAGGCGAACAAGGAGGGTAAATTTTCTATGCCATATTTTACGGAGCATTGACGATTTAGAACTTAAATAGTTCCGTGCCAGTTTTCGGTTTGTCACTTAGTTCGTTATCAGTTCGAAGATACAGGGCGATTATACAAAACCGTTGCTATCCTAGATATTGTTCACTAGTATACAAAAATTATTCAAATAAATACATCCATATGCATAGTCCTTTGACAAAATACGTACTTTATCTGTACTGACTGGCTAGTTTATGGCTATTTTCATGTGAACAAATTAATAGCTACTAGTGGAATTATTAAAAGTAGTAAAAGTATATTTGGCAACTCCGCAAAATCTATCAAACTTGTCAACACAATCTAATACGTAAGAAAAATTGGCGAGTTAATGGAATCTCCCTTTGGTCTCCTGTATTGCTTGCTGTGTTGAAACCTAATAAATCTGTCTCGAAGGCTACCAAAGGCCATTTCCATTCTTGTGATTATACCGACGTAAAAAATTAGCGAGTTAATGGAATCTCCCTTTGGTCTCCTGTATTGCTTGCTGTGTTGAAACCTAATAAATCTGTCTCGAAGGCTACCAAAGGCCATTTCCATTCTTGTGATTATACCGACGTAAAGATAGATGAAAATGAGTTATTCTCAAAGATACAAAAATTGTACATGAACATAATTGTATTTAGAGAGAAAAAATATCATTTATACTGTAACAACAATTATTTGTATGATTTACAAGTGTCTTCTGGATTCATATTGAATATTAGTCTAATAAATAATAAAAAATCTGCCAAAATTAGTAGCTCTGCATAAGTATATTGCGTTGACATTAGACAATAACGTTGTCGGGAACTATTGAGCAACATATCATCAGCGTAGATAACAATCATGATACCGTCAATAAAATTAGTCAAGTTGTTAATATATGTCATTAATAATAGGGGACACAGAACGGAACCTTGTAGAATTCCCAATTGAACATTACATCCCATGAAGTTTACATTATTATATTTTACCCTTATTTACCTATTATGCATGGACGAATGAATGTTATTGTAATAAATTACCATTTACATCGGGCTTTGATAGTTTCCTTGGGAGAATATTCTTATCCAAGCTTTAGACAAATCAAGTAGATTCAACGTGGGACCCTTTCGGTCTATTTTTTCTTTTTCAGAAGTTTCCGCGGACAACTTAAAATAATTGCTATATCAAACTCCACATAACTTATCGTATAAAATGAATAAAGAAGTATCAAAAAAAATTTTTGATGTCGCAACGCCTCCTAAATAATTATTATATATCTGGGCGTACAAATCAAAATAGCTTCTGTATTAATTAGCAAGTATCATTTATTGAAGTTGACAATCAGCGCTTTATCATCCGATTTGAACCGGAAAATTAATTGGAATTATTTATACTAAACTGATAATTTGTTAATAATTAATATTGTTGTTTGACTGTGCTAAATAAATAAAGAACATGGGATAGATCATTTAATAGACTATTGATTTTGTTAATCCTAAAATCAGTGTGCGTAAATAATGTGTGATAATTATGGAATGGGCCATTAATTTGCACATTTATCAAGTAAAAAAGATAGCGGTGCTAATTTTTTGTTAGATTTATGTTTGTTTTGCTTTTCGCGACTGTTTAAATATAAACACAAATATTATTTGAATATTTAAATATTACTATTTTTAAAATATAAATGATTCATTTATGTATATTCTAATGATCTCCCAGACCCTGTTTATATACAAAATTGTGGTGTGCTCACTATTTGATAAAAATAGTGTCATGTTGTAGTTTAACTAACTTAAATACTTATGTTTATTATTGGCATTTCCAGCTAACTTTCACGCCCCTGGCGCTAATCCGAGAAATTACGGCTATCCCCATCGTGACGTCATCACGAATGAGTTGTTTACACGTACTTTCGTAAGACAAAGTTGTCTTTTGAAACACAATATTAAAGTATATGTCTATCTAAATCAGCCCAGCTCAGGTCAGTGGTGATACAATATATTCCCAATTCTATTTTGGCAGATGATAAATATCTTATAAATAAAATACCTAGTTGTATGCTCCAAAATGTGTTTTTAATTATGTTTTAAACTAGACATAAACACCAATATTTGCAATAAACATTTCAAGTCCTACTTACTGCAAGATATGTCGCCCTTTTCAATGCAAAACAGGCCGACATATCCCAGCACACTGTCATTTATTGACATTTAATATATGTTATGTTAAAGGACAGAATGCAATTCATACTCGATAATAATTTTTTTGTAGTAACAAGCTCTAGGGAATATTGATGTGCATCGAAAGCAATACCAGAAATTCAGTACATTCGGAAATGTATGTGTATATTTCACCAAGTGTTCTTTTGTGGACACCGATCTGAACACATTCTGCATTTAAATGTCCACTTATATCCCTATAAAGTTGTTGCAAGTTGTCTAAAAATTGATTGATGTGACGGAAAACAGCCCTTGAACGTTCGCCAGAATATATCAAAATAATCTCTCTATAATATATATTGTATTAAAGCCACTTTATCAGATAGATAAAACCAATGCACTTAGAACTGTAGAAAGTTGATCATTACTAGTTAATTAGAAAGATTTAACGAAGACTAATTAATTTTAGAAGTACAATTTTTAACTAACTAATTAATGTTAATCCTGACGATACTGCAGTATTTTGTTTTTGTATAGTTTTAATTAAGTTTCAAGATGTGATGATCTTTCAGCATTTAATCCTGACCTTGTGACGCATCGTGCTGCGCCAGTGCCAAATGCAACAGATAAACACTAGAAATGTCAAAAGTGTAGTGTTTACTGTAGGGTTCTTCCTCCAGCTAACACAATCTTACTGCAGATTTCAATAAAATCAAACTTTCACTTTAAAGTCGTCGTTCTTACAAGAAATGTGACGGTGAACAGACAGACGGGCATTTTGAAAGCTATTCAGAATTCGACGAACTAACATATTAATTTTTTGTCTCTGAGCGGTATTTACGGACGAACTATTTGTATTATTTTTACGAGAAGGACGACCATGTATGGATCGCGACAAAGTTAGGCAGCATGTTGACAAAATGATTTTATGCAGATCAGAGACAAGAAATTGTATCGTCATCCCAATGGCGGGAGACGCAGCATCAAATGTCTATTGTTTTCTTAGTGTCACTTTCTTAAGTTTTTTCCTATCCATTAACGACTTCGGCATCGCTTCCTCCTCGGGCTATTGAAGGGCGTTCCTTTAATTAATTCGATTCCATATTTCGGACACGATTTTTTCGGGCGCGCTTCCTGCGACACATATTACAGCCCTGCTCGAGATTGATGTCTTTCTTCCCGGCTTACAAATATGAATAATTAATATTGTCAACGTAAGCTAATGGTTCTAACGGAATTATCAATAGATCGTTATGGATTGCGGGACTAACTACAACAGAGAGTGGATCCGGGGCAAAGGCCAGTTCGGGTAATAAATTTGGCGCATTCAGAGTGACAATAATGTGGTGGAAGAGACAGTAAAGCCACTACGTGACGTCATATCGCTGAATTTTCGATCCCAATCCTGCTGATTACCTCCTGGCAGAAGCTTCAGCGAGGCCTAGCTGTTTCGCTTCAGATGTAGTTTGAACCAGTTATTAGAATTAAGCACGAATTTATATATACAGGGTGATTTGAAGATGCAGACGTCCCGTTCGAGAGTGTACACTCCTCACATCAAAGAGATATGAGATTTATTGCGTTATCTGTAGTGTTTTCCCCCATTGAGAAAAAAGTTTTAAGGATTAAACTTTGTATTTTCCATGTAATCTCAGTACACTTTTTAACTAAATTCCTCTTGCGGTAATATTCCACAACTTCTTTATATCGGAAGTCATATTTTCCATATATATTCTCAGATTTTCGTAAGAGCAACTTGCCTGACTAGTCTAGATTTTCCACTTAAATTTTATAAAACTGATGCCATCTGGTGGCACTGGATTTTTTCGGATTGGCCTTAGCTATTAGTAAACAGAATAATAAATAATATCGCTATGCGGATGTATTAGCAAGTGCATTGGGTAATCGATCCTGAAGGGCATGTTGGCGAAGGCTTCAGTTTAAATATGAATACGCGTGAAGCCAAACTAATGACAATATCTAAAATTAAAGGACAGAGAGGGAGCTTCTGCCAGTGAAGGAGAGCACTGTACAGCAAGGGTCCACATCACAGTCAATAAAAAATACTTAGGAGATGACGAGAGAAGAAAAAATCAAGTGTAATAACAATTTTAAAGAATTTATTCGGAAAGGTTCATATCCTATTTGGTTCTCTGCAGCCACTAAAGTCCTTATTAAAAATAAAAATAAAGCTCACAAAAGATGGAAAAAATTTAATAATGTTAATGACTATCAACAATTCTCTGTACTACGTAAGAGACTTAAAGATAATATTCGTGATGACTACAAAAAATATGTAAACAAAACTGAGGAGAGTTTACAAACTGACACCAAATACTTCTGATCTTTTGTTCACAATAAAAAATCTACGAAAACAATTCCTCTAACAATGACATATGGCGACATTGTGGCATCAGAGGACCAATCTATTTGTAATACGTTCATCAACAAATATCACAAGACAGCAAATTCTAGAGGCCCTACAAAATCATGTACCTGAAGTTTAGAACGTTCACTTGAACGAATTTCATATGAAAAGAAAAATCTAAAAAAACTGCACTTCGATTTAGGTCTAAAAACTTAAGTATTGTGGATATTATTGTCAGCAAATGTGACAATGAAGTGTTTACGCCTAAATCAATATGTTGTTTTTATTAACTTTTCTTTTTCATCTAAAATTCGTTCAAGTGAACGTTCGAAACTTCAGGTACATACAAAATCTAGATATTAAGAAGGGGTCAGGTCCCGATGGTATTCCAGCCATATTTCTTAAATCGTGTTCTGAGAGCCTGGTGTTGCCTTTGTACATTATATATAATAAATGCTTAAAAACAGGACATTTCCCGAAAAGGAAAAATGCTCAAGTAATTCCTATTTATAAAACCGGTGATAAAATCAATGTAAAAAATTATAGGCCTATTTCGTTATTAGATCACTTGGTAACATTTTTGAATTGCTAATTGCAAACGAGCTATTTTTTCTTGTTAAAATTCATCTGAATTGCAATCTGCAATTTGTAATGATTTTCTTTTTTTTGTACTTTGTGTCACCCTGTCATTAGGTAGCTCGACTGTCTGTTGGGTGACCTCTTTCTTAAATATATAAATAAATTTATATAACAATAAATGTTGCTACTGATGCAATTTCAGAAGATATGTATTCCATAGGCGGTTTAGCACTAACCCCAACACAAATTACAAAAAAATATATTATGACACAAAGGTTCGTTTGATCATGCCATGTGCAAGTATTATTATTATTATTATTATTATTATTTACCGCCAATATAGTACAGTACCTAGAGGTAAAAAATATGCAAAACTTCGGAATAATGTCATATTGAATGGATTTCGTTCATTTTTGGCAGTATAATAGTAAAAGCTTCACAGAAAAGTTTCTATATTGTGCGGGGGCTTGCTAATTTATAGGGGGTGGATGCCACCCCCTCTCAGGGGGTGGTACCTAAAAAATATATATTTATTGGAGCTGAAGTAGAATCAAATTTTAAGAAGAAAAGGTTCTATGCAATTTTTCACATAAATTGATAGTTTTTACGTTATAACGAATTCAAATTTTCGATTTTAGCTTAAAAAAAAAGTATTTCCAAACGGCTTTCGTCAAGTATCTCGAAAAGTATTACTTTATCGAAAAAAATGTTACAGACCAATTACAGAAAGTATAAACTGGGAATTAATTATATTTTTTGTTTATTGGTGTAGGATTGATAATTTCGGAGATATTTAAGTTTACATTTGGCATCCAAGTGTTCATAAGATAATTATTTAGAGTGAGAGTTAAATATCTCAGAAACTGTGACACCTACGTCAAGGTAGAATAATAGGATATTACTTAAGCTTTCAACTCTTTTTTTATTTGTTTCTGTAGCATAAAAAACAAAGAAGTTATGACCGAAGTAATGTGCGTCTACACATTTTTTTTTTTTATTTGTATACAGCACTTGCTTTAGAAAAAAATACAGTTTAAACTATAAAGGTATTTTCGATAAAATGTAATTTTTTTCCTCTTCCAAATATATCTATAAATATTAGTTTTATTAGAGACCAAAAATAAAGCTCATGAACTGATAATGAATTTCGCTTGTTAATTTATTTACAAAGATTTAATAGTTTCGGAGATATGAAAGTTTACAAATGGCGTCCAAACGTTTATAAGATGAAAAATGTAGTTTAAATGTTAAATATCTCAGAAATTGTGACACCTACATCACGCATGCTAAGAAATGAAATGAAAGACAATTAATTGCTCTTTCAAATTATTTTTTACTCGTTCCTGTAGTATAAGAAATAAAGAAGTTATGATGGAAAAATGTGCGTATTTATATTTTTTTATATAAAAAGGTCGCCATTCTGTTACTCTAATTAGCCAGTAATTTAAAAACAAATACAGTTTTTCGTTAAGATGTAGCATTACCTAGATGCTCAATTTTTTTGCTCATTTAAAGCACTTGCTTTAGAAAAAAATGCATTTTAAACTTTAAAGGTAATTTCGAAACACTTGCATACCAAATATAAACTTAAATATCTCCGAAATTATTAATCCTACATCAATAAACAAAAAATATAATTAATTCCCAGTTTATACTTTCTGTAATTGGTCTTTAACATTTTTTCGATAAAGTAATACTTTTCGAGATACTTGACGAAAGCCGTTTGGAAATACCTTTTTTTAAGCTAAAATCGCAATTTTGAAGTCGTTATAACTTAAAAACTATCAATTTATGTGAAAAATTGCATAAAACCTTTTCTTCTTAAAATTTGATTCTATTTCAGCTTCAATAAATATATATATTTTTTAAGTGCCACCCCCTGAGAGGGGGTGGTAACCACCCCCTATAAATTAGCAAGCCCCCGCACAATATAGAAACTTTTCTGTGAAGCATTTACTATTATACTGCCAATAATGAACGAAATCCGTTCAATATGACATTATTCCGAAGTTAAAACCTCTAGTTACTGTACTAATAGAACTGTGATTGATTGGCTTTGCTCCGTTTGAGCTTTATGAACTCAGTTTTAGGTTTTATTATCTATAATTAGATTTGATGTAAGTATGTTTAATTAAATCATTTTTGTATATGCTTAAATTTTCTGTATTACCTTTACTTCTGTCCCTATTTACAAATCAATTCTCAATATACAGTTATGGTGGTGGCATCCTAGGCTTTTAGTGAATTTTTGTTAAATAACATCAAAATCAAATATACTCGCGATTTTAGTAAATTAAAAAAATTCTCGATATTATTGTCCGGATATGAATGGATAAGGTGTTTCAAATTAAGTACTGATCATCGACTGTTGTGTCATCGACTGACATTTTAATTTCCACATCTCTAATTTCCTGATGCGTCCAAAAAATGGAACGTTAATGTAACGTTCATAATTTTATTAAAATATACCGCGTACTTTTCACTGGAATTATTTTACCGGCTGCGAATAATTAAAAAAGTTGAATTCTGGTTCGCTTCAATAAAAAGAGTCTACATAAAATTCGCAGTTAATAAAACATCCGAACGAAATAAATTAATTAAAAGTTTTAAACATGTGCCTGTTTCACGCGAAAAGGAAAAATGAATAAACTAAGCAGAAACAGGAGAGGCCCGTACATTTCTTGTAATATTTACGCTTTAATTCATTAAATAAGTGATTTACTGGCCAACTGTGAAGTTTGAGACTTAAATATGATTCAGAACTCTAGGAACACATCTCATGCTGTTTTACCTTGCTAGTTTCCATTTATAAAAGTTCTGCTGCCAGAATTAAAACTTCAGCTGCAAATTATCTTCGTTTCCGTATTTCGCTAATTTTCCTTCGGGAATACAAAAAGTGTTGTTGAAAGGACGTTATTAAACGCCAACAAAAGGCTACAGTAATTGCACCGAATGATTATTGCATTTTCAAATGCATTTATAAGAATTCGAGTGCAGGTAGTTGGAGAAAAATTTGAAAATGTCGACAGACTAAGATATGCTATTTATTCCGGTCAATGTTTTTTTAGACATCAATGTTTCTGTGGCATATTTTTGCTTAATTTTATGTAATTAATAGCAAAATCTTTAAATCTTTAAAAATCATAAGCTGACTCAAATTTAGGACGCCATATTGGAGCCACCATTTTGAACTTTGCAAGTTTTTGAATTTCTTGGAAGTCGCGAAGGTACTACCTATTCCAAATTTCAAGTTCCTAGCTCGGTGGACTTGAATAAGTTTTGTAATAGCTTTATTGAGGATGTAAGTTTGCTAAATGGCTTTATAGCGGTAGTATAGCAGGCCAACAACTCTTTCAGCCTAAGTAGTTTTATTAAAAGTTGTAACAACCTCCTGGAGGCTGAGTTTCAATACCATTTAGCATTTGTTTTAAATCGAGTATATTGGCACGGCAAGGTTTTATGTTACTGGTCAGCAGTACCATGATAAAATCATTTGGCCTAGGAAACCAATTTACCTCAGGGACAACGTTCATAAAACCAGTATGCCTAAGAGTTTTTATCATAAAACTGCTATAAAGCTGTATTGGCTTGTATAATGCCAAATGTAACATAAGAACCATTTAATCTAGACAAATTCCTTCATAAAACCGCAAAAGTTGCAGTTTGACAGGTAGATAAATAGATTTTACTTATTCTAGGTTATTTTTTAATTACTTTTGTGTGAAGTAGGTACCTCAAGAAATTAAATATGGAGACTCGTTGTTCACAAACGCGGACGAAAATAAAAAAGTGGTTATTTTAAACGGAAGGCCAGAAAGAACTATTTGAAAATAGTAAATAACACACCTGTTTTTGGCTTCTAACAAGGATTTTTGTGTTAACTGTATTCTGAATACCATATTTTTAACCTGATACTTACTTTAAACAATTAGAACCACACTACACATTTGACTAATCAAAATAATCAAACAAATGTGAGAGGTTATCTCCTTTTTATTTATATCTGTTTGTTTTATTCACATTCCAGTGCACTTCACTGCATCTGGGTATAAGGGCATATAGCCGAGCCTTTCAGATCAATCACAGCACAGCTAAGGTAAGGAAAATGTAATTAACAACTGTGAGGCTAATGTAAATAAACTCCAAAAAAGTCAAATATCTTTGGGCAATAGGTTTTATGGTGGCAGCAAATCTTAATATAGGTCAAATGGTGTTAGACAAGATCAATTGGTCTTAGACAATACCAAATGGACTTACACAAATGTAAGAAGACTTAAATTGGTTGTAATTAGTAGCAAATGCTCTTATACGAGAGCATTATGACAATCTTAGGATCGAATACTCTTATTGTGGTATTGCTGGCAACCAACAGGTTTTAATCAAAAATCGCCATTTTTCTACAAAAATATCTTTGTAAACAAAAGCTATCATGTTGGAATTATTCAAATTAACAATTACTTAGTTGCAATTTTTGCAACAATTTATGGGTAATAAGGATTAAAATCATGATTATTATTACTAGCATGTGATAAACCTTTTTTTAAAAAATGAATTTTAAAATCTTTTTTAATTTTCCAAAATTTTCAATATTTTTCGACCTACTAGTTGTGATATCATCAGTACAATTTAATGCGCAGCTAAATTTTCATTCACGCTGAGTACCTACTGAACTTAATAATTTTAACCAGTATAGGGAGACCAGCTGAAAGCTGAACAACAGCAAATGCTTATTATAATATCCATTACCAACACGCGACTAATTTGCCAACATTGCCAACTTAGTTTTAATATGATGGCAAGCATAAAACCTTAAAAATACCCATCAGAAATAACCATATTAAAAAAAAAATAACCATATTAACAGAGCAAATAGCTTTTTTAAGTGCAGTGCTAAAGCATTTTAGTTTTATGATGACTTTACGAAGTGGTTTTATAATAGTTTAAACAACGGTTTGTAGATAGTCCCTTAAGGCCAAAATTATGCTTTTAAGATTTATTGTTGGTTTTATGAATAGTTTTATCAAGGTCTTCAGAATGTTATAAAGGGTGTTTAGAATAAAACCAATTGGTTTTAAAATCACTTTTAAAAAAGGCCCTCAGAACTCTTTTAAGAACGGTCCCTCTTAGCTTTATACAAGCTTTATAAAGGTGTAATAGCATTTGTCAAAGATATATAGTTTTATCAGAAGTTTTATTAAACAGACTCCAAGAGGTTCTGAAGATCACGATACAATTTGAATTGTTACTTAGGCAGATAGATATAGGTACATAGTTTACACTCTATTTCTATCAAGTTTCTAGCTGCTAGAAACATTTTTTTTTCGGAATAAAGATATTTCGGAATTTTTCTGGACGACTACCTAAAAAATAATAACCTAATGTGATTCTTCTCAATATAAAGCAATACGTCTCTCGTTTTTATTTACATTTGCATATGACGGTCTTATAAAATGCTTGTTACATGAAGTAATGTTCTTTCCAACTCCCCCACAGATCTTTCACAAAGAAAATTATTCTCCAAGCAATACGCACCTCGGCAATGCTGTGACGAATTATTTACACTTTTTTATTGCAAAGAACAATGCCACTTCCAGGACCAATAAAAATAAGAAACTTTTTGACCGTGTTGGGCGAGAGCTTTTCCATTCTTTGTTAAATCAATTTAAATCCCGACGGTACACGCGATTTTTTCCCCTCCGGCCTTTCCTTAATTCAATTACGTTAATATCTCTGACGGATTGTTCTACTACGGTTTCTCTGAATTTATGAGAACTGTTGATCGATTAAAAATCGTTCGCACTTAAGCAAACGCGCTAACTAAATTATTTAAAAAAGCCCCAAACAGAATTTTCAAGTCATTTAATGTAGGCCCCTCTCAGAACTTTGCTCACACCGAAGTGTATATTTATTGATAATTATCTCATAAACTTAAAAGGTGTATTGAATTATTAACAAACTACATTAAAGGGATGCGCCAGTGAGGATAGGTGGTGTATATTTTCCTAAGCCCACCCGCAGCCGAGCTGAAATCCCAATTCAGTATTCACAAGGACTTACAGATATCGAAACCGCCGACAACACAATTTCACAGAAGCATTGGTCAAAGGGTGGGCGTGCTGGGATTGCCAAGGTGTTATATTCTCGCTTTAATACAGGGCGTTCATAATTTATCAGGTATAATAGTGCTATATCCTAGATTAAAAATAAAAAACAAGTTCAGTTATATATTAGTGATTGTCTCGAGGATACATACATCCTAACTATTTTAACAATACTGCTAAGATAGTATAGAAAAAATATGTAAAATTAAATAATAGTATATTTAACTTCAAGACCTAGGAGTTCCACAAGGCTCTATTCTTGGTCCGCTCACTTTTCCTATTTTCATTAATGATCTTCCACCTATGCTAGCACTGATTCTTGCAAGCCGTATTTTATAAAACATAAGATTTTCCCTGCATTTATGTATATATAAATACTAAAAACCGACAAAATATTAGTTCTTTTGCATGCAATTCTGACATGCACACTTGGGACATTATACATGGTAACATTCTTAGAATACCACATTGCAATACTAGCTTTTATGAAATATCACCATCATATATGCTTATGTACTAAACTAGATAAACAATTTACGGCAAAGTCTCTGCTCAAGCCTACTAAAATTGAATTTACTAATTATCTAATTTAAGTGTATGATATTTTAAAACTTTTTTTGTACAGTCTCAATGGAATTCTTAGGCGTTGCAAAATGCGGATGCCATATTAAACTGCAATAATTTAATTTAGACAATATAAAACTAATATAACGATTTTAAAGCATTGACTTTATTAAAGTCATTTTTATTATATAACCATGAAATTTCAGGGGTGAAGTTATGTTGCTTATATGACTTGCAAAAAATTTACATCGAATTCAACACTTAGGTCTCTAGTTAGGTTTGTTTAGTCAATATGATATTGAAATGTGTAGAATTTTTCTTACGTGAATAGGAAACTACTTTGCGTTTTAAATTCATTTTATTTACACTCGAATGAATTACTTTGTGTAGTTAATTTTGGAGACTGTAACAATCCTCCAAGTCTGTGATGTTACTATAAATTTGAAAGTCATCGGCAAAAAATAAACGTTAATCGTTAATAGAGAGCAGAAATAAAAGTGGCCCTAAATTCGATCCTTGAGGAACACCGAAGCTAGTAATAAAATAAGAAGATATATATCCATTATAAGAAACGTACTGATTACGGTGGGAAAGGTAAGATTCCAGCAATAAAGTAGTGGAATCATTAATGTTAAAAGCTTAATTTCTTGCATTCTTCCCGTTTAGCAGGATATTATAACGCAGTAACATTTCAAAAGCATTTCCAAAATTACAAAGGACTAAAATGGGTCTTCATAATTACTAACTATGGATGAATCATTAGTCTTATAAATGGAACACACTTTGGCCATTTTCCATAAATCAGCAAATGTTGCTGCCTTTAATTAAATAGGTATAGATGAGAGGCGTGGCAAAAACATATACATTATCCTACAAGAAGAGGATATATTAATATGTCACTATCTTCTATTACTTTAATAGCCCTCACATAAGGTTCATTCAGGATTGTAACTTTATTTTGCTTGTGGTGTCGATATTCTGTAATGGCAGAAGAAAGTTACCTAATTCTCTATGTTTACAAATAAGAGTTTCCAAGGCATAAATACCATTTATTCGCTTTTTTATTACCAGAATTACCACAGTAATAAATTATTTTTATTTTATTACTATTTTTTTATTAGGACAACCTGTGGAAATGCTCATACAATAAAAGAATATAGCTTAGTCAAGGTTAACTGTATTATTTAGCCGTAACAAAACGAAGCAATAAAACTCAAAATGTTTATTTAAATTTTCGGAATGTTTTAAGGGCAAATATAGCGTCAAATATTAGCAAATCAATCGTTATATTGTTTCCTTCCTTTACAAAATGCTACCGAATGGAAACCTACAGCAATTAAATATTCCGCCAAATATTAAACAGTAAATAAAAAAATCAATAAACAGTTTAATCGGGTCATTACTGCGGTCGTATTTGTATTTAAAAAAACAACCTGATTGTAAAACGTTATCTAATGTTTTATAACGTAAATAGAAATCATTTGATAGTCATGCATATGCATAACAGGCTTTAAAAATTCAAAAATGGAGGTTCCTGACCCGTATGTAAATTATGTTTATTTCCATGTTCCCTCAGTCCTCGAAAACTATTACAGATATTAAAATGGAATAGGTGATTCAGAGTGTCATTTTTGTTTATTAAGCCAGTCTGCAACTGGCGATGTACGGATCCAATAAGAAAATATAAGAAAAGGCTTTCTTTAATCATACGCAGGCTCTTAAACCAAAATATCAAAATTTATCTACTACTGATACAATGAATGTGGTATATGATCTTCGATAGACAATTATCAGGAGGCAGGGGGCGGTAATATCGAGAAAAATATTGAAAAAAGTCGCCGAAAATCCTAGCGTGGGAGATGTTTTCAATACTTTTCCCGATACCACCTTTTTACAACCTAAATACATATCAAAATTTTCAGAATTTTGACCATCTAAATCTTCATTTTGAACCATGGAGCGTAGGTAAGGTGTTATCTGAGATTTTAAATATTAGTAGGTACCAAGAAATAAATACTAAATGGACCTGAAACAGCTATTCTGCTAATTGTATCATTACCGTGCCTTTTTACTGGCCTACACATTTCGTTTTGGGAGACATACTATTAAAATAAACACTTATTTGTTTCTCTTACTTACAGTAAACCAGCCATACTGCAACATGTTTATATCTGGAGTAACTCACCTGAAAAGAAAGAAACATTATTAGATAAAATGAAGCAAGAATTCTCTAATGATTGTATATGTATACTGACAAAAAACACATCAATTGCAAAATTTTAGAAAGTGTATACGTATAACTTGTATAACCATCTAAAGAAAATGGCTCCCAAAATTAGTTTTTGTGAGTATATCGACTGGGAGGCGATTTAGAGCAAACAATATTATTACGAAGGTTACTTTACGTATAAAACATTTTTAATAAATCTCCTACTCTTATCCACCATCACCGACAAAAGGACATCCGGTGTATCTAATACTGATATTTAGTTTCTATTCCTTTTAAGTACCCACAACTCCATTTCCTCTAACTCTGATAACAAGTATTGCAAATCATACCATTTTGATTAGACGCTACCTAGAATCTGCCTTTTTATTAGATAATATTTTACAATCCTTTGACATATATAATCTATAATACCGCACACAAAAACAAACATGCACTTCACTCGAGACGTAGGCGATATATTTTATAAAATCGATTAAATAAATTCCCGTTAAAAACTCGATTTCTTGTTATCTTCCACTAATAGGATAGACATTTGTAAAACTGGGTGAAATTTTATATCATACTTTTATATTTTTGGGGGGCAGTTCTCTTCTTTTTCACAACGTCGACAGAGGTTTAAGGATCCATGCGTTATACTAGTCGGTCTACGTTTTGCTGTATGATACGTCTGACACCATCACGCCATCTGTCGTGATTGTCTGTTATGTACACGGTTTCACCAAATTGCTTTCCCATTAGTTCCAATCTCCTATAATACAATCCACAGTTTGCTCCCTTCCACATTGTCAAAAGTATTACGGCCTACAGAGCAAAGATAAATGGCGCCTAATTTTGTCTTTCCTCCGCAAAAAAATATAAATTTTTCTACCACGTTCTTTAACAAAACCTGTCTGTTTAGAAAGTGTTGGGCAAGATAGGCGATGATGAAGCCTGGATTGAAGAATATACTGCATAATTTTTGAGGTTCAAATCTTAAAAAATAATTTCATAACTGTTTTCTTTAATCGACCAGCACAACACTCTTGGGTGTCATCTAAAGTGATTGACTTCCTCCAAGTCATTGGAGTCCCACACCTGAATTGATCTCAAAACAGATAAGTCTGGAAAAGTCGTTATCCGGTGATAATAGTGTTAAAGTTGACCGACGTTTTTTGGCAAAATTGATATTTTGATAGATATCACGATTTTTATCAAGATATGATGATGATTATATCATCCGATATGTATATCCTCGAACACTGCTTAGAACTGGGTTAGCCCTATCGAAGACACTCTATCATGTATTTTGCTGTACCAACTTACAGAATTTTAAACTGATTTTTAAAAAACCGAGGACGTTCTTTTTTCTTATCCCATTCATCCCTTGTTTAGGTCGAATTTGCATACTTTGGCTTACATAACTCAAATGAATGAAATGTATGATTACGTAACAAAGTGTTTGTTAAAAGGGATGGCAATTTTCTAAATTTAGGGTTGGAATAACACTCCTTTTCGTTCAACAGCTTCAGAAGTTTCTGCCCACGTATCTAAATAAAGATGAATGAAAGTATTTCCATATATGCGTCATGAAACAGGCGAGACAAAGTAATCTAAAATATTTTAATAAAGAATTTTCGTGATAGAAAGGTCAGGTCATTTGTATTAGTTTGTAATTCCATCATACTCATTCTAGCTTGGACATGGGGTCAGAGCGAGAAAATAACGCAAGGAATCGAACCACAATGTTGTTAGAGATTTTGCCGTCCACGAGGTGATTGTTGGTGACAATCTACGACGCTGTGGAGAAAGTTTATTTTTCAATTTTGACCTATTGCCTTAGTTTAGAAAGCTTATAAGATCCAGTTTTTCAACATGGATATGCATATCGTATCGGTAAGGTCTTCTTGGGTCATACTATTTGAGGTGAACTCAGCACAGGACTCAAGTACCCCGGGATGACGTCCCACAGGAGGAAATCAACGAAAAGACTAATTAACCAATATTTCTCACAGGAACTTTTACCAGCTGCTTTTGAAAACAAGCATGGAATAATATTTCAAACAACGAAGATCAGACAGAGTTTTACAAAAATATTCCTAAGAAGTTCTCACTTGAAAGGGAATATGAATAACAAAGTGTCGTCTATGTCGACATCGCAGAAAACTTCAGGTAGCTCCGTCCGCCGTCAATAACTGCGTTTATTGCGGATATTGAATTTTCATTCGGTTATATGCGACACAAGATGAAAATAAAAACTTTTATTCATCGATTTACTAGACCGCCAACAGACCGAGAATTACATTGAATTACGTTCCATAAATTCGCTAAATATTGTGGTCGACAGTTCTGTTTTAACCACCGCATTATTTGCTGGTGGTTGTCTCCAGGAAGTGTTCATAGAATTGTAGAGATGTAAAATTGAATGGAATTGTAATTGTTTCAAATGCTTTCATTTCTGCAAAAAAAAAAACACGATAACAGCTAGCAAAGTAGAATAATACTGGGTAGACAATTGAAATGGTTTACTTTTCGATGAGATGTTTCTAGTTTGACCTCGGTATAGGAAAACAATAATAATAATAAATACATTTATTCATAAATGAAAAGGTACAAACTCGACTATACCTATCCTCTTCCATTTGCCCAGTAGTACCAGTAGTACCAACTGCCCAGATTAGGGCAACAATATACAGAAAGTAGGTATTTTCATAATAAATAAAAAAGTGTGTAAGTTGTGATTTGCATAATACCTAAATAATATTCTCTAATCATGATAAAAGCAAATAAATAAAAAATAATTAATTGTAAAAAATAAATCAAGAATAGGCTTGTAGATAATGAATGAATGTTTCTATACTCTACTGATGAGAACTAACGAGTTCGAAAAAACTTGTACAACTTTTCTAGAGTTGAAATAGAATGTAGGGTTCAATAATTCTTGTGAATGACTGAATTTCAATAAATAATTTAAGTATCTTCAATATATTTTTTTGCCTTAAAGTGCCAGGAATCTTATGTAATTCAATACTTCGTCAGTATTAGCTAGAAGTGTAGTTGTTTTGATTGGTTTTCCAGTACTGAGTGTTTTAAAGTGTTTTCCTAAGTAGTATATTAGCGTGACCCGATTAAGGTACCAATAACAGAAAATAGATAATTCCATATTAAATAAAAAAAAAATGTGAATGACTAAGTGTAAATAAATGATCTAAGTATTTTCAATATTTTTTTCTTTAAAATGCTAAGAATCCCATCATGTAATTCAATACTTCGTCAGTATTAGCTAGAAGAGTAGTTGTTTTGATTGGTTCTCCAAAAATGAGTGTTTTAAAGTATTTACCTAACTAGTATATTAGCGTGCCCAGATTAGGGCAACAATATACAGAAAGTAGGTATTTTCATAATAAATAAAAAAGTGTGTAAGTTGTGATTTGCATAATACCTAAATAATATTATCTAATCATGATAAAAGCAAATAAATAAAAAATAATTAATTGTAAAAAATTTATTAAATATTATTAAGTTATTACTAATAAGTTTATTAATAATATTACCAAGGTTTATTAATTTTATTAATAATATTAATAAACTTATCGGAAGCGAAAAAGGGCGTGACAAAACTGCGGTAATATTTAATTTAAAAACTATAATTTAGAAAAAAAATATATAATAGTTCTCTTGATGAACCCCTATGGCACACATTTAAACATGCTGGTCAAAAAGTCGTTTACTTTCGGTTTCGGCCATTGTACTCTGAGATAAACAGGCACTCGCACAGAAAAGTTGCGTTAATCGAAAGCTGCTCTAATCATGTTCGCTACAGATAGTTCGCACCATTTAATATTGAAGGATGCTGGGAGGAAGGTCCCTCAATTTTCCTACCCCCTCCACACACACATTCCAAGGGTCAAGGAGATGAAGTTGATTTGTCATTCAGTCTGATAGTTCGAGAGACGACATCACCAAACTCTACGTCTTCAAACATCCGATTTATTCATGATGAATTCTAAAGAATATATACCAATAAACACTAAACGGCTGGTCTGCCTAAGCATTTGCTGGCGGGAGGCCTCTAATTATGCTAATTACAGATTATCTTTCTTATGTAACAAAACAACCCGCTAGAATAAAAGTAAAAGCAGTTTTTTAAGGGCACCGGAAGTGACCCACTTTTTCCGCCTCGTCCCGGAAATATCCGACAACCTCTTCATTTACGAATGAAGCAACGTCACAACTACCCTAGAATGAAGTTTTTACCGTATCGGATATCACGGAGACTTGGGCTAGACATCGAACATTATTATTTTATTATTATTATTTTAAAGCTTAAACTGTATTCTAAATGAATAAGTTGGTTTGTCGTAGCAACAACAGCACTTATGTGGCATACCAGATTTTCATAAGAATTTGTTAAATTAAGAATTTAAAGAAATATATAGTTTATCATGCAATGATAATGTGAATAAGGGAAGGGAGGAACGTTGAGACAAAAAACACAATTTGCTGTATCAAATTTATTATATACATAACGATTGAAAATAGAAAATGTTAAAAAAAGTATTACAGTATTAAAATTATACTCGCCTTTATGAAACTTCATCTAAATCATGAATGTTAATCGTTTTTATAATTGTACGTGATGGTGTTAGCTCTCCTTTATACCAAAATGGTACAAGTTTATTTATTAGGTATCTTTAAAAACCAACCACAGTCTTCTGGAGGAAGAAGAATGCAATGCTGATTGGTTGCATTCTGCCACATCAAATTAACAAAAATAGTTCTTAAATTTTTTTGATTGTCATTTGCCATCTTTGTTACTCGAAACATAGAATTTCAAAACCATCAGCATTTACACTGTTGCAGTTTTCAACTTTATATAACGGTATATTGTTGAATCATTTTCATTTTTGCATCAATAAAACTATCAGTAGGATTTGTAAGTGAATCAAAGACAATTTGAAGCTATTCACTCTGTACTAAATACTCAAAGGTTTTACTTTTTGTGAAAGCGTGAAATGCCGATAAAGAACGATATAATTGTGTCTGAGATTTTTCCTGTAGGGGGAGGGGGGGGGGGTGGGGGTGGTGCTCATGAAAATGGTCTGTCACATGTGCGGTAGTCTTCCGGCACACCAATATATTCGTTAAGAAGACAGTTTAACCTTTAAAATAAAAAAAAATCAATGATTTATCGATAACGTGAAATACTGAAAATGTGTCTGTCCTTTATAGGGCGGTCTGCCAGGCACTTCGGCTAAGGTGAGGCAAGGCAGACCATGGTAATTTTGAACAATTAAAATTTCTCTATAATCTACATAAAATATAAATTTTAGCTGTAAGAAAAATACCTTTCTATGCTGCGTAATTACCTTAATTAAAGGCCTCCCGGCAGACCAAAGGTTTAGTGGTTTTTGGTATATATTCTTTGGAATTTCTCATAAATTTAAGAGACCGTTCGATGATGTAGGGTTTCGTGCGATAGTCTCTCGGCATATGAGCAATTATACAAAGAAACACATGAATCGACTAGTCGATACAAAAACACAGCGAAAGTTTATGAATGGAAAACTCATTGGAAGCGGGGCTTGGCTCTTCGTGTACCGATAACTGAGACATTTGCCGATACGGTGTGCAACAATATTGCGACCTGCGATATTTTTCAAACAATCTCTCTCCATCCGGGCACAATTCCTTAAAGAACCGACAAAGCAGGTACTCACGTCGGTCTTAAAAGTGGATTTATCGTCTTACCGCTCTTACAATCTCAATTTTGATTTATATCTATGAATGTGGCCTCAGTTTTATTTATACGACCTCACAGTTGCAATAACCAATTTATGTGGCGTGACTCTTTTGTAAACAAGAAATTTACAACAATTAATAATAACAACAGATGGTCAAATGATGTTAATTGGAATATTGGAAGTTACGTAAATTAATTACCGTGGAGCCAATACGGAACGGAATAGAAGGAAATCAATTAGCCACTGAAATAGATTTGCTGGGATCCGAACGGTGATTAAAATAAAACGTATTTAACAAATTCGAAAAAGTAACGTTTCCGCACTAGAGGTCAGATTAAATCCTCAACATATGAACGAATCCTTATAAGAAAATCATGAATATGTTTTCAGCATAGTAAAACAGAAGTTCGATTCAATCATCATCAGGTTTCTTCTTAATCAATAATAATCACTCCTTCTAACGACACGCATTTCGCCAACCAATTTGGCATCATCTTGACATGACTGACTCATATCACTCATTTTTAATCATCTCCAGATGATAACTTTCTTGGCGAAACGGGCGTTAACTGTAATGTCCGTTCGGTATTTGTGGTTAAAAATAGATGGTAAAGTCGTTTTGCATCTGGTAATCCAACAGTTTCAATCATCAAAAATATTGATATTAATACGTGAATTGTCAATTCTATTATTTTAAAATTTCTTGCTGATTTGGAAAAAGAAGTCTACGAATCCAAAATCAGTTTTTCGCATTAAATTTTTAATTATATAAATCAAAGGTAAGTAAGGAATAAATGGAAAAGCTGAAACCTTCCTCATTAAAATACCTTTTATTTTATTTCAATTCGATTAGAAAATTAAGAAATTTCGCGAGCCAACGACTTGCGTTTATTAGCCACCACGTCCTCTCCCAGATAAAGAATTTACTTTATATATTAACCTTGCAATAAATAGACGCTGTCTTTTGCTTGTGCTATTACCACTAAGTCAATAATTCGAAAACACATTTTCCAGCACGCGATGCTACATAAATGATACCCCCACCTACTTTGCCAATTTTCTCCAATGTCAGTATTAAGAATCTATCCATATTCATAAAGGAGGAAATCATTTTTTCTTGGCACTACATTATCCTCATTATTAGACGAATATATTTTAGCAACGTCAAGAGCGCCGGTACAAAATTCACTGCCGAGAATGAGAAGAGTAAGTTGTTAGTTTCATTAAATCGGCATCTTGATTTCCACTAGTTTGGAGCCTATGGTGCATTAGTTCTTGTTGCAACGGTTTAATTACTGCCACAGAGATTTTATTACGTTTGTTCGTTTGTTGCAAATTCTCTGTTTGTGACATTTTATCAGAAAGTTCAGCTTTCCTGTAAGAACTTTTCCCACTGTAATATAGTCATTTATAAAGGTCTATTTGCACAAAAGATGTCAACTAATTCAAAGCGCTGTTTTTCTTTGGAAAAATGAAGTAGCATTTAATAGCTTTCTTTACTTGTCGCAACGGATTTTAAAATATTATAATTAGTTCATATAATTGATTTACCTGTAAAAATTGTACTCTTCACAATATAATGAGGTGTTAAAATAAAAAGAAAATTAGAATTAACATGTTATTCTTTGCCGATTTATTGAATTTTAATATAATTGTTGCATATTCTATATGGCACTCTTCGCAGTTTTTTCTACATAATTTTAGTTAGGCATTTTTAATTTATGATGCTAATTGAGGATTCTGGATTTCAAGTTCATTATTACCATTCTATACATTTATTTTTAATGTTCACTTTTTACAAAGGACCTCTTACCTCAAACTAGACCTTTTTCTCAACATTGTAACTTTTATCTTAATATCTTGACTTTTATCTTAAGATCTTGATTTTTACCTTACCACAACAACATTGTACTATATCTTGCATTGATTATTATATAAACGCTAATCAAAGCTGGAACTAGGGGTTGACCAATTGGCAGCCATCTAGTAAGGTGCGTTAAAACCAGAAATGCCAAAGGTGCAATCTACCCCAAAGAGAATGAGATAGAGGGGAAGGCCTCATATGGCCACAATGAATTTTTCAGGGTTTTCGGCGCCAACTGGCTAGTTCTAGGAAGCATGAAATCCCCCCACTACCAGGAAACAAACTTAAGGTCGTCAATCCATGCACTCTTCTCCTTCCACTTCTAGCGGGAAATTTATGCTCGGAAGTACCGAGCTAGCACGGTCAATAAACGATACGGTTGCATCAATCAGCAGCTTTAGGACGAGAGAGACGCGGGGGGCGGGAAATCGAATGAAAGAGATAGACATATCTGATTTCCGTGCAAAAGACAGAAATAAAGATGCTTGTAGTGTCTACAGGTGACGTAGGCTGTAGACCCTATCGGAATCTTTGTCTCTGTCTTCTGCACGGAAATCAGATATGTCTGTCTCTTTCATTCGATTTCCCGCCCCCCGCGTCTCTCTCGTCCTAAAGCTGCTGATTGATGCAACCGTATCGTTTATTGACCGTGCCGAGCTAGCACCCTCTGCAGGTCAGGTGCGTAACTAAATCCCCTCACTACCACCATTACCTAACTCTTTCTTATTAACTATAATTCTTCTACATTCACTTTGACGTATGACCGCCATTGTAATTTTTAATATTTTTAATACACAGACGCGTTGTCACATTACACCAATGTCCTCTCTTCTCCCAATATTCTCAGATCAATAGCTAGGTCAATAGAATAGACGACAACCTCTTTGATTTATGCCGGTAAGGGGGGTTTTCAGCCTTGCTACCTAGGACTCAGACCTAGGACCCAGCAGATGGTCTGTGTGACGATCCTTCCGCTCAATCTAATCCCTCTTTGATCTGCCCTAGTTCCAGCTCTGGCACTAAAATTGTGCGGTATAAATAATGAACTATGCACAAGTGCGAAATAATTGGGGATAAAAATTAAAATCATGAGATAAAAGACAAGATCTTAAGATAAGAGTCAAGGTCTTGAGATGACGTCATGGTATTGGAGTAAAACTCAAAAATTTAAGATAAAACCAAAAACTTGAAATAAAAGTCAAGACCTTGAGATGAAAGTCAAGATCTTAAGATAATTATAGTCAAGTTTGAGATAAGAAATAAGTAGTCCTTTGTCACCTCAGGTCTTCCGCAGGGTATGAATATATATTTTTTTAGATTCTATTTTTTAATAATCTCCTTACAATCTTCATCAACCTACAATGGGTCCATTAACATGGTCTTGACTCGCGAAGCAAAAATTCCAAATAATTATCTAAAGCAAACCAAACCAAATTTTTGGGTTTCTGTTCATACACGATGGGGAATTGTAAATTAAGTTTACGGATGAAATTTGTATAAAATTAACTTCAGGTTGTTACCGCATCAACAGGTCAAAGATACTTCCGTGACGTTTTAAGAATATATTGGAGAAATTTCACTAAGTTTTCTTGTTTTGTTTAGTTTAACGTCCTTGCAAAGTTTAGTTTAGTTTATTACCACTCGACCAGGACACAATGTACACATGGACAGCAGTAAAATATCTTAACATGTTAAATCGTTCGTTAAAGCTTTAGCAAAGGCCTCAGTAGCCATTTTTTACTTTGAAATAACACAATGCTTTAAATTATAGAAATTCACAAAACTCAACCAAGTAACAAGATGCAAACAGTCTGCCATTTATATGCGTTTTGATGTCATCACTACCGTTTTAAAAATCTTTTAATAATTCGAGTTCTAAGCACAATTATTTACAATATTCTATTTAAACTGATGGTATATCTGCTAAGTAAAAATAATAAATGACCATTAAAACTAATGAAGGTCCAGCAAGAAACTAGAAATAAAAATAATAAATGCACAATAAAAATAATAAACGCTCATTTATAAAATATATGTTCATGTAAAAAAAATATATTTCACAATTTTCTCCTTCAATAATTACATAACACAGGTAGTTTCCGTCTCTTGAGCGATTGAGTCACAAGAACACGGAGAAAATTGTTCATATAATTTAAATTACTCTTCAGCTAAGTCAATTATTTTATTTTGCACTTAATAGCTTTGAAATTTAATGTACTTTTTTAGATGTGTTGGAAATTTGTTGTATATTTTTATTCCAGAATACAGAGTCCCCTTTCTAGGTCTGTTACAGTTATATTTTGGTAATAAGTAGTCCTGATGTCGTGCCGGATACTTATGTATGAAAAAACAACTGCTCAGATCTGCTAGCTCCACCGCAGAATTCAATTCCATACCGTAACAAACTAGCAAAGTGTGTTAATATGGTATATTATAGCAGCGCTTAATTTCGCTTTCAAGTAGCCGATCAATTCAGTTTGAGTCAATCAATATAGATGCAGAGGAATTCGATAGAACTAGTAGGTTGTATTTCTTCATAATTTAATTTAGTATAGAAATGTAGGTATCTGTTTTGCCCCGTAGTTAAAAGTTATGTTGTTTGTCGTACTGCAGTTGCATCAAAAACTGTCGGCCTTTGATCATCAAACACGCCGCACTACACCACCAGATGCCGACATTTTTTACACGCCTAACAAGTCTCTAGTAAAGTTTGGGCCTTGTTTATTAAATTGTCTCTATTGTTATCATGTATTATTATGCTTGTACAAATAATAATGTTGCTTCTAGAAAATTCGAAACCATATCATTTACAAATATCAAGAATAATGTCCGGCCCAGAATAGATCCTTGCAGAACCCCACTCTCAAGCGCAGCACAATCAGATTTTTATTTATTACATTATTGTTTGTCTCAGTTATTTCAACACACATGTCTTAACTTCTGAATATTTGATGACCAACTCAATCAAATGCTTTGAGTAGATTGCAGAAAATACCTTACGGTGACTCCAGGTATGTAGATATTAATATTATCTAATACACTGCATTTTTTGGTCTGTTATTTATAAAATTCTCAATTTTATTCGTTATAGGTATACAAACACAAATCCTAATAGGTACGCATATTTTTATTTTATACATTCTACATATTAACATTTCTGTCGCTTATCATCAATGGTAAACATGTTTATTTATATATTTGGTCACGGGTGTTCAATTGAAACTTATTAAGACGGACTTTTTTAAATTGTCAACTGCAGTTGTTAATTCAAGCTTCGCAATAATATCTACAATAATATTTACGATTAGTCGAGGCCAAAAAGTATTATCGTTTTATTGCTATAACTAAATTTAGCTCCACAATCCACATAAGTAAACCTTACCTATTCATATCTATACTAATCTAAAACATATCAAGGTTACGCCGCATAATTTACAGATAGTAACCGTTTTTATGTGCTCTTAACGAGCTGTTAATAAAAGTTAATACAATACTCTTATTGCTAAGTGGCGAGTAGCCGTTCTTTCAGTCGGCGGTATTGTAAGTCAAGAATTCCACCAGAGGTTCTCAAAGAATCCTCTAGAATATTCTAGGAGTTTGGCGGAACACCTGACTCGAAGGATTAGTTGACCATTCACCTCACCTGCCTCGTTACTCAGATTTGCCGTATATAGTTCGTGAACTAGAAGCGATTTAGGAAGAATATTAACGGTTCAAAATTGTCTACCTAGTCTTAGACGTACAATAAGTCTGCAAGAAAAAATAATTTTAAAGATTCAGGATAAAAAAAATAATTGATGAAAAGATAAAGAATGTTAGAAAAAGACGAAGCAATAAAGATGTAAATGAAATCAAATTAAAAAAGTTGCAGAGTAATTCTTTGAAATTAAATTTATAGTTGTATTCTTAGGTGAAAAGGGTATTTTATTTTAAAGTTTGCAAATATTAAGAGAAAAGCTTCTTTCGTAATGTACCTGAAGTTTCGAACGTTCACTTGAACGAATTTCATATGAAAATTTCCAATTAATCGACTTAAGCGTACAATTTTTCTGGTAATATGTGCTGGCAACAAAAGTATCGTTGTCAATAAATATTACTAGAAAAATGGCACGCCAAAGTCCATTTGTAGTTTTTAACAATTTTTCCTTTTCCTATGAAATTCGTTCAAGTGAACGTTCGAAACTTCAGGTACATCTTTCGTATACAGTATTGAAAGGCGGCGAAGAAGAAATTAAGTGTTTAAATCTAATATTGACATTATGGACATCAGTACGAAATTTAACTTCATTGCACAGATCTGGTGGACTGCCAAGCCTTTCGTACACAGTATTGAAAGGCGGCGAAGAAGAAATTAAGTGTTTAAATCTAATATTGGCATTATGGACATCAGTACGAAATTTAATTTCATTGTACAGATTTGGTGGACTGCCAAGCCAAGGATGACAATTTTGTTGAATAATATCAAAGAATATAACAGTCTTATTGGTCTTAATTGGCACAAGAATTCTGAATACGTTGTATACGTTAACTGTCAAATTTAATAAGATATGGCCATATACTACCTCAGCGAAATTGAAATACGACACCGGTCATCGGTGCATTGCAGAATATTTTTCTAGCTGAAGATCCTGTACCTGCTAATTTGCCTGAGTTTTAAGTTTGCAAATGCCATAGTTGAAGTAATATTAATAGTGAGTCGTTATGACGGGCGAGAGGAATGAAATAGGCGGCAACTAGATCTCCCGTCTTTACTACACTTTTACATTAAGTGAGAGAGAAGATATCGGCCATTCGATGTTAACTATCTGACGTGGCCTGTGGGCGTAAACTTATACTGTGGGGGTGAAGATATAATTCGATAATTACTTTTTATTTCTTTATTTGGTAATGTGTTTTTGAAAATAATTTTAGTAAGTTTTGTTACCAATTACTAGCAGTGTTTAGGGGATATTTAAGTGTAATATTATAAAAAGTAAACGAGTGAACAATATAGTTAAATCCGGCTCTGCGTTCTACACCTCTTTCCTCTCAACGTCACTCACAAATGCGATTGCTTCAGCGATATTTATGTTTGGTTCAGTACGTGGTTAAAAAATCATAGATCAATGTGTATTTCAAGTCCAAATTTTTCTGTTGAACTGATACACGCCATTTTGATATTTAATATTCTATTCCAATCATTTTTAATCTTTTCGCGTGCTTTCTTTCTACCAAACAGCATAATCTTAGATTTTAAAAGATTGATACTGTGGCATTTCACATGTTTATCAATGAATTTGTAACACGATTCATTTTGACATTTACCTCCGCAATGTCCTTAACATCGAAAGATAAATATAATTGTGTATCATCTACACTGAAATGTATCGACCAATTTTTTACACAGCTCGGCAAATGGGAAGTGTACATTGTGAACAATAGAATGGATCCCTGTGGGCTTGTAGCTGATGAGATGTTAGAAAGCTACCGATCAAATTGAAAATTTCGACAATTGAGTTTTAAGGTTGTGCACACTATAGTTGTATATTTAACTCAAAAGGGATGATTTTGGAGCAGCTAAAAAGGAGAATACTAAGTTTATTAATAAGATGGTTGAACTCTTGAATTGAGAAATATACCAATATTTCGGAGAGTACGTACTGTAGCCCATCCTCAAGTACCGCGATACTCGAACATGGGCCAGGGTGTGGACGGTAGAAATGGCTCGCACAGCTGCCGACCATGGCGATGAGCTATGGTGGGTCATTGTGTAGAAGGCATTAAGCAATTCCACCATATTACCTTGGCATCAACTGAAAATTCTAACTGTCTGCTTATCGTTAGCCTTCACATTCTATCTATATATCTTTCTATCTTTGCATTAAGACCAGCTTTGTAATAGTGGACTGACCAGCACGGTATATGATATAAATACCATCTATGAATGTTGCTGGTAAGAAAAAACGGTCGGGAAAACGCCTTCGATTTAAATAGTATTTCTTTTTTCACAATTTCAAATAGGCTCACTAATAAAAAAATATCTCTGCTTTCATTTTATACTTTTAGTTTGTTGAGATTCAAGAAAAAGTGTTAGATTTTCAATATTTTAGCCCAATGATCACACATGATAATGAAGAATTAAATAACTGTCTTTAAAATGATCCTCGCAGCGGTAAAATATTATTGTTGTCGTAGGTAGATCATGTATGCATAGCAGCTCTGAATCCCTTCATTTTACGTTGCTTTTATTTTGGTACCTAGTCATAAAAACTTTTCCAGATATATTCTTGAATGTATTTTCTCATTCTGGTACAAAACACCACTTATTTTCCGCTATAAAACGTTAAGACTTTGCAAAATAACATGTATTTATAATACACTACTGCATTTGTTTACCATCAATGCAGCCGATGGCGTCATTTGTGCGCGCATCTAGCTATATTAGTGACGCAGTGCTAAAATGTGTATCTAAATTTTTCTGGCAGGAATATCAATCCAAATTTATAAATGCTTATTTTAAGCCATTATAATCAACTGATTGTGAAAATTCAAGTGTTTTAAAACATAATTAAGTAGGTACGTGTTATCTTCAGTCAGAAATTTTAAAATTTGGGAAAATATCGAATTATTTGGAGTTGTGTCGTTTCCACAAGGACAAATAACAAATTAAAAAAGAGAATAGTGATGGTAGTAATTTTCCTATAAGCTAGCTTTGTGAATAGAACGAATAAATCAAGTATGGCTATTATTTATTTACAGTAAATACCTATTACAGCCATTTTATAAAATAGATAAGTGCTTGTAAACTTGTATTCTATCTAGGTGTTTTATTTGTTTCATTCACGAAAAAAAATTCTTAAATTCTTAAATTTTCATCCCCGGTATTTTTTGGATTGAGCCTAACAAACTATTTAACGTTAATTAAATATATATTACATAAAAATGATATAATAACTAGTAAAACATTTACATATTAATGTTTGACGTATTACAGTAATAAAATATCGCATCTTTCCTTCCCTGTGACATAGACATCATCGAGCCATTCCTGGCCACTTATCAAAAAAAAAAACGATATTTTTGAATAAGATAAAATTAGATCCGCAATAGTACTCGCAACCTTCGACCACGCCCGCTCGTCCAGCCTTTCACAGTGTACAATATAACAAAACCGAATCTCTCATGCGGTTCTTTGACCTCTAAATCTAAAATAACCACATCGCCTGTGCATTTTTCGCACCGTACCGTTTGAGAACCACTGAAACCGACTGAGCAGGTATCTATAAAGGTGAAGGTCTCGAAATGACGTTACGCGCGCGGCAAAGAGAGAGTGTCGAGCCCACAAAAGCCGGCCTCCCATTGGTCGAAATCGCATCGTACGATTCTCGAGGCAAGTGGTAGGGGCAATTAACAGCACACATCTGCTTTAACTAAGGTAATGGAAAATAATAGCGTGACGTAAGTCTGTGGTTGTTTTTAGCGCATCAATTCGTTCTGGACGTTTCGCTAGGTCAATTTTAGCCCTAACCTTGGGCCGCAGGGGTATCTTTCCACGCAAAACGCACAAATTGCATATTGCAGACTTTCATTCTCGTTGCACAGCCGTCGTTTATCCTTTTCTGGCGGACGTGGCCTATATGCATTTTTACGCTACACGGCTACATGAAAGTAAGTTGTGGTCGCTCTAAAAATAGAATGGGTAGCATGATATTAAATTGTAGTATTCGACGTTGGAGTCGTACCTGCTGTAGTCTGTTCTCCTCCAGGCTGTAATTTTAGAGAGGCATTTTAGCACGTTTTGTTTAATGAATGGGTTGTGTGAGGTCATCTCGAGAATGTGTAATAAAATGATAACTTAATATTTGACAGTAAATGTTAATGTAATTTTAAAGGTGCGATGACACATACTTTTTTTTTTCATAAATTCGAATAAGATTTATTCTGAATCATCTAATGCTGCTCTGTAGGTTATGGAAGTTTATTTATCTACTTTTCTATAAATATATTAGGGTTTAACATAATACCAAAATAGTGTGGTCATGATCACCAGATAAGTATTTACATATTATGAGACCAAGGATGATTAAGCAAGTAGTGGACAACATATGAATGTTTTTGTATTAAAAACCACAATGATATGTAAATCCATTCAGCCACCAATTGCTTTACATATGGTCAATGAAATCGTCTGTAGTATCTGAACGAGAGCAGTTGTCATCATCAGTTTTTTTTTAAAAAAGAAAAATCCGAGGAAAAATCACTGTTTTGATGGAAACAAATTTGGATTTTGTGTTTTTTAACAACCGACGATGATTTGAATTCCAAATGTATTATGGCTAAAAACCTTCCTCCTCATTGGTCCTAAACAAGACCATAAAATTTATCAGAAGTAGACTTGAGAAGATACTACTATTGCAGCTAAACGGTCGTAGATATAGTTCTTTTGCATACGAGTTTGATTTTTTGTTTAATTTGGGTGAATTTGTAAATATCTTGAAAGACATGTAAATTATCTTTTGTTTCTTGGTAAGTCTCGTCTTCATGTTTTGTTGTTCATTTGTTTCGAAATTATCGGAGTTGGATTTTCTAACAACTTAGGTAATATATTTTACTGAAATATATTTTCACAATACATACTTTGTATGATGTCATTGGGTTTTTACCTGCCATATGTATTTTATCTTCAGGTGTGATAAATTTGTGGAAATCCTTTCTCAAAATGAAATTGCTGGTTTGTCCATTTCATTTGTACTATTTCCATCAGAACATATTTACTAGCCAAAGTGATATTTATTTTTGTTAATTTTTGATAACTTGGATCGTGTCCAGTATGGACTTTTGGAAGAAACTGCGCAGTATTGATTGCCAAGCCAATAATTTTTTTTGTTATGAAATTAGAAAATGGAAGCTGGACACGAACAGATTTTAAATTTTGTGTTAAATCATTCTTTGACTTCGTAAAATTCCATATTATGTTGTTGATTGTTTTAAACAGGACAGACATGAACTAACTGATATCTTAAGCAAAATAGCGGTTTAATTAGTGGAATTTTGTAGTTTGTGCAACGGAATCTTTTCTATTGTTTCGATTAAAATCAAAACCCAAAAGATCTTTGACGCAAATAATAACGGAATCATAAAATTCCACTCTTAATATTTATGGTATACAAGTAAAATTAATATTTATATTCATTGTTCATAAAACTGGCTACGCACATAACCATTGATTGCATTATATGGAATTTCATTATATATACCTACAACTAAGAGAAATTTCATTTTGTATTTTTAAATATATTAAACACAAATTCTTGAAATATTTGAATTTGTTTTCCGAAACAGAGGATGGAGAAATTCTTTTGCTGTATGTGGAATTATAATCGATTAAATAACACCCACTCGACATTTATTCGTTTCTGGAAATAATATGTCAACCAATTAACACGTCCATATCCTGATAGACAAATTCGTAAAGAAGATAATATCATTTTTAGTGATTTTAATATACGACAATTTACAAAAGCCTAGGAAAACAATTTTTTTTTAATCGACTTCACTTTACGAGAATATTCGAAGTTTTGGTGGAGTCGGTAATTTCAATTAATTCACAGAGTATTATTAATGTTCCTGGTAATATTCACATGGTGCCCAACATAAAGAAAATTTCACAACCGTTTCCTTCACTATGTAGAAGTTAAATAAATAAAGGAAGCTACTAAAAAGGTTGAAAAAAATGTTTTTTTAAATCGAACCGCCTTCAAAAAATATCTCTAAAAAGTAAGAAACAACAGGAGGGGCTGGCCCATAGGCCGGCTTTCGGCCTAATTTATTTTTGGAGAATAATAACTGAAAAACTTGTTTTTATTATTTACTACCAATATCGAATCGACTCCATCCCAAACGGAACCTTCCCCCACACTCCTCCCCTAAACTATTAAATTACCAGCATTCTATAACAGACCTGTTAAGATGTTTTTGCACTTAAAAAATGTAAAATACCCTAAAGCAGTCATATTCTTAAAAAAAAAATGCACCTTGCCCGCTCCTCCCTCACCAATTAAGTTAGAAAACCTGCGATCAGCCTTGCGGCTGAATAGGTTAGGAACCTTTTTGTTTGTGTTTGGCCTGGAGTAGGACTTCAGTAGGACTTCTTTTGTTCTTTTTCCCATTTTTTTTTACCTCCTACGTTATGTGTCTCTTGGATAAGCCACAGAACGGTTCTGGTCCAAAAAATGTGGCTTCAGTCCCTTTTCTTGCGAGGCTGTCAGCTAATTTGCTGCCTTCTATCCTCTCATGCCCTGGCACCCACATCAAGGTAACCTTTTTGCCATTTGCTTCAGGGATTGTCTGCATTCCCAGTCAATTTTAAACTCAAAGGTATAGGATCTGAGAGCCTTCAGTGCTACCTGGCTCTGAAAGTACATAGATCTTTGCTCTTCGAGTGCCTCTATTTAGGCATTCCTGGGCACACTGATCTATAGCATAGATTTCTGCCTGGAAGATGGTTGGGGTGTTACCAAGGGCTTTAGATAGCCTGCATTTAGACCCCGCTACGCCCACAACAACCTCTTCGTCCATCCTTGCTCCATCTGTGTACCAGATGTGTGAGTCTCGCTCCAACCGCAGTACTTCGACCCTGCTCACCCGACTTCTTTCATTTAGCACATGAAGCGGGAAGTCAAAGTAATGCTTGATTGGAATTGAGTCAGTGGGTTTGGCCTTGGATTCAAATTAGATTAGCACCAGAATCCTTATTTGATTTTCATGTCAATTGCATCGAAACCGGAAGTCGGCCATTTTGGTTCTTTATATCACATAATTGGAAACTTCATCCCATATCAGTACACCAAATTTGAAAAAAATCCATTCGCCCATCCAAAAGTTATAAGAGTGTCCCTATAGGCTGAGCCACTCGGTATGTGTTAAGTTTCATCAAAACCTGTTTAGTCGTTTCCGAGATCTAGCGACAGACAGACCAACATCGCTTGAAATAAACGTAAAGGTATGTTATAATCTCGAAATCCATTTTCGTCACGATTATTCTTCTTAATAAGGAAAGTAATAAACATCGTCGGGCCGAATACGCGCCGCAAAACAATGCCTTATTGAATACTTTGAATCCTTGCCGCAAAGGATCTTGCGTAAAATACTGAACGTTGAAAAATGTATCCTCGTATCCGCTATTAATATCGCAAATGTCTGCAATACCCTCGTGTTCCCGTGATCGATAGAGGTGATATAAATAATAGTATTTAGTCCTTGAACAAATTTTTCCTGGTCAATACGTTATTAAAGTTGGATTTGTCAAAAGTCCGATAAGACAATAATCGACTGGCACAAGTTCAAAGTAAAAGATAATGTCGGTTTAATGTATATTATTATTATTATTACAGTTCGCAGGGCCTGCCTAAGTATACACATATATTTCTTGAAGGCCAATATATCGCTCCTGTATCTACTCCACTAATGGACATATTCTTTTCTTTCCGCAATGTATTGTGCTCTTGTTATTAGATTGATTTACGCAAACCCTTTGTGAGAGCTACAAATAATAGAAATGAACCTTATTTTTCACAAAATATAACAGATCTTTCCGGGCGGATGGAAAAAAAATCGCGTGCTTTCCCATTTCTCCTCCACGAACGTCTCGCAAGGAAAATAGTTGTTGGCTTGTTTTTATTTTTAACTTACGAGATACTTTTAAATCGCCGACATGTGTACTCTATTATGGTGGAAATTGCGTTTCCTGATGTACAGAAATAGATGGAAAATTCAATTTCGCTAAAAGTTCTAAACGCTCTAACTTTGTTTTGCCGCATTGTCCAATGAAAAAACGAGGATTTCTGGCGTGGCTATTTACGACTCTTGTTGTGTTATTGCTATTACTCGCATGCTTTTGGCAAAGGTGTAAGCATTTTGTGGTTGACGTGTGAATTTTAGCGTAAATATATACGACAAGGAAGTGCTTAAAAGGATTGTATAAAAAAAATTGTTTTTACGCAAAGTTGGTTGTTTACGAATTAAATATGAGCCAATGGGGATCGGTGCAGGTTTATTCCGAGGCAAGCAAGGTTTCGTAACTTGTTTATAACGGCAAGAATATTGATTTAGATATTAATATCAGTAATTAGAGTGGCTGTTTTACTTTATTTATAAATAAACAACATGTTTAACAACCTGTTTAAATTCATTTGTCGCACCTTCATTTATCGTTTCTTACTCTTTTTACATAATAGTTTTAGATACCTAATTGTAATGACAAATTTATTTTTATATTGTTAATGAAGATAATACATTTACCTTCAGGTTTACTTCAGTTGAAGAAGTACACAATATTCTAATAGTACCTACACAAACTGTGGCAATTGATAACATCTTTTTATGTTGAAATACAGTAGCCCATGTATTGATAAAATCATCACTTATTTTATCAAGTTCTGTACTGAGAAAAAAATACCGAAAAATATGACCCCACAACTTTTCCGATGAAAGGATTATCAGTAGTTTGTCAGTAATGTATCAAATTCTTGAAAAAGAATACAACCAAAGATCTTTATATTGAACATTTAATAATCTACGGTCACACTTTGAATGTGGATTTAGAGAAGGCTAGGCTACAGCCACAGCATTAGCAAATGCTAACAATGTACTGTTAATGTATTGGTGTTGCTTAATTTTTCTAAATGTTCGATACAGCTGATCAGATTAAGCTTCTGCTCTAAACTTGTGGATTAAATTTAGACGTACCTGACGTTTGGAACGTTCAATTAAATGAATTTCATATTAAAAGGAACATTTAATAAAAACTACAAATCGACTAAAGCGTACAGTTTTTCTTATAATATTTGCTACAAACGATAGTATCATTGCCAGAAAATATTACCAGAAAAATTGCAGACCTAAGTCGATTTGTAGTTTTTATTAATTTTTCCTTTCCATGTGAAATTCGTTCAAGTGAACATTCGAAACTTCAGACTGGGAAACACCAAAATTCTTAAACGCTAAAAATTTTGGGAATTCTCTTTGAATAGATTCCAGAATCATTCAGTGATTATCATAAATTGAACACCAATTTAGAGGCCCATACTCCATATGGAACGTACAAGTGAATCAGCAGTTCGTTATTAAAAGATTTGCAATTTCTAATGAAAAAGCCTAAAGTCTTTGGGCATGTACCCAGATTACTTATATATCCAGAAAAATGTAGTTTATCAAATAAGGTACCTAAATCTTTTGTAGAACTTAGCTTATCTAATATTTGATTGCTCAAAAGGTAACTGTATAATTGGTCCCTTCTTACGTGAGTGGCTAACTACATTTAAATGCATTTAGTTTAAATTTAAATCGTCTACAAATAGAAGTTTATCGCAGTCGATAACTTTAGTTAGATCATCAATGAAGAACAGAAATAAGAGTGGTCCAAGACTGGATCCTTGAGGAACACCTAATAATACCATGTATATATCTAACTTCAAACCGTCTACTCTACTATTTAAATAAGGAATGAATAAATTAATTAAATTCCTGGATGACCCAAAATATATTAGTTTTACTTCCACATCCAGTGGAGGTATAGTAACGACAAAAAAATTTTAAAAAATTTTTATTATTCAAATAATCTTAGAATGTCATGAAACGCCGAGATTTTAAGTTTGAGCGAAAAAAAATGTCTGTCTGTCGATCTGTCTGTAACTTTTCTGTGCGCACGTTTACTCTGGAACCGTTTAGGATATTGACTTGAAATTTGGTACACATATGTACTTTAACGAGATCTGGAACTAGATTATATTTTCATCTTGTTCCGTCGAAGGGTTGGGGGGTAAATTGGGGTAAATTTGGGGTAAATACGTAAATCAAGCAGGTAAGAGTCCATAAAATTGGTATTTAGTATATACAAGAGAAGCTAAGGTCTCAAAAAAAATTTTGGCATTAGCCACCCCACCACCCCATTATTAAAGGGGATGAAAAAAATTGTGATTTAGTGTGTGTACAAGAACCAGAAACCTCAAAATATTTTTTTACTACATCCACCCCCCACTGCCACCCCCCTATCACTATACCCACCCCACTACCGATGCGGGGTATCGTTTTATGGGTTTTGGGGTAGAGGATTTCAGATATTATATTATTAAAGTTCCATAAATAATTATTTCCACATACAAAATGTTTTCGTTGTGAGTGACATAGATGGAAAATCTGGATGTGGAAGTAGTGATTCCTTGGGCAGCGGTTTTAAAATTATAATGAGATGGTAGAGATGGTATCAAACACCTTTGAGCAATCAATGTATACCGCATCCACCTGTCCCTATACATCTATGGTTTCCGATATAGATATTTTGAGTAATTAAGGCTAAATTAGTTATTAAGTATATATTATAGAGAACGTGTACAACTCTTGGGCAATTCAAATAAAATATACAAGAGTTGCGCACAATCAAAATTTATAAAAATGCAAAATGTTTTGCTTTGAAATATAAGTATTTAAAAAAATTTAACAAAAAGTTGTTCTACAACGTTGTGAAAAATTTGCAAAAATGATTTTTTTATATGCACTCATAAATACTATCTATCTATGTATTGAACAATAAATATTTGTCGTCCGCATAAAATAATTACCACTGAGGGCAGAAATAGTATCATTAATCGTAATATTAAATATAACGGCCCCAATATCGGACCTTGGGGTACCCCGATATAGCATTTAAAACATATCTAACCTATTAGAATAGTAAATATTTTCCTTGCGGTTTAATTTCAGTCGGAGGGACACGGGTGTAAGTACATTTAACTCCATTATTGCCAACTTTCTGCGTCTAAAATGATTTATTTAAACGTTTTCCTGTAATATTTCAGGATGCCGTAATCTTAACGAACTCCTTAAAGTTTGTTAAAGCTTAGAAAATCTGAATTATAATAAAGAAAACTCCGTTTGTGCGGCGTCAAAGTTTGCATCAAATTCCGTAACGGCGAATTAACCCCGTCAGAACTTATCGTGTTTACCAGAAAATTAACAGACTGACTGCGTAAAAAGGCGCTGGACTAATAACTTGACTTTTCGAAAAAAAAAATACATCGAAAATAAATAAGACGACTTTGTGAATGCACGTGTGGCTTGCGTAATTTCAAGCCAAATAAAACACAACGAAAACAATATTGACTGGAAACGTTTCAAAATGATATGGGTGGTGGTGACTTTGATAAAAACAATCCGCCCACATTTGTTTCTGACGTGAGATTGTTTTGCCTGGTTATGTCGAAAGCCAAATTGTTGTTTTGTAGATTATTTACAAAAATCTAATGCTTGAGGTAAAAATAAAATATGATATATACTTACAGTGAGAGTATAGTATAATTTTTTTAATTTGTTTTTTTATTTTTTATTTTTTCATAAATACACTGATTTTATTATTTTGAGTCCTTAAATCTGGATTTTGTTGAGTCATCGTTTTTTTTTAGGTTAACCCCGGTTATTTTGAAAATATTTAAATTTTCCACAAAAATAGAAACATCAACAATAAGGTTGTTATGAAATCATTTTAAATGTTCAAACGCCCATTCGTTTTTTGGCACAGATACAGACGAGCCCCAAATTTATTTATAACATTGTCGATAGTATATGGTTTTGAACTGACTTTTAGTCGATAGAAATAGGAAAGCAAATGTGAATAAAAAAATTAAGAGAAACGGTTTCTTCATTTTTTGCTTCATATTTCCCATTTCTATCTACTAAGCCAATTCAACCATATACTATCGAAAGGTTGCATAGATCGTTATTCAAGAACAATTCATCTACGTCAAAAATAAACAAACTGTTTCTTATGTGTTGGTGCTATTTAAAATAGAAAAATATTATTTACTTTCTACAAAAATATTTAGTTTGTTCAAAAAACACGCTTTTTTTTTTCTATGTTTCTCTATGACTTTCATTTCCACAAAACTAGATGCACTTTTTTGAGGTCCAAACATAAAAATATTTTAAAAAAATAGGATTTCGGAAATATTCCCCATTTAAATCGATTTTTTCCGTCTGAACTGTAACTGGATAAGAGCCTTGGCTTACACATAATCAAACTTTCAATAGTTTCATTGCATAAATTATAATATATCGACATATTTCAGATGGAAAGGATCCCAGATCAAACTAGCACCTTCTAGCTTAAAGCGAATTAAAGACAAGTATGTTAAAGAGCATCTATGCTTGTAAATGTGCTGCAGTTTTTGAATATGAAATCCAAAGTTTTACTACAAGATGAGAGTATGATAGTTTCAACATTATGTAAATAGTTTCACCATTTCTTTTTCAGCGTAGAGACAATATGTTAAAATAAAATTTATGTCTATGAACTAATCAGCATATTATTTATGAATGTACTTGTATGCTGTTTTCAACCTCACCACCAAATATCGTTATGTTATTAGGGATTATTTTCGTAAAAAGCTTCTGTCCGCCTCGCGAATGAGATGAAACGTTCTCAATTCATCGGTTTTTTATTTCGCCATATGTCGGAAATGAAAAGTAACAAGCCGTTTGAGTGAGTGACACGAATCAATAGGAAGCCTTACTATATAATAAGTCCAATTAGAGGAAAAATGATTTCAGACAAAGTCTACAGTTTAACTGGATTTTTTTCAATGAAATGATGAACACCAATTAGATTTTTAAGACCCTTGGTAACAGACAAAAAGGGCGCGATAGAACATTTGGCAGAATATATCTGCAGTCAGCATATATTGTCTTCATTTATATTCGACACTAGAACCAGCTATGTCCTATTTTTACTCTCTAAATAGACATGGCCATGTTATTATTAGTAATTTCACCAGTTGCCACCTGACTCGCTGTTTTCGCTACAGATCAGTTGGCAACCGGAAAGTATGCATCGTTTGGTCGTAGAGCAGCGCATTCGACGGCTGCAATCTTACTTATGTTTGACGATTAAATCAGTTTACGGTCGTTTACAATATGTGTGCTACAGGGGCCCTATTTCAAATACATATATTCCAAATTCTGTCTGGTGTTCCTCAGGGATCGATTATGGGTCCGTTGTTATTCAATATTGATAATATGCCGCACACTCTAGATTTAAAGAGTTTAAAAAGTATGAATATGTTTCTAAGGATAAGGCAATACATAGTATTATCATATAGTTGTGAAGGAACATATAAGGTACGACAATAACAAAAGTCGATTATCTTTACGCCTTTCTAGGATTTTTTTATAACTAAGTAATAACCTCATATATGTTCCTTCCCAACTATATTAACAGGGATTTAAAACAAATACGTTACATACCTCTATCTATTAAAACAAATGTAATGTTTTAACTTGCTGACGTGATAAAATGAGTGCATAAACGTACATTTTTGAGATCTTTTTACTACATTCTCCTTTTTTTTAATGATCATTGCATCGATAATAAGTAATAAACAACGTAAAAATACACCACCCGACCTATCTCAAAAACCGTTCATTATTTGAGAGGCATCCTTTTATTCAGGAGCCCAAAATCTACAACATATCAAATTTTCAGCCAATTACATAGATACCCAATTTTCATAAGGATTTTTGTCTTAATTAAACTGTGATTCAAATATTTAAATGCGAGCTCTTGTTTTTGATATTTATTATTTACCATGATATATTTTCTCGAACTCTACCTATTGGTTACTTGATTATTGGCTTCTTGAAAAATGCGTCAAACTATATTACTGGATGTCGATAATTTAAGCACAGAAAAATCATAACTGTAAGTAGTTTCAATTAAACACAAGTTCAAAAACTTCAGTTGCGGAACTGATTTAACTTCCAATTTCCAACGTCATTAAAACTTTTTAAATATTCCTGGACTAACTTTCGAGAATAATATCGTACAACATTATATAGTATCAGTAGGTTCGATCTTAATACTTAATTTTGTTTAAACTTTACTAGTACGGGAAGTTGTAAGACGCATGTAAAGCTATGCTGATCGTGCAATTTTTAATATAGTATTCAAATGAGTCTAATTTAAGTACACGTGCACTAAGGTCAATCCAGGTCTTAGCATATTATGTATACAGGATCTCTTTGAAATTCAAATCTACGAATACTCATATCTTTCTGATATACGCAAAAATATTTATCAATAATAACCGAGATAATGAATTTTGAACATTGCAAACAATTATCAAGTACGTCTGTGATGTGGCCTTTCTGCATTTAAGAAAAGAAATGCATCAGGTAAACATTAGCAGCAAATGGGAATAGTGTAGTGTTTACTGCTGTCAAAATACGTACCAATCGTTACATGGTAATAGTGAATATATAATTACTTAATACAGGCTCAGCTTTGCTTATTTATATGCAGGATCGCCGATATTTTCATCTTCTCGAAACGAGAAAGCTCTTGAAATACATCAAGGTCCTTAATGAAGGAGCGGTACTGCGCCAGTTTTATGTTAAGAAATGTCAGCTTCTGGCAATCCTCATCAGCTAATTAGTAAGGAGCTAGTTCAAGTAACGGATGGAGCAAATCGTCGCATTATCAAGCGATACACGACTCTTCGAGTGACTACTTCCATCAGCAAAATGTTCTCTGAAGGGCTATGGCCACTCAGATCGCCTGATCTGAGTCGGCGTGATTTTTACTAAACGGCATTTTTTAGGAATATGCTCAAGTAACTGATTCTTGCGCCATTAAATATGATTAGTAATTCCACTGCTGCCAATTAGTTTTTCTACTAAGTAATCCACATTACTTTTAATGAGTTTTATGGGCTGCTCCGTACGTTCTGATCACCTGTTGGAGGTGTGAAGTGATTTAAAAATTTCTTTGCTATTTTTTTTAGTAAGTACCTATTTTTAAATCGTGAATGGAATTTTGGCACAAAAACCATTTTTACGCGTAAAAAATATGTTTGTGTCCAATGTCCAAAGTCCAAAGGGCATACAAATATATAAATGATAAATGAGGACATTGCAGGACGCCGTTTAAATTTAGTCCATACGTCTAATTGCTTTTATTTTAACTCAAACTGTTTTTATCTGTTAAATATTGTTTGATCAGCGAGCTAGCACTTTTAACTCAATTATCAACCTCCGCCTCGATCCCCGTTATAATTGGAAAATCTTGTTTTCAAAAAAAGAATGTCATCGATGTCGCTATAATTGACGAAAAATTCAAAATGTATAATTTCATATTGCGCTTTCTTGTATAATGCAGATTCAAAATTTAACACGTTGTTAAACGCAAGTGAGCAACAATGCACTGCTGAGCTTATTGAAAGAGATTTAGACGAACCGAAAAGTTACTTTCACAATTACCTTGCATCTCATGCTTGAGGTGCATTTCGTCAATCTGGTTGGAAACATCTGTAAATACACTGATGATACCTACTTTGTTCGTGAAATTCATACATATATCGAGTATAGAGCAGTGTGTGTAGGTAGGTGTTTTGTTTTATTGACATCATTTAGACCATTCGTTCACCATCTTGAAAAATTTTTGTTATGTCCGTTTTTTAATAAACATTTTTAAGGTAGAACAGTGTTTTTGGTTTTATTTTAAATTTTGACATTTTCCAATGAGGTATACTCTTGCTCTAATGCACCAACAGTTAGTATGAAGTTAGTACTTTTATTTCATGCATCGTCCCCACATTAAAGAGTTACAAATCCCACTTCTGAACAATTTTTGTAAATTATTTTTTGTGCGTCTTTCATAACTACTCGACCTACTTTACTGATGCCAGTTTTTAAAGAACACTCTTTTAGACACAAATAAAGATGACATTACGAAACAATTAGTTTCTATGTCGGTTCGGATATTATATAATATTAACAGTATTATCCTGTGACAGGAGGTCAAGGATAAAATAAATTGATATTCTTTTCTGTTCTAATTTCTTTTGGCTTCATCAATACAATTTTCTATGCCCTTATATGAATCTATTATTTTATTTATCAGGTCAAGAACTAAGTGAACAACTATTTTCATTTTCTGACTTTGGGCGTTTGGTACAGAGAAATAATATCTGACAGATCAAACAACAAATTGAAAGATCAAAGTTTGTATTTTTATTCGGACTTGTTTTAACATCATCAGTGCAATTTTACTGTGAATGCATTTTCATAACATTTGTTTTTAAATAACTTAGATTATTTTAGATTTATTTTTATATCTTTAACAAATAATTGTATGCAAGTGAATATAAGTTTGTGAGTACATGTTCTTATATTGTACTCACATACACGGAAACGAACAGTATGCATTTTTGATCGGCACATTCTTAAAACCGTAAATATCGCCATTGAAAGCAAAATCATTTTGTTGATCATAGAACTCTAATCAGCTTTGAAATGTCCGTCTGTCTGCCCGTTCGTCCATCCGCCCCGTGTTTTGCAAGTACGATAACTTAAGAGCGCAAAGTCCTATCGTATTGAAATTGGCATGGCTAAACTAACTAGTTTAGTTGGTGTAAGAATTCTATTCCCTATTGTTTTTGAAATAAATCGATTAGTAAACAAATATTATAAGACATTTTAATTTAAAAAACGGATCTGAAGAGGGTTGCAGCTTTAAGATGATACTACTAAGACCGAAGTGTACAAACGCCAAAATACTGCAAAGTATACTAACACGTGTTTCGCCAACACAGTCGGCATCATCAGGAGATGATGTATTTTGTAAAATCGTTAAATTAGTTGTAGAGCTAAAAAAGCAGCAAGTTAATATAAAAGTTATTAGACGTTCTAATAAAAAAACATTATAAATACATCCATTTCATGATGAGCTGAACTCGAGAATATAAAAAGTGCCTATCTGTTAGAGTATTTCTTCATATCTATATTTGTGGGTAGTGCGATTCTTGTAAGGTCGCGAACTTTTAGTGGACCCGGTAAAATAACCCAAAAATATTACATATAGAAAGAGTCATCCAACGTTTCAGAATTATTCACCATCTTTCGAACCCTCTTCAGACTTATCCCCAAAATCACATGAAACGTCAAGTGGTTTATTTCAATTTAAATCGGTGTCACCATACTATTATCATCAAACGTTTTGAACGTATTGTATGTCTTCAGACAATTGAATAAAGCCAGTAGAGGTGACGTAGGTCAGAAAAACCCGGTATGTGTGAATTGTGCAATATTTTTTAAATAAAAAAATACAAACCGACCTGGGTGGCGCAGTGCTTAAGGTGTTAGGCTTGCGATCATGGGGTCCCGGGTTCGAATCCCGGCTAGGGTATGGATGTGTAGTGGCGTTTTTCTCGTGTTGCCGAGATGGTAGCAGTGGGCTAGACTGCGGTTGTGTGAGAGACAACACGGTCTAGTCGCTCTCTTCTCCTAAGTTCGAGTCTCAGCTGCGGCAGATGGCAATGTCGCAGGGAATGGGTGTTGTGATGTTGTCTATGTGTGTGTCTGTCCTGGTTGAGTGGTAGAATAGCCATCGGCTAAACTCCGCCAGGACATTAAAATAAATAAGGCGATTAAAAAAAATTAAAAAAAAAATCCTCGAAAAGTAATTTTTATGTTAAACATTTTTTTCTCCAGTATTATACAATACATATAATAAAACCACATTATTTGGCTATCATTTATTTTTTTAAATAAGTATTAAAATTTGTTAATAAATAAGGCAAGAACAAATGTTTTTCTTTATGGGCGCGTGCGTCGTCATTTTTTTAACGTTCGGGCATTTGCTCAGTTGCCTGGCTGTCCTGTCCAGGCCTGTATATAATAGACAAAACTTCTGGAAATTCAATAGAAGTACTTGTATTATGAATATTGTATGTTCTGATTATTATTATTATTATTATTTTTTTTTTTTTCATTAAAAAAAATACTACGTTTGACAGGTGATTTTCTTTTTCGCTGATGGTTTACTTTGCTCCGGAAAAATTAGGCACGGAACTACGATAGGGCCAGAGTGGGCCATGGCTCACTCAAAATTTCGTTGGCTGAGCCTTGTGCCCACCCTGACCTGTGACAAATTAAAAATTTTATTATTTTGGGAGTAAATTTTGTGTGAGCTTCTAAAATACCTTGGCCCCCTAAAAAATATAAACCCAGCCTCGGTCCACTCAATAACCGTGGAATACCTTTTACATTAGGTAAGTACTTAGTGTGTTTTAAAATTTAGTGTCCCCCGCTCATTAAAAAAAAATTGGCTTCCTCCCTGGGTCCGTTTCGAACTGGGCCCACCCAGATTGGTACTTCTAGTTCTGTGCCTGAGAAAAATTGTACCCAAATGCCTAAATAAGTAGCATACATTTTCAAAATATTGACACTCTAACTTAACAAGCGGAACATTCTGGAAACAATCTTTTACTACCGCTTTTTCAAATGAAAGTAGACATTTAGGCCTTGACACCATCTTAATTATAGACTGTAATTAATAACATTCAATTAATAGTTGTTTACCTGAGTTCCCAAGAACTACTGCATTTGCATAAATATCCCATGAAACACTACTTAAAAAATACTTTCCAAGAGTTTGTTATTTTTGATAAAAGATATTTGGAAGCGTCAATAGTTGTGAATCTAATTGAAATATACCTAATAAACGTATATTTGAAAATATTGTCAATTAAACTGTCTTTTATTTGCCTTAACTCATGCAAGAAAAATATACAACATTTGGGACAGCGCTCACAAATATCAGTATTATTTATTAGCATTATACATTTTTTTCAAAAATTCTTACCTGTTATAAAAAGTGCAGAGAGAACTGCAAAACTGCGTTTGATATCGTTAACGACAGTATACATAATATTTTGCGGATCCTTCACACCACTTGAGAAAAACTGTTACAAAAACAAGGGCACGAATCACTCCCAAATCAGCAGGAAAAGCGCCAAGAAAAAGCACGCCGATCACGTGGAAACTTGAACAGCTAAAAATCGGCTATACCTCCACGCGTTTCAGGAGAGACTGATTTGAAATAGTTGAGTGTCGGTTTGCAAAGCCAACGAGATCGCCGAGCAAAGACGTGGAACGAGAAATTAGCTCTCTGAGCGTGGCTCGCCTCTATCTCTTTCACTCACCTGGGAAACTGCGCCCGCTGCTAGGTAAAAATGACGTGGGGGAAATCGGTGAAAAAGTGCTAGTAATAGCTAGGATCACGCCACCTTCGAATAATTGTTACGATAGGTTTAAAAATTGGTTTTGTGGAGAAGGGGTTTATCGTACGATTTTGAATAAGCCGTGTGGCAATATGCAATATGTAATAATACACCTACGTAGGTTCTACGTGGATTTATCACTGTTATTATTGTTAGCTGATAGAGAGCCCGTGGCATGATGGGTGGTGTGATACCATTCAATGAATCTTGATTCAGCACTATTCGCAGTAATATTTGGTAAATACAAATGGTAAATAAACGCATTATCGTTGTAATCCAGACATGGGTACTTTTGTAAGGATATCTCAAGTAATCACTCTTTTTTTTACTTAAGGGCAACTCAACAAATATATTCTTCTCAAAAATATCCTCGTCTTGTAATACTCATTTGTGAAACCCGTCTTAAGCAAAAAAATTGGATAGGTACTCCTCCCTCACCATTATACTTTTTAACCGACTTCACAAAATTTAAAAAAGCAGGAGTTTCTCAATTCGAAACGCGTGTATCTTTTTTTCTTTTTATATTTTTTCATATCAATCATTACTTATAGATTCGCCTAAGCGATTTCTATTAAATCTTCTCAAATTACGTCGACGGTGGTGTCTTATTAATTTCATCAAGCTATGTCTAGTAAGAGGAGCACGAATTGGAAACCAAATTTTTCAGTAGAGAATATTCGAGAATATGGCGAAGTCGCTAGGCATAATTTAATTTTGTGATAAAAAATTCAAATTCCTTCGGAATCGCACTAAAATTGGTAGTTAGATGTTTTAGAAGCTGATAACGAATCTTGTGTTAAAAGTTAAGAATTCAAGATCCAATATGGCTGCGTTAATTGCAATATTTTTGCAAATTTGCATGAAATTTGATATATGCTGATTACAGGGATTTTTTGATAACGAGAACACTAAAGAGGATTAAAAACATTGAACCATCTTCAAAAAATTTGGTTAAAAATTACACAGGACCACAAAATATTTTTGCGAGTTGCCTGGGACCAAACCCAGTGTAGCATATGTTTTTGGGGTCGCTGAAACCGAATCTGGAACTTATTTTGCCTTGTCATTTTTTTAAATTTCATGTTATATTCGAAGATTTGGCCGAGTCGCCGGTAATATCAATTAATCACAAACACGGTATTATTTTTATAGTATCATTCACATGGCGTCCAACATAAAAAGAATTTCACAATAGTTTTCATCACTGTGGTCACTAAAAAGGTTTAAAAAAAATTCTTCTTTTAAATCGAACCGCCTTCAATAAATCTTCAAAAAATATCTCTAAAAGTAAGACAAAATTTAATTCAGTTTTAAAATATCTGTCTGTCTATTAGTGAAAAGTGGCAAGGAATTATACCATCAATTTGAAATCGGTGCAAAAATATCTAATTTCAAAACTTGTTATTTATAGTTCATAGGTACCCAAAAAATAGGTCTTTCATCTTAATTAGAATTTTTAGTTACGAAATTGACATTATACAGGATGAAAGATGAAAGACCTATTTTTTGGGTACCTACGAACTATCAAATCAAATCAAATCAAATCAAATTTATTTCACTTTTTTAGAAAGATACATAATATGTTAAAACAGAAACATGTTTTGATGTACTCCTAAGTGTAACACCTGTGTGAGTACATGTGAGATTGTGAGTGTTGTTTACTTATTTAAGTGTAAAAAAACATAATAAATATCAAGAATAACATTTTGAGAAAATAAGTTAAAAATATGATTTTCCAATATGTAAATAAATCCTAAATACATAAATCTAAAAATAATAAAGACAATATAATTAGTGTGTGACTTCAGCTCATTAAAATGTTTAAAAATTTGGATGAATTTTCTGTTACATATTTTGTAACTTTTTTTGAAAAGAGGCCTATGTTATTTATTTGCTTATAATTTATTGGTAAGGTGTTATAAAATTTTGGACCATAATAACTAACAAAACGCTGTGTTGTAGAATGGGCATATTGGGGAATATTAATATTTATATTGATCTTGTGCCTTGTGATGTGGCTGTGTTCGATATCAGATCTTAGTTGAGATTTATGCTTATAGGTGAATATAAGTACCGACTTTGTATATAATAAATCAATATTGAGAGCTTTAAAATCTTGAAAAAGTAATTCAGTTGAGTATCGTCTGTTTTTATGCAATATAACTTTAATGAGATATTTTTGTGATATTCTCAAAGGTTGCAAATTCGTGGGATATGCACCACCCCATATTGAAATACCGTATCTTAAAATAGATTCAGCCAAGGCATGATACAGTGTCTTAAGAATGATGTGTGGAATAATAGTTCGAAGATGGTAGAATTTCCATACAAGTTTCCTTATTTTATTGTTAAGAGATTCGATGTGTTCAGTCCATTTAAAATTTTGATCGATAATTATTCCCAAATATTTTATTTGTTTTGTGCAATGAAGCACTTCTGTACATTTGCATTCAAAATTGTTCATCAGTATACATGTGTGAGTATGGAGGGTTAGAGTATTTATTTGGGGAATATATTTGTCGTATAAACCAAAACACATGAATTTAGTTTTATTAATGTTTATAGTTAATAAGTTCTCTAAAAGCCATTGCTGTAACTTTGAAAATTCTACCACTGCTTTGTAAGCTACCGAATCCCAGGAAGTGTCCTCTATTAAAAGAACAGTGTCATCAGCATAAGCAATTATTTTACCATCAACGTTTAAGTGAAGCAGTTCGTTGACATATATATTAAATAATATAGGTCCAAGTACTGTACCTTGTGGAATTCCAAATGGTATATGCTTAAAATTACTTTTCGTTTCACCTATTTTGACACACTGTTTTCGATTTGTTAGATAGCTCCTGAACAAATTATTTGGTACACCTCGTATACCGTAATCTTCTAGTTTGTGAATTAATATATCATGAGACACTGTATCAAAAGCCTTGGCTAAGTCTAGGAATATCGCGATCTGTTTTTTACCATTATCGACGGAATTATATAATGTTTTAGTTACCTCGAATATTGCATCCTCAGTACTAATATTTTCCCTAAAACCATATTGGCTACTAGACAGTATTTTATTAGCACACAAGTAATTTGTTAAATTAGTTTTTATACACATTTCAAAAAGTTTTGCAATATTACTAATTACGGAAATGGGTCGGTAGTTGCTCACTACGGTCTTGTCTCCATTTTTGTGTATTGGAGTTACAACAGAGATCTTTAAAACAGATGGAAACTTGCCTTCTACAAAGCTCAGATTAATAATATAACATAGTGGTTTTGCAATTTCTGATTTTATTATTTTGAGTAACTTGCTGGAGAGGCCGTCATATCCGGATGCATTGTTATTTTTCAGTTTCATTATATTTTTATTTACTTCCGCCTCTGTAGTTGGGTTGAGAAAAAAATTATTATAAAAGTCTAGTCGTCGGTGCTCTAGTTGCTTATTAACATTAAATTTCTCTGCCATAGATTTTCCGACGTTCACGAAATAATTATTAAATGTTTCGCTTACCTCACTGTCATCTGTTATATTTTTTTCATCTTGTTTAATTACTATTTTATTGTTATAGTTATGTTCATTTGAATATTCTTTTACTATATTCCAGATTTTTTTTATGTCTTTTTTGTTTTCCATGATTTTGTCATTGTAATATTCTTTTTTTGCTTTTTTTATAAGATAGTTAGTTTTATTTCTAATTTCTTTATATTTTTCTCGAAGCTCCATATTGTGTTTATCCTTATTCAGTTCTTGTTTCATTTTATCCCTACTTCTAATTGATTTAACCAGTCCTTTGGTAATCCATGGTTTAATTTTTCGTTGATTAGATTTTATTTTCACATTTCTTGATGATATTTCAACATTTTTATTTTTTATATTTAAAAAATACTCGTAAGCTGCGTCAACGTCCTTAATTTCAAATAAATCCCGCCAGGTTTCTTTTTTTATGCTTTGTTTTAGGAGTTCATAATTTACTTGCGTTATAATATTTTTATTATTTGGGTCATTACGTGCATAAGTGTTTTTACATGTATTGTTCTTAATTTTTAAAATTATGGGATAATGGTCCGTCAAATCATGTGTTAAAATTATGGGAACTATTTCTATATTATTAACCACAGACGGATCAGTTTTAAGAAAACAGTGATCTAGACTATAAACAACAAGTTTTGAAATTAGATATTTTTGCACCGATTTCAAATTTATATTATAATCCAGTCAACGAAGTACAAAAAAGGCCGATTAGGGGAAATAATTCGTGTAGTGGCCCATTTTTGTTAAGTTATCGAGGGAAGTGCCCTGAACAACATACCAAAACTCTTGACCGGTGAGGAGTGAGCCCGGGGGTGGTTTAAAGGTCCCCTTTTCACGTTTTTCTTGAATAACTCGAAAACTACGAAACTTCTAGCGAAAAATTGAACTAGTTTTCTTTTTACAATTTTCTTCAAATAAGTTCCTATTCATTTTTTATGTAGGATCAATACTTTACGAGATATAGAGGTAGTCCAGTCGACGGAGCGCTAAAATGATCAAAATCTCTAATTTGAGTGCTAATGAAGGGATTTTGATGAAACCTTGTGCAATGTGTTTGTAATGACGTTAATAAAAGAGTTGAAAAAATAGAGTAGGAAATGATCGGAAGGGGTAGAAAACACCCCTTTTATCACGGGTTCCGTAACTTGTAGAGTTATATCGAAAACGAAAAAAAACAATATACCTTTTTTTGGTCAAACAATATACCTTTTTGGTCTAAAATAAGATGTTTTTACTCTTGTGATTTTTTTCGAAAAATGCATATTTTTCGAGATATGGCCACTCGAAGATTCCTAAAAGTGGCGGAGGGGAAATGCAAAAGTTGAAAAAAAAATCTGAAAAATTCAGGTGCATGTATCATCGAAATACAAGACTTTTTTTTATTTGCAACTTTGTGTAAAGTGCGTTTTCACCGAGTTTTTTCGAAAAAACATGAAAAACTACTTAATTTTTTTTTTATTAGCGATTTTTCCACCCTCTGCATCCCGTAAAGTATTGGTCCCAAATAAAAAATGAATAGGAACTTATTTGTAGAAAATTTCGTCTAGTTTAATTTTGTATAAAAACAATTTTTCGCTAGAGGTCGTAGTTTTCGAGTTATTTAAGAAAAACATGAAAAGGGGACCTTTAAACTACCTACCCCACCTCACCGCTCACCCCCCACCGGTCAGGATTTTTGGTATGTTGTTCAGGGCACTCCTCCCGACAAATATACAAACATTTGCAACTACACGAATTATCCCCTATTTTTCCTTCGTTGATTCGACTATTAGATAATAAGGTATACCACTTTTCACTAATATATAGATAGATATTTGTAAAACTGAGTAAAACTTTATTTCTTACTTTTTAGAGATATTTTTTTGAAGATTTATTGAAGGTGATTCCATTTAAAAAAAGATTTTTTTTTCAATCTTTTTAGTAGCTTCTTTTATTTATTTAACTTCTACATAGTGAAGGAAACTATTGTGAAATTCTCTTTATGCTGGGCGCCATGTGAATGTTACTATAAAAAAACCGCTGCCCAAGGAATCACTACTTCCACATCCAAATTTTCTATCCAAGTCACTCACAACGAAAAAAATTTGTATGTGGAAATAATCGCTTATGGAACATTAATAATATAATATTTGAAATCCTCTACCCCAAAAACCTATAAAACGATACCCCACATCGGTAGTGGGGTGGGGGTGGTGATAGGGGGTAGTACTGGGGGTGGATGAAGTAAAAAAATATTTTGAGGTTTCTGGTTCTTGTACACACACTAAATCACAATTTCTTTTCATCCCCTTTAATAATATGTGGGGGTGAATGAAGTAGGTGGGGGTGGTAATGGTGGCTAATGCCAAAAATTTTTTTTAGACCTTAGCTTCTCTTTAATATACTAAATACCAATTTTCTGGACTCTTACCTGCTTAATTTACCTATTTACCCCAAATTTACCCCAATTTACCCCCAACCCTTCGATGGAACAAGATGAAAATATAATCTAGTTCCAGATCACGTTAAAATACATAAGTGTATCAAATTTCAAGTCAATATCTTAAACGGTTTCAGAGTAAAGGTGCGCACAAAAAAAAGTTACAGACCGACAGACAGAAATTTTTTTCTCGCTCAAAATGAAAATCTCGACGTATCATGACATTCTAAGCCTATTTGAACAATAAAAATTTTTAAAAAAATTTTTGTCGTTACTATACTTCCACTGGATGTGGAAGTAATAATACCATGTTTGTGAATTAATTGATATTACCGGCGACTTCGCCAAATCTTCGAAATATGAAGTAAAAAAAATGTTTTAATTTTAAAAAAAATCCCGATATGACAAGGCAAAATAAGTTTCAGATTCGGTTTCAGCGACCCCAAAAACATATGCTACACTGGATCTGGTCCCAGGCAACTCGCAAAAATATTTTGTGGTCCTGTGTTATGAAATAAAACCATCGGCGTCGTCACAGTGGGACGAAACCCCAGTGTGCCACCCAAATCAGGTCGTCAAATTAAAGTTACCGGAAATTATTATTTTTTTTAAATGTTCGTTTGAAATTCTCAATCAATCTGTCGAGCCGGATTTTTTATTTTTAGCTACAATTTTCTATAATTTTGATCTAAAATTGAATTTTTACTAAAAAATATCGTTTCTTTTACAATTAAAATCAGTCTACAGGTTACAAGTATATAAATATTCGCACAATTTTAGAAATAAATCTTTACAAATAGCACGGTCGAATTGATTTAATTTAATTTTTTTCGGCGACAACATTCCACTTGAAATTTTATTATTGATTTTTATGTAATACGATCTCCTGAATACGAGAAAAATATTTGCGCCCAATAATTCCGTGTGTCTCAAAAGTTATATGCACTTTTTGACACGGATTCTCAACTTATCTGCTTAATATATCTTGTACTAGTAATCGGATAAAAATTTTAGAAATACTAGCTTATTTGGAATAAGATTCTTAAAAAATATAGACCTGTCCGATATGTATATGTCAATGCGCCATCTTGGAAAAAAATAGAAAACACCAAAAATGACCGAAAGAATCAAAATTGAACATCTTTTCTATAAGAAGGAGTAATTTCACCATAGTTGGCAAAAATAAAGCTCATTTATGGTGAAATACAATGCACCAATCCCCGACACCGTATGTCAAATAGAACGGTCAAAGATGGCGGACGAATTAAAATTTTTAATTCTTCGTCAATTATCAAGGAGGAATTCTACATCATTTTTTTCTCTTTCCGATTGTACGTTATTAAAGTAAAAAAATATTTTGAGGTTTCTGGTTCTTGTATACACACTAAATCACATTATTTTTATCTCATTTAATAATGGGGTGGAGGTGGTAATGGGGGTGGCTAATACCAATTTTTTTTAAGACCTCAGCTTCTCTTGTATACTAATTTTATGGACTCTTACCTGCTTGATTTACCTATTTACCCCAAATTTACCCCAATTTACCCCTCAACCCTTCGACGGAACAAGATGAAAATATAACCTAATTCTAGATCTCGTTAAAGTACATATGTGTACCAAATTTCAAGTCAATATCTCAAACAGTTCCAGGGTAAACGTGCGCACAAAAAAAGTTACAGACCGACAGATAGAAATTTTTTTCGCTCAAACTTAAAATCTTGACGTTTCATGACATTTTAGGCCTATTTGAACAATAAAAATTTTTTTAAATTTTTTTGTCGTTACTATACTTCCACTGGATGTGGAAGTAAAACTTCATTAATTTGAAATAGTATATTGTGTATTTAGGTGTGAAAGCAGTACATTCCCGGATGACGATGCAAATTGACAAGCATCGAAGTCCGGGAATGTGCTTTCACACCGAAGTACACATACTACTTTTTCTGAAATCACAATCAATATTATTATAAATTAAGAAATTTGTATTAATGCACATTTCTTTATTACAATCTAACTGCCTACTAATAAATGCAATTTTAATGTGAGTTGGTTTATTGCGTGTATTTGTTTACTGTCTAAAATATACATAAAAAACCGTACGGGAATGTTACTTTCCCGGCCTAGGCCGGGAAAGTAACATTCCCGTACGGTTTTGTTGATCGTTGTTTGGCAACGGATCTTTTCCGGTCTGTTTTCTGATAGTTTCTTAGCAACGGACTAAAATACTGGAATTGTGCATTTTTCGATCTGAAATCGCGCCGAAAATGTAGATATTGCCGATCGATTTCAGAAAAAGGAAATTTATTAAGCATACGCATGGTAATTATAATATATACATATACAGGGTGTCCATTAAAGAATGGGCCATAGAGGAACAGTGGATTCTTGACATTAAAATATTACGATTTAACCAAACTTACCTTACTCCAAAAGTTGATATTAACAGAGATACAGGGTGTTAAAGTCAATATTATATTTATAATTTTCCTACATAACTTTTGAAGTTTTTCAAATATTGATACGAAAATTGGTGGATAGGAGTTTTTTGATATGAGAAATTCAAACTGTATCCTATTTTTGGTGTACATCCTAGAGGGCGCCACATAAGCATTGTTTAAGGTGTAAATATATTCCTAACTTTTTCACCCGTAATGTTATAGCCTTTTTTATTAAAAAATCCTGAACCAACATCATTTTGACGGAGAAAAAGTATACTTGTCATTAACCTTAGAAATTGACCGTTTTCGAGATAATCGCATTGTAACAGTCAGTCGCATAATTCATTATAAGAAATATTAACGTAGTAGGCGTCGATGTCAACAATACCATTGACAATTAAACACGGTTAAATCTGACAGTTACTGTGTTGTAATTTATTACGAAAAAATTATATTTTTTTGCACAATGCCGAATAATTTGTTTTCAAATAGCGAAATGATTGATATGGTGGCTATTTATGCTCAAGAAAATTATAATGGACATGCTGCAGCAAGAAAATATGCGAATATTTATCCAAATCCAAGGCAACCTGATCGAAAATTATTCTCAAGACTTTTTGCAAGATTAAAAGAAACAGGTTCTTGTCGTCCTAGATGTTCCCATGGATGCCCTGTAGTTCGTAGTGTCCAACAAGAGGAAGCAGTATTAAATCTTATTGAAGACGATCCTGAAATAAGAATTCGCCGAATTTCTGCAAATACTGGACTAACCCGTGGCACAGTATCAAACATTCTACATAAGCAACAATTACACCCATACCATTTCACATCAGTACAAAATTTGTTGCCAGGTGATTTTCCTCGTCGCATACAATTTTGCGAATTTATGTTAAGAAACCAAAGAAGAGATCCAACTTTTTTAAATAAGGTTCTTTTCACGGATGAGGCAATGTTTACTCTAAGGGGAATCTTTAACACAAAAAACAGTCATTTGTGGGCTGAATAGAATCCAAGGGCCGCAAGAGTGAGACATTTTCAAAATGAATTTAAAATTAGTATTTGGTTTAGAATAATTGGAGATTATCATGTAGGTCCTTTTGAACTTCCACCGCTAGTAAATGGAGAAAACTATCTAAACTTCCTTCAAAATGATTTGCAAAATATGTTGGATGAAGTGCCTTTAGATATCCGAGAAAATATGTGGTTTTTACTCGACGGAGCACCGGTTCACTATCCTCTGCTTGTAAGAAATCATTTAGATAATGTATTTCCTAGGCGTTGGATTGGACGCGGAAGTGAACATCCATGGCCACCACGGAGTCCAGACCTAACGGCAATGGACTTTTTCCTATGAAAAGCCTTGTATACTCTCAAACAAGTAACACAAGACAAGAACTCTGGCAGAAAATAGTGGCAGCTGCAAACTATATTCGTGATTTGCTTCTATCCTTTTTTTGTATTAGGCAAAATTTTCTTAAAAGTGTATTGAGTTCAATGGAAGACAATTTGAAAATGAGTTGCAGCAATTATTTTGATTATTATTTTGTTGTTTAATTTGACATTTCCATTGACATCGCTTTTGTTTACTTAACTGCTTAATTTGTAATAATAATAAAACCTCTCTTTTTCTACATAACTGCATGTTAACTATCATTATTAATTATTTAACTGTCAGATTTAACCGTGTGCCTACTAGATTAAAATTAATATTTCTTATAATGAATTATGCGGCTGACTGTTACAATGCGATTATCTCGAAAACGGTCAATTTCTAAGGCTAATGACAAGTATACTTTTTCTCCGTCAAAATGATGTAAGTTCAGGATTTTTTAATAAAAAAGGCTATAACATTACAGGTGAAAAAGTTGGAGTACATTTACGCTGTAAACAATGCTTATGTGGCGCCCTCTAGGATTTACACCAAAAATAGTGTAAGATTTGAATTTCTCATATCAAATAACTTCTCTCCACCAATTTTCGTACCAAAATTTGAAAAACTTCAAAAGTTATGTAGGAAAATTATAAATATAATATTGACTTTAACACCCTGTATCTCTGTTAATATCAACTTTTGGAGTAAGATAGGTTTGGTTAAATCGTAATATTTTAATGTCAGGAATCCACTGTTCCTCTATGGCCCATTCTTTAATGGACACCCTGTATGATCAATAATCAGAACCAAGGAGTCAAGACTAGTGTAGTATTATTTTTGATAGGTATGCCGATGAACAGAATAGCATTAAGAATAACGAGCGCATTCGTCGTTTAGAAAAAAATGTTTGCGTAAGTATTTCAATCACAAGTGACATTATGAAATTATCGGTTAGTCAAAAAAAAATTCTAGCTAATAGTAGAAATGAGGATAGCTTTATAAAATTATTGCGCAAAGAGTTAGTAGATAATGACTTTAACGTTAAAATATGCAGAGAAGGCGCCGATACTACAATCGTTAAAACTGCTATTGTTTTGAAAACCGAAGACATTCAAGTTATAATAGTTGGCGAAGACATTGACCTTTTGGTTATAATGACTCAACTAGCATGGAATCATCATAAAAAAAATCTATTTTTACAAACCAAAAATTAATAAAATAATTGACAAACATTATGATGAAAATATAATTGTCTGCAATTCTACCTACTGAAGGGGTAATAGAAAAACACTGTTTGAAAGTATATTTCCAAGTCCAAAAATGGTAAAGTTCTGAGGATGATCCGTTATAATTCGGGTGGCTTAAAACTGACAATGGCTTAATGCCTGATGTTATGAGTGAAAGTAATGCTTTTCCTAAAAATTTACTAAGTGATACTTCTTGTAAGTGTACGAAAGGCTGTAAAAATAATTAGTGTAGCTGTGGAAAACTGAATATAATATTCTATTCTATGTGTCTATTGTAAAGGAAATAATGGTGCCAATGCGTCTTCTACCTTTGATAAATCGGCTATCGATGAGGAATGCGGTGAAATTATGGCATATTACTGTAATGAAATTAATATAGTATATTTCATTTTGGTTCGATGAAAATTGGGTGAAAAAAAGGAGGATTAAAGAAAATACATTTTTGAAAATTGTAAAAATGCACTTTTTTTGAAAATTAAAAAAACGCATTCTTTTTCAAAATTAAACAAAAATGAACTCTGTCCCCTAAAAGTACATAAAATAACGTACAATCGAAAAGAAAAGAAAGTGACATACAATGCCTCCTTGATAACTGACGAAGAATTAAAAATTCTATTTCGTCCGCCATCTTTGACCCTTCTATCTGGCATACGGTGTCCCGGATTGGTGCATTATATTTGACCATAAATGAGTTTTTTTTTTAAACTATTTAACGTCGGCCTATTTCCGCTACCAGGGCCTATCACCGACGCCAGGAGACGAGCTACCCCCAACCTGGAAATTTTGCCGAACCTCTTCCCTTAAGAAGAGTAGGGATCTTTTACCTGCCTAACATTTAATAGACAAGGGACCGCCTGCTTTACATCCCCTCCGAAGAATGGTATATCCACTACGTAATCCTCGTCTGAAATTACGTTGCTTCCGCGTATACACAGATATACAAGCCGCTGGAAGGTGGGACGAGAACTCTGTATTTCCCAAGATGAGTCACCCATCCAAGTACTAACCGCGCTCGACGTTGCTTCAACGGAATATCGACTGATATTCACATTGAAGTCGCCTCTACGCTCGCCCCAAATGAGTTTTATTTTTGCCAATTTTGATGAAATTACTTCTTCTTATAGAAAAGATATTCAATTTTGATTCTTTCGACCATTTTTGGTGTTTTCTTTTTTTTCCAAGATGGCGGATTGACATGTACATATCGGACAGGTCTATATTTTTTTAAGAATGTTATTTCAAATAAGCCAGTATATTTAAAATTCCTATCCGATTACTAGTGCAAGATATATTAAGCAGATAAGTTGAAAATCCGTGAAGCGCGTCAAAAAGTGCAAATAACTTTTGACGCATACGGAATTTTCGGGCGCAAATATTTTTTTCGTAATCAGGAGGTCATAATACATAAGAATCAACAATAAAATTTCAGGTGGAATGTTGTCGCCGAAAAAAATCAATTCGACTGCACTAAAATACATAATCGATCTGCCAAAGTAGATTTTTTCATTTCTTTTTTTTTATTCTTGACAGCTGCCAAAATCGCTGTCAAATTTAAAAATTGACAAGTGTGTCTTTCGTCGTTTTGAAAATAATGTGAGTTTTCATAGAAGTGTTTTAAAAGTTTCTAGTTTCATAATTATTGATATTTAAATAAAGTTTTCACTTTTGAAAGCTGTCAAAGTTTTTCTTTCGACTAATATCTGTTTTATTGCTTTTTTATACTTGTCATAATTTTCAATATTTTTTATTTCGACAGGTAAATTATTGTAAAAAGAAATACAGTTGTATGTTGGTGATCGCTTAAAACAAGTCGTTAAATGTCTTGGAATACTTAAAAAGTTGGCGTATTGCATGATTAGTATGTAACGTCTCAAATAAGTTCATATTTTTCTTCACATACATTAGACATTCTAATATGTAGGTGCAGTTAATACTTTCTTTTTTCTGAAAGTATTTTTATAGCTTTCTCCATAACTCAGCTCAAAATTAATCTAATAATTCTTTTCTGACATAGAAAAACTCTATCAAGTTGTGTAGAACTTCCCCAGCAAAGAATGTTGTGCGCTATATGTGAATATGCAAGAGCATAATACATATTTAATAGGCATTCTTCATTCAAGGTATTTTTCATTCGCATAATAGCAAAATATGCCTTATTTAACTGTTTACAAACATGTTCTATATGGGTATCAAATGTTAATTTAGAATCGATGTACGTACCAAGAAATTTGATACACTGAGTTAATGTTATGTCACTACATTGTGTTGTATTGTTAGGTAATGGTTTTTGAATATAAAAATGTATGAAAACTGTCTTTGACTCATTTAAAATTAATTTATCTCTTTGAGACCAGATAATATAAACTTCTTCTAGGGTTTTTCTTACTTGTTCTTGTAGCTCCTCAAGTGTGTCAGAAGCTATAGTGACTGTAAAGTCATATGCAAACATAGTAAGGTGACCATTCGTTACTTGCTCAAGTAAATTATTAATATATATATATATATATATATATATATATATATATATATATATAATGAACAATAAAGGTCCCAAGACAGATCCTTGAGGAACCCCAAGTACTAGTTCTTGTACTTCTGACAGATCCTCCTCTAGTTTTACCCTTAAAGTTCTGCCTTCCATGTAGAATATTATCCAATTTAAAATGCTACCCCCAATTGCCATGCTGTAAATTTTATGCTTTAGCAGGTCTTTATTTATGGTATCAAAGGCTTTCGATAAATCAAACTGTAAAGAAACAAGATATCTACCTTTATCTATATTTACGTACACATAGTCTAGCAAATGACACGTTGCTGTTTCCGTGGATCTATTTTCACGGAAACCATGTTGAACTACAGTTAATATATTTCTTTTTTCTTCGAACAAGTTTATTCTATTAGATATATACTTCTTTCGAATATTTTTGCAATGGCGCTTAAAATAGAGATTTTTCTATAATTTTCAAGTTCATCAGTTGGACCTTTTTTATGGTGAAAGCAAATAAATTAAAAATTATTCATTGTAAAAGCATTACGTTTACCGGAAATATACACAGGACCTCTTTTGTGATAAATTTTATATAGAATATTATCAAACAGTATAAAATTTTTTCGGGGACCAACTATTTCGAGAAAAAGCGAATAACCGCAGCGGTGTGTGTTAGGTGTGGTTCTTAAGAATGAAGCTCACGCTTGCGCCTTGGGAACTCTTTTGGTTTTGACAATTAGCCATCTTATGAGTATAATTTCCAAACGGCAAAACATTTTAATATATTTCTTCTATGTATGTGGGAATAATCTTGTGCAATAAAAAATATCTGCAGTAACATTCAACCGTCTTACACTGTAACGGTCAACTTTTTAAGTATTCGTAAATTTCCATTAAAATCCGTTAAATTACATTATTTTATATCTTTGTTACCATGTTATTTTTATTAAAAAGATTTAACACCGACTCTGTCGGAATCTTGTATTGTTTTTTAGGCGACCTTGTAAACACTCTGAATTATCGCAGTAAATAACGAGTTAGTCTTTAAGAAATTCCATAAAATACGCGGGAGAAACGGCCGCATGGAAACGTTTCCTCCAATAGCAAGTACCGATATGACATTGCTTGGGTTGCTCCTGGTTACGAACCCTCAAAAATAAGGCACTAGGCGCGCGTATAAAACCACAAACTAATATTAGATATATACACTCTCCATATCGGCTGTAAGCCGGGAGGTCGTCAAAATCATGGCTGGAATTTGAGCAATTTAAGTGTTTATTAGTTTTTAAGATTTAACTTCTTCGGTGAATTGTACCGAGTAGTTGAGCAATTAACATCAAAATATTGTTCATCACCTATATTGGTATATTTATGCAAGTCTACACCTGGTACCAATTTGAGCTTGTAACTCATGACAGTGCCTTCGTACCTTTTGCAGAAATTCTGTAAATACATTTAAATCTTTATCTTATGTTTACTGGCCACTGGTAAGTTTCCTTTACCTCGTGATCAAAGACGTCAATTTGATGCAATCTTCAGTGTTCTGTGCGGCATTTCGTTGTTTTCGCGAGTGTTAGTCCCGTTTCGTGAAGACTATTAATAACATTTCTTATGTAATAGTTGTAAATCATTATCTGTGTATAGCACCTTTCGTTTTTGTATGTATCTTGTAGCCTAAAATGCTACCATGTATTTCATTTCTTATGTTATTACCTTTATTTACGTTTAACGATTTATTTATGATATAAAATATCAAAATTTGTTTATTTGTAAAATGTCACTTAATCTATTCATTTAGTAATAACTAAGTTGGCTAACTAATCACTTAGTAATGGAGTTATTTATCTTTTTTTGAAGTATTTATGGTAGTTGTGACCTTCTGCCAATAATAATGGTTTTATCTTTATACGTTATCGCATCTATTTATCTTTTTAGTATATTATAAATGTCTGTCTCTCTGTATATTTTTCATTCTGTTTCATTTTTGTAAACGTAATCCAAGAACAAATTTTATTTGCCTACCTCTGATTTGCCAATTATCACTACTATTTATATTTGCAATAAATGTCTTATTTTCTATATTTTTTATTTCAAAATTTTATCATATTATATCCCGAACTGGGATTTATTCTCTTTCTTTGAAGTAATAAACTAGGTTTTTGATTTAAATTAATAGATTCACTTTTGCTCATTTTTACCTTTAAAATATAGTTTTTTATAAAATAGCCGAGCTATGCTATTTCTCTCTTTTTGAGGACTTTTATAAGATAATTCCCCTTGCAGAAAATAACGATGTTATAACACATACTTAAGTCGCGATTAATTAGATATCTATTACAAATTACTAGTGTGATTAATAGTAACGTCATTGTACAATTTTCAGGGAATAATTCAATCACGCGATTCTTTCGCAGGGGTAGCAAAGCTCTTATTGCCCTAATTTTCCTTTCACGCTCTGCCTTCAGTCACTTTCATACGATTCCTTATCCTAACGCAAATGAGATATGAAAAGTCTATTTATTTCCAGAAGCTTAATGATAATAAATGTTCCTCTGGTTATATAACAATAATAATGTATAAGCTACCCCTTAAAATTTAGGGATGCAAATAAAGTTTGCGATTGACATTTCTCACACCTGTTACGTTTTTCCTGTATATTATGGCATTGAAAACATTAATGCTAGTTTTGTCCTATTTTTTTTATTACCTAGATTTGTTTTCATATTGATATTAGGATACCGTGTTGTAATCGTTTATATATCAGTTTAGAAAATAATCCATAATTTTAGATAAAGTGGATAACAATTTTATTTCTGAATATATTTTTATTAATCACTTTTAGGTTTTCCAAATGTCAGGAAAGACACTTTTACGAATTGATAAGTTAATTGAATGAGTTATTTGTTTTACAAATGAATCAATATAATCCTTTTAAAAATTCGATTCGAGGTAAAGAAAGGAAGTCAGAGGCTGATCACAATAATAACAGACATTTTGCGAATAATAAGGGCAGGCCCCCCCACATCAAATCACGGGCTCCGGTACCAAATTCACTGGCGGCCCCCGCGCCTAACAAAAAAAAATTTTGGCAAGATCTCTGACGAGCCGCTACGGGCTCCTCGGAATCCAACATCTCTGGCAGCCCCCCGTGCTTAATAACTGATAATCTGGGAGGGGGGGGGGGGAGAAATTTGAAAAAAAAGAATTTGTCAAGATGTCTGGCGGACCCCCGCCACGGGCCCCTCGGAAGCCCGAGTCCCTAAACTCGGTAGCCAATAGTCCTCCCATATGAAGGAGCCTGAATAAGGGTGATTGCATGCAAACTCAGATCCAAAATAATCGAAAAATTAGTTAAAAAAAGGATATTAGCTTTCTTAATTGTACATAAGATACTTAATAGTAACCAGTTTGGGTTTCAAACCAACAATAGTACCAGCGAAGCTATTTTTGCATTTTTGGAAGAGGTTTATCATAAAAGAAATGAGGCTGAAGTTGCTGCGGCTGTATTTTGTGATTTATCGAAAGCATTAGATTGCGTAAATCATGAAATACTGCTGCGGAAGCTTCAGAGTTACGGATTCAGAGGTAGCTTATTTTCCTGGATTCAGTCCTACTTTAAGGATCGCTTCCAAATGATAAAATCTTCAGGAAAATATTCTGATAAAGTTAAGATAAGCTGCGGAGTTCCACAAGGGTCTGTTCTCGGCCCAGTTCTCTTTTTGATATATATTAATGACTTGGCAACTATCAATATATCGGGAAGTTTTACACTTTTTGCCGATGATACCACCATTCTGTGGCATAATAAAAATTTGAGAACACTGCATGAGAATATCTCCTCCGATATATCTGCAATAAAGGAATGGTGCAAATCTTCTTACATTTAATATTGCTAAAACTAATGTAATAGCGTTCGGTTGTAACTTAGAAGAGCTTTACCTATGAAGTCACATTCTGGAAAATAAAACTCATACAAAGCTTCTTGGATTGTATATTGACAATAAATTAAGTTTTTAAGAACATCGGTATAAGGAATCTAAATAATAGATTAGTTATTCGCACAATTTCTAGCGAATTGGGATGCTCTACTGCAAAAACAGCATACTTTTCCATAATATAGTCACACCTAAGATATGGCATCCCATTTTGGGGATTGTGCAGTCAACAACTATTAAATGGGGTGCTCATTTTGCAAAAACGAGCATTAAGATATATGTATACAGCGCGTTTTAGAGACTTCCAAACCTCTGTTTGTTACTCACCAGATATTAACTGTAGTATCTATTTTTATCCACGAAACGGTGTGCTTATTTCTTATTTCATAAAAAACTACATTTGAACGTGCAGAAAATCGCCGCATTACTCGCCAAGCAAATAATATTAGTCTACCCATTCCATTTACCAGTTTCACAAAAAATTCTCTAATTTACAATAGTAAGAAAATTTGTAACCGTATCCCAATGACATTGAAAAATATCTCTTTAAACTATTTAGGAAGGCCGTAAAAAAATTCTTAATTGATAAACCCCATTATAACTTACATGAGTACTATGACGATACATTTTAATGTGTTTAGTTTACTACCATATAGTTCATAAAATATACAACTTTTGTCGTATGTTTGTGACTTGTATTTTTGTATTTTTTTCTATTTTTGTTTTGTATTGTTTGTAAACCGACTAAACAAATATTATTTTGTTATATTTAAATTTTGTAAATGAGTTATTTCTTTGGACAATAAAGTCTCTCTCTCTCTCTCCCTCTCTCTCCCCCCCCCCTCTCTCCCTCTCTCTCTCAACACTTGGTCAGTTAATAGTCCAAAGATGTTACTCAAGGTCACGAATGGATTAAGAGGATATACATAGCCATCATACTACCAACGATGAGATATGGAGTTAAAAATGCGGCAATGAGAAATGTCAACAGTAGAAACCTACTCGCAAAAACAATAAGACTAAAAGCAACTACATGAAACATCAACATTACTTCGAGAGAACAGTATTACAGAGAAAGATAGAACGTTCGCAATGAAGTCAGGGGCGTAACGAAGGGATGGTATGGTAGTACGTTACCCCCAACTTTGTCAGACTTGGCAAAAGTTGGAAATTTGAGATATAATGCAATTTTTATTTCGGTGGCAAATTTTTTGAATTTTCTCCCTCCGCGCCCCTCCTTTTATCAATTTCTTGGAGGAATTATTATTTATTTATTTACAGTTGGCTTCTTAAGTTTACGGACTTGACAATTTTGAAAAATAATCCCCCAAAAAAGTTAGCTCCCTACGCGTATGAATGAAGTACTGCGGCTATGTCTAAAGGAGGGACAACACATCTATTGAAGAAATCGTTAATAGTGAATAGCAACAAACTAAAAATATGGAAAGCAATAGTTGAAAGGGTCATGGACAAACTAGGAAAAAACCACACATATTGGGAAGGAGAAAGAGAAGAAAAGAATGAATACCAAGAAAAAATCTCAATGATAAATGCTAGAATCAGAAACGGGGGCGAACTCACCCAATGTTAACGGTACATAATGTCGAGAGAACGCAAAGGCATCCGGTGAATCGCCCGCAAAAATAATTTCGTTGGTCGCGATATTAACAACAGGACTCGCAAAAACGAAGAGTATATTGCACATTTCTAAAACAGTAAATATCGCTCGTAGAGAAAAAATGTTCATTATGTTAGTGAACGAATTCTGAACAGCTTTCAAAATGTCCGTCTGTCCGTCCGTCACGTTTCTTATAAGCACGATAACTTAAGAAAGAAAAGCTCGATTGTATTGAAATTTGGAAAGTAAGTTAGCGTTAGCTAGAGGAAGAACCCTATTGTTTTAAAAAAAATCAATTGGTAAATAAAAAAGTTATTAATCATTTAAATTAAAAAATATATATTTTCTTAATTTTTGTCACTTGTGCTTAAATAGAAATCTTGCTAAATGTTATTCTCTTCTTCTCTCTCTTCTCTCTATTCTCTTTTTTTTTTGTTTATATATTTTACTAATATATATATTTCATAATAATATGTCCAATTCGTTGAAATATAGTACTCGAATTAGATATATTACAGACATTCAACATTTGTAGTAATGTGTGATGGTCCAATGGCTAAAGTTTTGTCGTGCAATCCAAAAGTCTTGTGTTCGAACCCCTGACAGGGTGATTGTTTTTTTTTCATATGTTTCATATCACAAAATTTAGAATTTCCAAAAACTAACATTATTTACAAGAAAACTGCGAAGAGTATCCTATAGAATGTGTAACAATTATATAAAAAGCTCAGTATATCGGCGAAGAGTATAATGCTTCCACTAGTTTGATTTTATATTTTTCTTTCTTCAGAAGGAAAATATCTTATCGACGACTGATATTAATTGGAGTAATAGAGAAAATAATTATTATGATATTTTAAAAATAAGTAAATATTCGTCCTCAAATTATTCTGATAATAAATTTTAAATTGGTTTAACTCTTTAGACATATAATAATAACTATAACTCAAGATAGAAGTTCAGATATAAAATTTGAAAACTTCATCTCAATTTTTTTTGATATCATTAAGTTTAAAGTAATTTTACAAACTTAACCAAAGATGTAAACCATGAATTCTACAAAAATTAGGAAAAAACGAAATTTATCCTCAATTTAGTATCTTTCTTTTTTGTCTCTAGCATATTTTTGCTGAATGTAATACCTCTCGAGTTATTTGACGAAATCGTTTTGAAATACCTCTTTTTCAAGCTAAAATTCCAACTTTCAAGTCACTATATAATAACTTGAAAACTGACAATTTATATGAAAAGTGCATAGAACCTTTTCTGTTCAAAATTGATTATCTTTCAGCTCCAATGTTTTTTTTAGGTGCCACCCCCTATAAATTAGCAAGCGGCAGCGCTATATAGAAACTTTTCTTTGGTACTTTTACTATTAAGTTGCCAAAAATGAACGAAATCTAATTCATATGACGTTATTACGAATTTAAAACCTCCAAGTTACTGTACTATAACGCAGTGATATGTTTTTCAAATTCCCTCGTGTTTAATGCAGTTTGATGTCACTAGCAATTTGTTATAATGTATTTTTATGTCAAAATATTTTATTAATGCTAATTTTTCCTCATATATTTTTAGACATAAAACAAATTTTACGAATTACGCCATTCAGCATGCATTGATGACCTGAATGTTAAATCGAATTTTTGCAAGTAGTTCTCTGTTTGTGACAGTATAATCTAGTTCCATGTTTGTATATTATTTTTAAAATTCTGGAAACCATTACAATTAAATCATTCATACAAATTGTTTAAGTTTATTTAATCTGCTATTCTTAAAGATAACGTTATTATTTTCCAAGAACAGTAGTTTAATTGTAAATTAATGCACAGGTCACATTTCAATTGAAAACATTTTACACAGGTCAAAATCAACATTGATTCCCTGACAATGATAATTATTCTATAGTCTGATTCGATGCATCTATTCATGCATAATCGTAAGGCTTCGAGGAATCCATAATGGCTAATGAAATATTTGTTTAACTCTGTTAATACATGAAATTAAATATTTGAAAATTGACAGTTTTTTTAAACGTTCAAAATAATTTATCAACTAATTATTTTGCACAACTACTATCATATTTTAATATGGTGCAGAGTTGACAATTATTAGTGATTATATTACTCATTAATATCCCAACTAGCATTAAGGTAACAGTAACCGAGGTGGTGTGAGTATCCATTACCAGTAATGGTCGTTAAATTTACAACATTAATGTATGAATAACTTCATTTTGACAAATCTACAGTCGCTGCCTAGTAGCTTCTCCCACTAATGATTACTTTACAGTTATGTGACTTTCACGTAGCTTTGTCGGTACATGGGGACGTCGTAGTTACCAGTGGGATGATCTTCGAGTTTTTAGAACTTGAAAGTGGCAAACGATGGTAGCAGCGACTAACTCGTGTCACCCAAATACAGCTTCAAAGTGGAAATTACTTTCAAGTAACTTTGATAATTGCCGCAATGTTGTGGGAACCTTCACTATCTGTTTAAAGTCGTGGAACTTGTAAGTAATATGTATTAGTGTTAATAACGTTACTACTATCTGCAGAACTGAACTTCATTGTGCCGGGCTACTAAAGAGTCCCTGTCGCCTTTTGAATTTACAATGAAATAAATTTCACCATCTAGTTTCCTATGTTGACCATAGATAGGAATTGTATATGTTGACACACAAACCTAACTTATATATTTCCTATACACTAACTTTTTCTCTAGATTTTATAAAGAACTGTACATAAAACAAATCAAAACGCAGCATGCGACGGGTGATTGGTCTGTAAATGTGAAATTAGATATAGATAGAACTTCAAATTAAGGGCGAGTTCAGTTTAAACGTCGGATGTACAGTGAGCAGTGCGCCAAGATGTTCAGGATCAACGTCGGGAAAAATGTAACTATGAAGTGGTAGCGAGAACATTAAATAGGCAATGTGTGGTAGTCACAACTTTGCTGCGACTTTAAACTAATGCCACCGCCCCATTTGATGATTTGTAATAAATATAGCTTTAAAGTTACATATTTGCAGTTCCCGTCAGTATCGTCAAGTAGCAATTACTTTCGCATTTCTTAGTGAAAACGACTTCAAAGTCATTTTTTCTGAAATGAGCCATTTTGATGGCCAAAATTTCCAACGCCATTATTACAAAACATGAACCATAACTTCACAAGTTAATGACTTAGAAATTTAATATATCGCCATTTTTGCATCAAAAAATAAATTAATGGATAAAATTAGTTTCAAGCTCCAAAGAACAATAAAAATTTGCTTTCAGCATCTAGGGTCATATTCTCGCACGATGTCAAATATTTAAAAAAAAATGCAAATTATAAAGGCGTATGGTCAGATTTAGACATTTTATAGTCATGTAACAATAAGTTTCGGGAAATAGTACAGGTTTTATTATTATTAAAAAATCAGTTGGAAGACAAAGCAGGCAATATTGATTTGAAGTAGAAAGGAAAGTGGTAAAGTTCTCTGAAAGTCGCAGATTGCACGCCACAACGTCGCCGCTACGTAACCCCAACCACATTGGAACGTAACCGAAGTTTCGAAAAGTGGCCGGAACGTTACGATCACGCAAATATTATTCCCCACTTTGATTGTACGCGCGTAATGGGAATGTCCCTATTATGTTCTTGTAACTAGTGGCAAAATACTTTAAAGTGCCTAAAGCGCCAATAGTCTCTACGTTCCAGTAACTAATTTTGTTAGTTTGTATGTATTGTAATACGTTCACATGACGAGTAGGGACAGAGAGTGCACAAATAAAATGACCAATGTCTCGCTCATAGCATCCATGGTGCCGTTATCGGAAGTACAGTTTGGTCCATCGATATAAATAAGCTCGCAAAAAAACGTAAAGGGTACCGACAATGTATCAATTTCAGTCTATTTACATAAAAGGTCATAAAAGTGTTCGGCTTCTTTTATTATCATTACAAAAAATGGTCACATATTTCCTAACAACAATGTAGGCCACTCCTACTGAATGTAATTGGTTGAAATTTTCTCTACAGGAATTATGATAGGTTGGAGTAAACTGTGCAGTCAACGTGGACTAGCGGTAATCAACGTGGACCGGCGGGCGGTACATTAATCAAAGGCGATCGGTGTGCTTTACGCTTTTTTTGCGAGCTTTTTTATATCGCTGAATTAAATGTGGAACACACTATAGAAATGAATATGGTTCTTATACCGTGATCTAGTAGCGTCTTTAGAACGATATGACAGTATGCACGTCAGTGAATGACGCAGAAAAAAATTATTATTGTATTTAATTTAATTAGAGTGTTCATGATATATATTCACCATTTAATCGCTATCTTTAATTTAAAATATATTACGTTATGGTTATTTAGATAATGAACTATAATAATTGATTTGCCTGCTTGGTGGCCATTTCTATTTAATTTTAGTTACCACAGTTATTATTCTGTAACTACGTTGCCATTGAAGGCTGTGTTTAATTTCCCCTTGTGTGAGCTATATTGCAACACTTACATGTAATTTTTACCGTAATCTTCTCTCTGATTAAAGTGTAAGAGCCTAGCTAACAGTTTACAAATTCAAAATATAAAAGTTGGAAAATTTAAATACAAAGATTACATAATGTATATGTCAATGGTTGAAACGCATTTTACAACGACTATACTGTTAATAGAGAGTGACATCGATAAACTGCATGCTCAAAAAAATAGCCCCACAATGGTTACCACGTTATTGAGTAAAACGATCACAGTTAAACACTACACACAGTTTTATATGTCATATTTTATTTCGTGAAATAATCATAGGTCTCTGAATTTTATCCGATAAACTGTGGGTAGCTTTTTTAGTAAAATTTTACTTAGAAAATGTTCGAGGTTTGATAACTTACCTTACCTTTTTGTGTAAATTATTAAGTCAAGAACCTTTACTTGAACGCAAAATTTTGCAAAAAAATATAGCTACCCGCAGTTTGTCAGATAAGATTTAGAGCTAGTAGTCCGGTGATTTTAGATTCAAAAATAACGATTTCTCGGAAAGTTTTGGGACCACCCAAAAATTAGCCTACCCCCTACAGAATTTTCTCAGGAATCCGAAAAAAATAGTGTTGACCACTCAAAATGGCGGCTTTAATTGTTATTCAACTTTTTGCAAACAAAATGAATTTTGCAACTTACTTGTTTGCTTATATCTTCGCTTCTAAAGGTCGTAGAAAAACGTTCGACCCGTCAATTTCTTCGTTACGGGTTCCCCTATAAGGAAGATATATGCAAAGAACGAATTTTTGATTGTTAATAACATTTTATGATAAGTAACTAAAAAAATTGAATTTCTCGATCCTCGAACTTTGAAGTACTGTAGAAACAAATATAAAATCTGCATGTTAACGATATTATGAGAAGTAGTACATATTTTTACCCTTAATGAAATGCACTTTGTCCCGTTGCAAAATATTAATTATTTTTTTTGCAATTAATTTATAAAAAAAAATTCAAACTGTTATACTAAAAGATCATATTAATATTTTACAGTTCTGTTTAGGTAGAAACATTTATTTGACGTACATTTACATAATCAAAAAGAATATTTCAAAAAAATTTTAATTTGCGACTTTTTCACGCAAAAAATCAATTTTACAACTTAAACAAATGTAAATATCTCAGTGGATTTTGAATAAAATTTATTGCAACTAACGGCATTTTAATTGTCATAAAAAAACATGAATTTGAGAAAAAAAATTTTTACTCCGATGCTTTGGAGCCGAGATATGAAAATTTCACGTTTTTTGTAAATACGGCGAAATTTGAAAATATTCTTACTTGAAAATTTAACTGAATATACCTCAGAGTGTGTGTTATCACTTACAAAAAGTGCCATGTCTATATATCTAGATGGGCCATTGAAAAAAAAATCGAAAAAATTGCATCCTTGACGCTCGCGTTCACGCTATACGCCAGATTCCCCTCCCCCTTCACTGCTAATGGCGTACTTGGACAGTTTTACCCCGGCGGCAGCTTTATTTTTCTTTTTCTCGGCTTCAAGAGTGGCTAGATGGACGTTTTTTTTTTAATTCAACTTATTTTTTTCTCAGCTTTCCGATTATTCGATTATTTTTCAATTATTCAATTACGTTGCTCTGCAAAAAGAATTTGTAATACAGCGGCTTTATTATTTTATTATTATAGATAAAAATAATTTCAGTAGTTTGTAATCAAACATCTTATAATTATTTCCACATCCAGTAGAAGTATAGTAACGCAAAAACAAAATTGTAAAATTTTTTATTTTTTAAATAGGCTTAGAATGTTATGAAATGTCGAGATTTTAAGTTTGAACAAAAAAGTTTGTCGCTCTGTCGGTCGGTCCGTCTGTAACTTTTTTATTCGCACGATTACTCTGGAACCGTTTAATATATTGACTTGAAATTTGCTACATGTATGTATTTTAACGAGATCTGGAAGATTATATTTTGATCTTATTCCGTTGAAGGGTTGGGGGAAATGGGTCCATAAAATTGGTATTTAGTATAAACAAGAGAAGCTAAGGTCTCAAAAATGTTTTGGTATTAGCCACCCCCGTTACCACCCCCACCCCATTATTAAATGGAGTAATAAAAATAAAATTGTGATTTAGTGTGTATACAAGAAGCAATGGCCTCAATTTTGTTTTTTAATTCATCCACCCCCACTACCACCGTTCCTATCCCCACTACCGATGTGACATATCGTTTTATTGTTTTTTTTTTCGTTGTGAGAGACTTGGATAGAAAATCTGGATGTGGAAGTAGTGATTCCTTGGGCAGCGTTTTTTTACAATTTTACAAACATTCTATAATTTAAGCAATCACGCATTATTGTTATGTTATGAATTAGATGTTTATTTCGCTGTTTAAAACAAATTAAATCAATATTGATGTCTGTCAGTTTAAATTAAATGAAATGCAAGAAAATGAGGAAGTTATTGGAAATGTTGATATAAATAATGACGATGATGACAATGATTGTCTGTACGTAGAAATGCGAGACGAAACGGACAGCGAGTCCGACACAGGAAATCACCCTAAAAAAAAACGAGGACAGAAAAATAAGCTTTAGTTTGTACATTCAATAAATTAATTTTTAAATGCAAAATGTATACCTTTTTTATCCAAAATAAGAGTAAAAACTAGTCACTCATCAATGTCTCATCAAATAAATTGTATGTAATCTTTACATATTTATTTTATGAAGCAGCGTAATTGAATGATTGAAAAATAATCGAATAATCGGAAAGCTGAGGAAAAAAAATAAGTTGAATTAAAAAAAAACGTCCATCTAGCCACTCCTGAGAAAAAGAGAAATGAAGCTGCCGCCGCGGTAAAACTGTCCAAGTACGCCACTAGCAGTAATGGGGGAGGGGGATCTGGCTTCTAGTGTGAGCGCGAGCACCAAGGATGCAATTTTCTCGATTTTTTTTCCATGGCCCATCTAGATATATAGACATGGCACTTTATGTAAGTGATAACACACACTCTGAGGTACATTCAGTTAAATTTTCATGTAAAAATATTTTCAAATTTCGGCGTAATCACAAAAAACGTGAAATCTTCATATCTCGGCTCCAAGCATCGGAGCAAAAATTTTTTTTTCTTAAATTCGTGTTTTTTTGTGACAATTAAAATGCCGTTAGTTGCAGTAAATTGCATGGAAAATCCACTGAGATATTTATATTTGTTTAAGTTACAAAATTGATTTTTTGCGTAAAAAAGTCGCAAATTAAAATTTGTTTGCAATATTCTTTTTGATTATGTAAATGTACGTCAAATACAATATTTTTACCGAAACAGAACTGTAAAATATTAATACGATCTTTTAGTACAACAGTTTGAATTTTTTTTTTTATAAATTAATTACAAAAAAAGTAATTAATATTTTGCAACGGAACAAAGTGCATTTCATTAAGGGTAAAAATATGTACTATTTCTCATAATATCGTTAACATGCATATTTTATATTTGTTTCTACAGTACTTCAAAGTTCGAGGATCGAAAAATCCAATTTTTTCAGTTTTTTGCCATAAAATGTTATTAACAATCAAAAATTAGTTCTTTGCATATACTTACCTTATAGGGGAACCCATGGCGAAGAAATTGACGCTTTTCTATGACCTTTAGAAGCGAAGCAAACAAGTAAGTTGCAAAATTCATTATGTTTACAAAAAGTTGAATAACAATTAAAGCCGCCATTTTGAGTAGTCAACACTATTTTTTTCGGATTCCTGAGGAAATTCTGTAGGGGGGTAGACTAATTTTTGGCTTGTCCCAAAACTTTCCGAGACATTTTCCTAATATCACCGCACTATAGGGGGTATATGTCAAGATTATTTCCCAAATGAACAAATTCGCTTGTTCGCTGTTTAAGTTTGGTAAAAGCTAGCTTGCGTTTATTCAGTGTAGAACTGTTGTCATTGGTTGGAATTTAAAAATTCACGAAATGTAATTGGTCTATAATTTGTGAGAGAAATAATCTCCACAAATACCATTTGCGCTTTTAAATTTTATCTTAAATCATTTCTCGAGCTGTGTTGCACAAAGTAATACAATTCGTGTAAATTGAGTTTATTATCAAAGGTTAAATTTAAACTAAAAGTGAGCAGAGCAACTTCAAATTATTGCTTCCATCTATAACAAGTAGAAGCTTATGCAGAATCACTTTGATCCATGTCTGGATTTGCAAGATTAAACTGATAGGTACTTCAAATATTATTTTTATTAATGTCTAATATATTAATCTCTGTAATATATTTTTCTGATTATCATCTTGAAAGTGGTCCGAATTTCTGATTTTTTAATATTTTAATATCTTCTTTTGTATAGCTGAAAGCTGAGTGTGAAAATCAGCATATTTTATTTTTTAAACAAATGACAACTGTTTTTCAAGGAAAAAATGTGTTAAATACTGAAAATTAAATTGTAAAAAATATGATCGTTGAACATTATACACATGTTTTGGGAGTTGCATACAGCTGCATTAAAAAAAAATGAAAAATATTTTTTACTTCATATAAACGTGAAGGGGTTATAGTGCTGTAGTAGCAAGTTACCTTTCTTTCCACGAACAGTATAAGACGTGAAACCTCAATATTACCTTATAGTTGGTGATCTACGGTCCTGAAATCGACAAGGGGGAGAGGGTTGACTGAAGGGTATACTTGTTCTGAGGAGTTCCGTAAAAATTATATAGAAAAAAACAGAACTTTACCCTAAGAATCAGGGAGGCAAAAACGATACGATAACCTTTTAAAAAAATCATCAAACATCAAGAAGACCACTTGAAATATTGTTAACAAAAATACAGGTAGGGCAACTCGTAAAAATGTCGAACACCTCGCGATTAAGCAGAGTGACATTTCAGTAACCGATCCAAACATTTTAAGCAACTATAGATTATTATTTAGGTATTAAGTAAATCACAACATACACACTTTTTTTATTTATTATGGACTTACCTACTCTCTGTATATTGTTGCCCTAATTTGGGCACGCTAATATACTAGTTAGGTAAATATTTTAACTCATTATTGCAGAACCAGTCAAAACAATTCATCATCATCATTGGCAACTACAGCCCGTTGTGGGCCTTGGCCTCCTCTAATACTTTTCTCCATTCGTTCCTATCCGCTGCCAGCATTCTCCATCTTCTTATTCCCACTGCCTTAAGGTCTCGTTCTACATCGTCCAAGTATCGTAGTCTTGGTCTTCCTACTGCTCGTTTACCCACCGGGGCTCTCCTAGTGAATATCTTCGCCAGGGTGCTATTTGGGTCTAAACGTTGCACGTGGCCTATCCATCTCAGGCGTGCCAGTTTAATATGCTTCACAATGTCCGGGTCCTGGAAGAGCTGGTATAATTCAAAATTGTAGCGCCTGCGCCACAAGCCGTTATCGTTTATAGCACCAAATATTTTCCTCAGGATCCTCCTTTCGAAACATCCTAAAACAACTACTCTTCTTGCCAATACTGACGACGTATTGAATTATATGATAGGATTCTTAGCATTTTAAAGCAAAAAAAAAATGTTAAAAATACTTAAATAAATTAGGGCAACAATATACAGAAAGTAGGTAATTTCATAATAAATAAAAAAGTGTGTCTGTTGTGGTTTGCTTAATACCTAAATAATGTTCTATAATCATGATGAGAGCAAATAAATAAAAAATAACTAACTGTAAATATAAATCAAGAATAGGCTTATAAATAATGAATGAATGTTTCTATACTCTACTGATGAGAACTAACGAGTTCGAAAAAACTAAAAAATAAATTAAAAAAAAAATTAATTGTAAAAAGTTTAAGCAAACACTTTTCATCCATAGCAGAAAACAGCATCAACTCACAGTTTGGTCCAATAGTCCATGTAAAACGCGGGGTTTGACGCTCGGAATGCCCCCCTCATCGGGACTACTTTTACTTCATGTTTTTTGGGTCGCTGATCACGAAAATCGGGGTTCCGCGCTCTAAAAATCAGCGGCGCTGGATCTTAGAACTCGCAGGCCACTTATTACTCTATTAGCCGGTCATCTTGCCAATCAGCCGGCGCCAGCGGCGCACTATTGGAGCGGGCCACCGGAATTTGTCCCGGTGTCCCGGTGAGCCAGTCCGCCCCTGCTAAAAATGCCAAAACCACCCCTTTTGGGAATAATTCTGTAAAATTATGTTATGAATGTGCCAATTGTAATGATATTTTGCCAGTTCAGTATGTCCATCTAAAGTAAGGACAAATTTTATGCTGAGGGCTAAATTGACGTGAAATGGAAAAATGATTGAATTTTTTTTTATTCGCTTTTTGATTTAAATTTAGATGAATGGATTGTATAATGAAGAATATTTTTTCCAACCCTTCAGGGGTGAAAACTGGAAAAATGGTTGAATTTTTTTTTATTCGCTTTTTGATTTAAATTTAGATGAATGGGGATTGTATAATGAAGAAAATTTTTTTCCAACCCTTCAGGGGTGAAAACTAGCCCTGTATCGCTTTTAAATTGAACTAACGCTTAGAAATTAAATGGGGATGTATACTTTTTAGTTTGCTTGTCATTTCTGATAAACTTCCGTCGTAAAAAATACCATAAAATTTTTTCACCCCTTTTTTTCCAACCCTTCAGGAGTGAAAACTGGAAAAATGATTGAATTTTTTTATCCACTTTTTGATTTAAAATATGAATGGGGATTGTATAATAATGAAAAATTTTTTCCAACCCTTTCCAACCCTGTATCGCCTTTAAATTGAACTAACGCTTAGAAATTAAGTAGAGATGTGTATACTTTTTAGTTTGCTTGTAATTTCAGATAAACTTCCATTGAAAAAAATACCTCAAAATTTTTTCACCCCTTAAGGGGTTACAAACAAACTAAAAAGTATAGATCTCTAGTTAATTTCTAAGCGTTAGTTCAATTTAAAGGCAATACAGGGGCAGTTTTCACCCCTGAAGGGTTGGAAAAATGTTCTTCATTATACAATCCCCATTCATCATTTTTCCATTTTACGTCAATTTAGGGGTAGTTTCACCCCCTCTGGTTAGCCCTCAGCATAAAATTTGTCCTTACTTTAGATAAACATACTGAACTGGCAAAATATCATTACAATTAGCACATTCATAACATTATTTTACAGTATTATTAACAAAAGGGGCTGTTTTTGGCATTTTTAGGGGTGACGCACTATTTTTAGAGCCGCGGGACCCCGATTTTCGTGATCAGCGACCCAAAAAACATAAAGTAAAAGTAGTCCCGATGGGGGGGGGGGCATTCCGAGCGTCAAACCCCGCGTATTACATGGACTACAACCCATAACACAACTTGCACCACGTACACTCAAACATCTCAGTCGATGTTTTTTGGAAATATACAACCGGATGAAATTTTTTCTGCTTTATCCGAGATTAATAATAGAAGCTCCGTAGGTCCGGATGAAATTACATTTAAAATATTAAATTCCTGTTTACATAACTTCGTAGATCCCCTTTGTTATATATTAAATTTATCAATAACTAGTGGTACATTCCCATTGGCCTTAAAACTAGCCCACGTTACTCCAATTCAGAAAAAAGGAGATAAACAACTAACAGAAAACTATAGAGCTATTATGCAAAATTCATACATATCAAAAATATTTGAAAAAATAATGCATCATAGAATATACAATTAGGTGTTTTCACTGTATGCAAATTTGCTTTTTTGATATTATTAAAATGAAGTACTCCATACATTAAACCACTTACCAATATTTAAACACCATTCTTTCATCTATCAATTTAAAATATCAAAACTGAATAACTGAACGGATATTATACAAAACGAGCTGTGACGTCATCGGTTGCATTAACATAACCTCAACTTTTAGGTTTTTAAATTTATTGTCATTTTTAATGATTATATCCGCACTTGATGTCTCAATATTGTCGATTACTAAAAATGGGCAGCTAATTTTAGGTTGGATTTCCCACCTACAAAAATCGTCTTATTTTATTGGGAGAAGATATTTAAAACTTTATGAACATTACATTGAACAAGATTTTAGTTGAAAATACGAGAACCAAGCGGAAATTTTCATAATAGTGACATATTACTCGGAAATGTTTAAAAGATATTTATTTTCGAGGTTAGGTGTCTATGACCGATGACGTCAATAATATAGCTTAGAGTTTTGGGCGGTAAAATTTTAATTCAAATTTAAAAATACTTTTTCTTGGATATTACTCAACTCGCAACTGATTGTGGAAATTCAAATGTTTTTAGTTATAATTAAGTATTATTTTCACTGTCTTCTTCTCTTCTTCTTCTTCTTTTAGCGGGGCGACGAAGGATCGCCGCACTCAGGCCTTGTGGCCCATTGTGCTACCGCTACGAATTTATTGAATTCCCCCATTCAAGCCGAATTCTAACCAAAGGCCAGAATCCTTCCTATAGGGCATTCCTTATTTCCTCCAGCACCGGAAAACCAATGCCGAAGTGTTTGTGCCTCAAGTTCATAAGGCTAGGGCAGGAAGTAAGGACGTGGATGGAAGTCTCCTCCTCGTCCCCGCAGAACCTGCAGTCGGGGTTGTCAACCACCCCTATACTGCCGTCCTAACTTAAAAAGCAGTAACTCCAGATTTTGTCAATTTCGAGTTGCTGCGCTTTTAGTATGTTTCGGGCATTTTTACACCTCTTTGACTAAGTTAGAAAGTAGTATTGACCATATATTGCAACACTTAAAACAAATTTCAAAAATTTTCATTAAGTTTTTTGTGGTGGCCCAGTTAAATAAACTAAAAAAGACGTTTTCTCAAAACCAGTAAAGATGGAGATACTGCTTTCTAAGTTAGGAGGGCAGTATAGTGTGCAGGTGTTTTTTGAAAGAGCCGTGTCCAGTCAAAAGACTTACCACGATTCTGACCTGTTTCCTGCTTAATCGCGGGATTTGTTCTGCTCGCTTCGGCAAGGGCCCTGAGATCAGGAGCTTCGCTTGCCGGAGTCCTGGGTAGGAGGCCCAGAAGTCAAAGAACTGTGACCGTGTCCAGTTCTCTACTGACTTCTTGGCACTTGATCTAGGGTAGCCGGAAGCAGGCTCCGGACCCAGTAGAGGTCTCTGAGAGCCTCCTCTGGCCAGAGCGTCTGCTCGCTCGTTACCCTCTATGTTCCTGTATTCAGGCACCCAACGAAACTCGACCCAGTTGGATGAGCCAAGTTCGCAGAGCGCCTGTTTACAGTTTTGAACCAGTATTGACTTGGTCCGGACTGATGCAAGGGCCATGAGGGCCGCTTGACTATCGCTACATATATATATATATGTGCTTGTTGGAATATTTCCTTCGGATATTCTCCTGTGCGCAGACCAAAATAGCAAAGATCTCGGTCTGGAATACCATGGCGAATTTTCCCAGGGCATAAGAAAGTTCAGCTCTGGGCCTTTCAGCGTATATCCCCGCTCCAGCACTTTCCTCAAACTTCGATCCGTTTGTAAACTAGACGATATCGGCAGGCCTGAGTGTGTCCTCGAGTGGGTTCCAGTCTTCCCTTTTGGGGATGACAACCTCAAAGGGTTCCGAGAAGGAGAAGGAAGGTACCATATCATCACTCCTGGCCTCCAGAAGTGAGTAAGTCCCTATCACGTCGGAAAGGACCCTCGTGTGCCCTATTTCTTCCCCTCCGGTTTTCCACTGACCACCGCACCTCAGCCTGTAGGCCGCTTTCCGAGCCTCGGCCTCAATCACCAAGTGAAGGGGCACGAGATCCAGAAGGACTTTCACTGTCATTGAGATTTTAAAATTTGTGAAAACACCGAATTATTTGAGCACATACGATCTCCTAAGCAAAAAGAGTTTTAGAAGTTTTAGATCCAACCCAACAAACACCGAAGATCGGCCCATCAGCGGGCCATCACTGGGGCAGAAGTTTTATTTCTGGCCCAGTGATTGCCCGTTGAAGGGCCAACCTTCGGTGTTTGTAGGGAAGCATTCAACTTGTACTGCAGCCTTAAATTTTGTACAATCTACTTTATGGGTCTGGATGAAAATCGGTATGTTTTGTACATATTATTTGATACATCCAAAGCACTTGATCCGATAGATCATACATATTTACAGCAAAAAATTGATGCCTTTGGAATTCGTGGAAATTTAAATTAGTGGGTTTCCTCATTCGTAAGTGACAGAAAATTAACTGTAAGGTTAAGTGAATATGTTTCTAAAGAGCAAGCGGTCTTATCGCCATTGTTATTCATACTATTTGTAAATGAGTTGTAGTTCCTTTGTAAAATCGTAAAAATTGTATGTTATCAGTGGACATACATATAATATTCGCTTTAATTGGAGAATATCATTTTTATCTATAGAGAAATATTATGATATTGGCGATAATAGTAGGTAATTAATATACAAAATAGTTAGATAAGGTGCAGTTTTCGTTTTTTGTTAAAAAGTTGAATAGATAACAAAATAATATATTTGTGTTATTTCAAAGCATTGGAGTAGTGGAATTTTATTGTTACATTTTATTGCATCTTATATAAAATTGTTGCACATCATACTCCTCTCAGTTTTTTTTTAATAATCTTATTTTACTTTTACATCCACGTAGTGGTATGAAAATATAATAACGGTAACATTTTTTTTTTTAATTTTAACATATTTAAAATTATAAAAATTTTGCTTGTTCAAATAGGCTTAGAATGTCATGAAACGTCGAGATTTTCAGTTTGGGCGAAAAACACTTTTCTGACTGTGGGTCGTCGGTTTGTCTAACTTTTTTTGTGCGCACGATTGCTCTGGAATGATTTACGATATTGACTTAAAACTTGGTACACATATAAGTTTTATAACGGGATCTGGAACTAGATTATATTTTGACTTATTAAACTGGGATTTAATACATGCAACCATCCCCACTATCACCTCCATTACCACCACCACCATTATTAAGGGGGATAAAAAAATAAAATTGTGATTTAGTGTGTGTACAAGAACCAAAGGCTCCAATTTTTTTTACACGATCCACTCCCAAAGAATGATTTGTATCTACTTTACTATTTATTTATAAAACTCTTATCCTTGCTGTTAAATATTAATAGAGCAATATTATAGGACAATATTACGATTTACTTACTAATTAGCAAACAGGAATAAAACACAAAGAATTATAATGTAAAATTGTTTTAAACTCTGCAGGAACCACCTATTCTGTGAACTCCAATGCGAATAATTCCTGGCACGAACAAAGTATCCCCATCGTGACGTCACGCAACACGTGTTGCCTGCCAAAGCAGAAATATTAATAAAGAATTTAAAAAAGACGTATACTAATGTTTTTTCCTGATTGATTTGACAAAATACCTTTTTCTCCAACTTCACAATTCCAAGCGAATTGGCGCAGTCGAAATTCAAATCTGGCAGAAAATTTTACGAATCTGTTCGTTTTTGTATATCCATTAGTCGACCACCTTCAAAATGCATAATTCACGACTCCGTACTAATCCAACAAGAGGACCTAGAAGCATCTATTGTTAAAGTCTTTTGGACAAAAAGGTTACCGAGTCACTTTATATTCTTCATCATCATCATAATTACTTTAAAATATCATTAAAGTATTTTTAACAAAACTATTAAGAAATAAATAATACCTGCCACCGGATATTGCCGATTGCGAGTAATTGCGATTATTTCACTCATTAATGCTATAACCATGAGAGCCCGTTTTTTCACAGCATTGCACCAATCAAACGTCATTATTAGTGGTAATCCAACCTAGATTGGCTTTTGACAGTACCAACATGCAAAAATTATCGCTCTAATTTTTTGTGTCGCTGCAACGGCAAATACTGCGATAATTTTTTGACGTTTTGTTTCGTGAAATGTTTTCAGCAAATAGAGCAACTCGAGCTTTTAAATTTTATCTATAAATATCTTCTCTAGCTTATTACTAATGGTTAACGTAAATTGTAGTATTGTATTATAAACGTAGTAATATAATAGTATAAAAATAACTTAAAAACACCACATAAGTTGACAACTCCCAATTTCAAAGCGATGGCTGAACCTTTATAGGTTCGGGAAAAGTTATATACCACTTTCATAATACCTAACGTAATTACAAAACAATTTTCACAACTAAAATTAAATACAAATGCCTCCACGAAGCAAACAAATCAATTATTTCATGTTAAATACACAAATGTACTTACGTATGGTAATTCATCACAAAACAGGTTAACACCTATTCGGAAAATCAAAACGCTGGACTAAGTAGCACTGTATGTTATAAATCGTTCTACTTAAACAAGCAAACCTTAATTTAATTATTAAACTTCTTAAATTAAAAACAAGCTAAAAACGCCAATTTACTGAGCTTTTTATATAATTGTTACTTATTCTATAGGATACTCTTCGCAGTTTTCTTGTAAATAATGTTAGTTTTTGGACAGCCTGAATTTTGTGATACCAACTTTTTTGTGAAAAAAATATATGAAAAAAAAATTGAAAAAAAAACATCCAACCTGTCGGGGATTTGAACACAAGACCTTTGGATTGTCAGATAAAACTTTAGCCACTGCACCATCACAGATTACTGCAAAAATTGAATGTCTGTAATATATATCTTCCGAGAATCATATTTCAACGCATTTGATATATTATTATAAAATATATATTAGTAAAATGCATGAACAAAAAATATATATTATAGAGATAACATTTTACAAGATTTCTATTTTAGTGCAAGCGACAAAAATTAAGAAAATATATATTTTTTAATTAAATAAAATTAAAAAAACAAAATTAATAATTTTCTTATTTACTGATTGATTTTCTTCAACAATAGGGTTCTTCCTCTAGCTAACACTAACTTACTTTCCAAATTTCAGTACAACCGGACTTTTCTTTCTTAAGTTATCGTGCTTACAAAAAACGTGACGGACGGACGAACGGACAGACGGACATTTTGAAAGTTGTTCAGAGTTCGTTCACCAACACCGAAAACACTGAAAATGTTAGAAATGTGCCGATCAAATACAATATACTCTTCGTTTTTGCCCATTAGGTGTGGGTTGTTTGTGTAACTAGTTAAGTTAAGCTAGCGTTACTAGATGGCGGTACCATTTCATGTCGGCAACCTTAGAACTTAAAAGCGAGAGATTGGTAAAATGCAATATTGTCTGGCTTTACTCGTAGTGTGATTGGTCGAAGCGTGCTAGAGGACTCTTTGTTGGGAATACCAGTCTATAAGTTGCAATACCTATGGTGTAACGCTTCTTGATTGTCATTGCCATTACATCATTTATACCTACTTTGTTTTTTATTAGATGAGTCGTTTTGGAAATGCATTTTTATGTGATGTAAATGATGAAATTGAAAATAAAGGTCAGTAAACTCTAAAAAGTGACAAAAGAGACAAGACTGAAGACAATATTACAAAACATAATATTGAAGATATATATATATATATACTTAATGAATTATTTATTCGTGAAATATTCTCCCCAAATACCACTCGTGCTTTTAAATTTTATCTATAAATTTTTTCTCAAGCTAAGTTGCCAAATGTAACTCGTGCAATTTGGCAGTTTATTAACAAAGAATAAATCCCTCCCGCTAAAGCGGTCGGGATTTAATCAGATAATAAACTGCCAATTTACACCCTTTATATTACCAGGCAACAACGCTTTCGAAAAAAATTTCGATAAAATTTTAAGCACCAGTGATATTACATACGATAATTTCTACTGGACTTAAAATTTTCATTTCAAATTTACAACATATATAAAATGGTAGAATACTTCGTACTAAAATTGATTCATATTCTTTATACAGGGTGATCGTCAGCTGTAAATCATGTGTGTCATGTTTATGTTTATCAAACTATATTTTATTATAACTTTAGAGGCCAAAGGTTTTTGATTAAGAACATAAAAAACAAGTATGCAAAAAATCTAAACTGCAATACAGTACGTTTTTTAGGTTCATCTCCGTCAAACAGAGCCCCACGTTAGGCGCCAAATAATATGGTCCCCACTTTTCACTTTCTCTGTTTTCTACTAATTTAATAATATGTAACTTATAGTATTCCTATAATATTAAACTATATTAAATTGGTAGAAAAAAGAGAAAGTGAAAAGTAGGGATAACATAAGGGACCATAATATTCATCAAATCATTTTATATAGCTATAGAGAAAAATGTTCCAAAACAAGATATCTAAACTGCAATATACACTGCGTCTTTTAAGTTCAAGCGAATTTAATGTATGTTAGATTATATAACAATTTTATCTTAAAATATTATTACGGTATTTTTTGCTATTACCAATTCAAATAGAATTTGCAGTCGGGCGTTGTCGAATACACTGACAGAAAAAATATATGTAGAATAGCATGGCTGTCTATTACGAAACGAACGATAGTTGCAGCCAGGCGTTACCGATATCGAATATCTATTTCAAAAATGAAAATAAAATGTATATAGACTGTACTTATTAATTTTAGTGGCACCCTTTAAAGACGAATCGTGCTGTGTTCGCGCAAAATACGAAACAAATAGATATTCGTAGTCTGCCACGTCCGATTGGAGCTTCTACTCGTTTTTTAGCTGGACAGATGATGGCAACTTTAATCAGTGGGTGTAGAATAAGTTGATACTGTATGAATTGAAGCGGCCTGGAAAAAGCTTAGTGAATTATTATACGAATAGATATTTTATTTAACAAATTACCCTCAAATCACCGACTTACCTATAACAACTTCTATACCAATAAATACAGAATTATCTAGGCAGACAAGATATGCATTATTTAGAGTAGGCGGGTATTTGCAATGCAAACGTCCATCATTATTAATTTAATGAATCAGATTCAAAGAATTTCCATATACAAGAGTACTCCCTTTTCATCAACCTCTACCTATTTTGCATATGAGCCTGCACCAAATTAAAATGTGCCTGTTTGATATATGTATATATTCACGACGATTTCAGGTGCGGTTTAAGCAGCATATTTTGTTTGTACTAGATTGTCGTCATGAGATCTTTGTAACCTTTTCACATATGCATTTTGTCTTAATATTACATATTAATTAAAAGGAAGCCAAGCTTTACGCTTATTGTGTCGTGGGTGCTGAAAAAAATGTGTTTTAAATGTGTTTGTGTTTTAATCGCCTTCCATGTCACCTCAATGACCCTCTTAAGGCTAGGAGATCTAGATGTGTCTAAGTAAGGAAGATATTATTTGATCATGATTTTCATAACTTTGTTGTTCGAGATAAATCTGGTAAGGTGGTCATAGTATACTTATTAGGGCTTTAGCGTTAAATAAAGTTGCAACAATCCTCATATTATACATTATTGGGAAGTATCGAGGGGCTTGAAAGAGGTTGCACATTTTGCTTCGAGCATCAATAAATGACCTACATTGGCCCTCCAATTTGCAAAACTTTTGCAATAACTTTTAGATCGACAAAGATCGTAATTACACAGGCACACAGAAAATTGTCATGTTATAGACTGGCGGTACATGATGACCATTCAGGTGCAACGTTTTTAAAATGCATGCCAATCATATATATATGAATGAAATTACCATGAATATGCCCGCAAATTTTAGACAGTCGTCGCGTGCAGAAGGGTATGCAAATCGATTTTTTTTGTTTTTTTTTGTGTTTTTTTTTAAATTTTAAAATGGATGCCAATAGTGCCAAACAAAAAGCCTTGAAAAAAAATCCAAAATCAAAATCATCCAAAATCAAAATCATCCAAAATCAAGAACACCAAACAATTTTACGATTTAATGTGCGCATCAAAAGTTGTTTTGCGCGTGGAAACTGCATGCCAATGAATTTCCGCTGGATTCTTTTTCACGGCTTTTCGTTTGGCACTATTGGCATCCATTTTAAAATTTTAAAAAAAAAACAAAAAAAATTGATTTGCACACCCTTCTGCACGCGACGACTGTCTAAAATTTGCGTTTCTGGCATATTCATGGTAATTTCATATATATGATTGGCATGCATTTTAAAAACGTTGCACCTGACTGGTCATGTACCGCCAGTCCATTAATAAGGATTATTGTCCATAAGAAATAAATAATCACAAAAAAGCTATATAGGACAAGTCAAACAATTTTGTGAGACACTATCTCATCACAGACATTTAAAAATTTAAAACTTCCTATTTTATAAACTACCTGGTGCACTTCTCATATTTTGTTAGATAATAATGCAATGGTATACACAAGTTTTGACCATTTCTAGTATTGTAATTATGATAAAAATCATTAGTTTTAAAAGAATCTTGGTTGGATTTAACATAACATACTATTTCTAGCATGTATATGTATGCTAAGGGTAAAATTTTCAGTTCTTTAAATAAATTTCGACAGGACGTATTTCTTGTCGCTCCTACCATATTCCTAACAGCTCTTTTCTGTAATTTAAAAATTCTTTCAAAATTATGAGAGGCCCCCCAGAACACTATGCCATACTTGGCTCTAGACACAAAGTTAGCATGACATTAGAGTTAGAAATATTTTTTAACGTATACAACGCAAAACAGATTGATCGCAGCTTTTTTTGATAAAGTTATATGGTCATTCCAACTTAGCTCACAATCAATGTGTACTCCTAGCAATTTAGTACTTCTGGCTTGCTCATTACTAATAATTCTGGTACAGTTTTGTCAGAGACAATAGAGAATTGTCATCAGCAAACATTGTTAAGGTGTTTTGATCAAAGATTTCAGGTAAGTCATTAATGTATATGAGAAATAGTAATACGCCCAAAACGAAGCCTTGAGGTACCCTAATACACTGTGTTAAGAAAGTTCATAATTGCTGAGTTGACCTTCCTTTGATAAAACCATGTTGGGCTTGAGAAAACAAATTCATTTTGTCAAAAAACTTTTCGATTCTCCTGAAAACAACTTTTTCGAATATTTTTAAAATAGATAACAAAAGAGCCACTGGTCTATAATTTACAGATAACGTATTATCTCCTTTTTTAAACAGTGGAATAATTTTGGCTAATTGTCAAACTGTTGGAAAAATTTCTGTAAAAAATTTACTAAACATGTAATTGAAGCAACAATAAACTTAACAGATCTCTGTAATAAAGTAGTTGTTATATTATCTAATCCCGAGGAATTTGATTTTTTTTAGTTCTAAAATTATATTAAATATTTCTGCTTCAGTAACAGGTTCCAAAAGTAAAGTATTTTCAACTTTGAACTGTTCTAAGAACCAGACCACCTTGTCCTCATGTATTTTGATGCGCTGTATCTGAATCTGACATTGGGATTGGTCCATCACGCCAGAGTGTTTTTTAATCTGAAGAAATAGCTAAAAATCCATCAAGAATCATCTTTTTTAAGCTTTAACTGATCTGCTAATGAAAGTAATTCAAAGCAATTATTTTTATGTATTTTCATGAGCTGATTCCCACTGTGATCATTCCCGGTTTGTGACAAAGGTACGTTGGTCTTTTGTAGTTGTGCATAAGATACTTAAAGAAAAATAATTACTTTTTGACCGTATTTTCGACAACAAAATGCTTACAAAAATGAAAAGCTACTATCACATAGCTTCATATCAATTAAACCGTTTTGGCAAACTTCAGATAGTGCTATGTTTAGTGAAATATTGGAATGAATGTTAACAAAAAGAATGTTAACAAAAATAGAAGACAAAGAGCTGGTTTTGTAAAAACTCCCATTCGAAGACATTTCATCTACAATTATGGATTTTCCCGAAATGACTGAATCCGACATGAAGATCTTGTTTACTGGTACTTATCAGTTTGGCCAGGCGATTTAATAATTAGCAGAAATGTTAAATACGACATTTAACATTGTTCTTTAAATATGCAATACGTAAAAGAACAATCTAATTTATTAAAGATTCAAGTTCAGTCCCGTCATATTTCTAAAAAATGATGCAATAATCCATGCCAAAGTTGCAAAAACCCCAAAAGTGTAAGGATAGCGACGGAACATGAGGCCGTTTTCGAGGGCGGCCAACACGACGGTGATAGTCGCGCAGTCCCTACCCCTTCGAACTACCCTTAAATGCAAAAAAACCACCCCTTTTTTTCATTTTTCGTTGTCAGGCATGCGAGGACTTGTTGGATCGGTTTTTTTTTTGAGAAAATTCAATATATCCTGTAAAATTTCGCAACCAGACCAGAGAACTTATACCATAGAGAAGCGACAATATCGGCGGTTCCTTTGACATTTATGGCCCGGTTCTAATGACATTGATTTGAGTGAAAGACAACCTCTTACACTGAGAGAACTGTAAAGTTTGATGTACACTGAAAGTAATTCAGTATAATATGTACTCAACACAATCTCTTACACTGAGAGAACTTTAAAGTTAGATGTACACTGAAAGTAATTCAGTATAATATGTTACTCTACCACACATTAAATATAATTAAATATTAGTTTATGTTTTAAATACTATTAGTTTTTAAAAAAGGCTAAAAAAACGTTAAAAAAATGTAAATAATATATTAAATATCAAATATTTACATTCACATATAATAGAATGTATTGGTATACGTTATCAAAACATATTTTAGAATAATAGTGCATAATATTACAATTTATTCTATTTTAATTTTTTTTATTTATAATTCTGAAAATTAAACAAACAACATATGTTTTACAAAAAAGATTTTTATTTCTAATATACATAAATTCTATTGCTAAGTTGAATATACAGAGTAGTATAGTACGTATTATTTGCTCATGATACAACACTTTTATATTTTGGAAAAGATTATGAGGATGATAACTAGTAATATATTAAATATGACTTGAGGCAAATATCACTTATGGTTTCAGATTAATAAATTAACGCACTCAATTTTAGAAAATCGTCATTTATGTTTATGCCTAAAAATCAAATTCCAAATTCAGTTCCATTCATTATATTTAATAAAGATACAATTAAATAGTCGCCAATAACCAAATTTTTAGGACTTCGTATTGATGAAAAATTGTCATAGTCATCATATTGATGCGTTACAGAAAAAAAAATTTCCCCTGTTATTGGAATTCTTTTTATAATACGAACTTTTATATCTACAAAATATTTAAAAAATATATATTATTGCCTCTTATATTCACACTTACAATATTTAACTTCTATTTGGGCCACAGCCAATAATTCTGTTATGAAACCTTTAAAAACATTACAAAATGACAAAGCTATAAAATGTATCTACAATCTTCCATACTTGGAACCTACAATAGGGCATGTGCACGTAACGTCACAACTAACCTCAAAAATATATATTTCTTAAGATTTACATGTATTACGTAGCTATTATTAAAATGTCTGCCTGGTTCCTGTACTTTCAACCAAAATCTAGTTCAATGTAATGTTTATGAAGTTTTAAATCGTTTTCCCAATAAAATAAGACACTTTCTGCAGGTTAGAAATATAACCTATAATTAGCAGTCTATTTTTATTAGTCAACAATATTGAAATATTATTTGCGTGAATTTTTAAATATTTGCTTGGAGCGAGTATGGCTCCAAGCTAGAAATGCGTATAGAAACTTTAAAAATAAGAATAAACTTAAAAAACTTAAAATTTGAGGTTATGTTAGTTATATGATGCACATACCCTATTAGTTTATATAAACCAAATAATCTACTTGATATTGATTCGATATATACACTAAAAATTATAAATGTGACAAAATTTTAACCTTCCTGTTTACTATTTTGTCGGTTTTAGTAGTTTTTAAATCCCCATTAGTGTATTTAATGGAATAAAAATCTTCATTCTTATAAATACATTTTTACCTTATAGTTTTGAGAATGCTAAACATGGATGAATAAAATCTGTGTTATTCATTATGGTAAATAACGCATTAGAAACTGCTCGTCCAGTACAAATTTCCTCAAATTGAGAATTAAATATATGTTTTAATTTGTAAATAAAATTGACAAATTCCTCTGAAGGTGATAGCAGGTTTCCGTAAATATTTTTTTCGGTGTTAAAAGCTTTGAAATAAACTAATAATTTATTTATATTTAGTATCTCGCATTGTTTCCCAAAAGATTTACGAATATCGCAAGAGTGTACTTCAAGGGTTTTTTTTCAAAAGATATCCGCAAACATAAGTGAAAGGTGGGTATATTTTCTTTCGTGTAGCTATAATCAGGAAGAACAAGGGCTTTAGGAGGTTTCTCTTCTTCCTCTTCATTAATCGTGTCAGTTATGTTAGTAGATTTTATAGTCATTAATAATTCATCTAAATCATCCTTGCAATTCATGTGATCAGAATGAAAATAGTTTATTGTTTATCGATTTTTACTTCTATTTGTACATGTGTTAAAATAAAATATATTTTAAATTTTACTTTTTTACTTTCCTCTTAAAGAAACCCTCCCTTCAAGTCTATTTTTAATAACATTTACCTATATTTTTTTGAACAAAATTATCCGATTCGTGTGTATAATAAATTCTATATCGAAAAAATATTAAAATATACACATTTTAAATGAAAAAATACAATTTTCCAATACATCCCCAAACCAGAGGTTATATCGGACACATTTAAAAAATAAAAAAACATATTGCTCACCTTAATTTACTTTTTTTTACATTAAAATAAGTTCCCTAAATATACCTCTATCAATGTGCTTAATCAGATTTAAATTACGCAGAATCGTTCTTGAAATACTCAAAAAATCTTTAGAAATCACTAGATATATACCCGATTGACGATAACTTTCAGAGCAAAGACACACCACTGGTGCTCTGTTCTCTAACTCAGAGAATTAGACCAATGGTGGTTGGGTCATCTTTGACGCAATGTAAACATGTGGAACTGACAACTAAACAACCTATTTGTCATATGCCACGGTACACGCTGGAAGCCTTGCTGTCGCTTCTCTATGGTATAAGTTCTCTGACCAGACATCCTAACGACCCACGTGGGTTAAAACCACCCACTCTCTTAATACCGGAATTGCATGTTCTGGTATTAAGAGAGTGGGTGGTTCTAACCCTCGTGGGTCGTTAGGAGAAACGTGCTGAAAATTGTTTTCCACACGTTTTCGAGGGCGGGGAACACGATGCTGATATTATTCAGCCTCCCACCCCCAAATGCATAAAAATCCAAAAAATCCCATTTTTTGTTATCAGACATGCGAGGACTTGTTGGATCGGTTTTTTTGAGCAAACTCAATATGATCTGTAAATCCAGACATCCTAGCGAGCCCCGAGGGTTGAAACCACCCCCTCCCTCAATCCTGGTGTCCCTCAAAGAGAAGGTTTTAAAGACAGTAACCTCCAATTTCATTGGATCAGGTTTTCTAGGTAGATAATTCTTTTTACTGCAGCTTAAGAGGAGTTTGATAGGACGGATTATGCGCATGTATATATAGTCGTGTATGTGCGTAGTCGACTTTTTTATTATATAGTTATTTTCACATTATGTTCATGACTTTTATTCTTATGCTAGACATGCGTTATAATAGTATTGTAGGTATTGGAAAACCCCCGATCCAAGTCCTCGCATGCCAGAAAAAAAAATGCATTTGGAGGTAGTTAGTTAGGGGTGGAAGGCTAAATAATGTCACCATCGTATTCCCCGTCCTTGAAGTGTAGAAAACAATTTTCAGCACGTTTGGATGTTTTTTTGCATGTTTGGGTATTAGTGGAAGGGGTGGTTTCAACCCTCGTGGGTCGTTAGGATGTCTGTTTGCGAAATTTTACAGGACATATTGAGTTTCCTCAAAAAAAACCTCGGTTGACTGACAACGAAAAATGGAAAAAAGTGGTTTTTTGGTTGAGTTTAGGGGTAGTTCGAGGGGGAGGGACCGCGCGACTATCACCATCGTGTTGACCGTACTCTGAAATGGGGGAGTAGTCATGTTTCGTGGCTACCCTTGCGCTTTTGGGGTTTTACACTTTTTTTGCAAATTTCGTATGGACTACCATATACACCGAATAATACAGGCCTCAAAGGCATTAAACGACATTTTTGTGAGTGTGCTTACGGATTGTTGCTGGTTGTTGTTGGCATTGTTCGCAGCTGATATATATATTGTTTGTCACACGGAAGGCTCTAGTCAAAAATTCCGCTACGATCCGAAACCTCAAGTACACTATTTACCACGAAGGTATCAGTGTGGTAATAAATGAAGATAATGATGAAGGTTAATACACAAGAATATTTTACATATCTATTTAATAATGATATGCTTTATATACGTAAATGTTACTTATCTGTTTTTTTTTTCAATATGTTGTACTGATTGAAACTATTTCGTGAAAATAAATATTACAAAGCACTAAATAACAAATTATTTTAAAAAATGGCGGGTGTCCCCAGTGTTGAAGTGCCAAAAAAATTATTTTTAAATAATAGTATATTATACAACGATGCTATAATGAAGACTATTATTATTGAGGATGGAGATTACAACTCGAGTGAGTGTTGTAACCATCCGAGGTAACTATAGCCATTATAGTGAGCTATAGTATACTATACTTTATATACGACTTCCTGTATATAAAATATAGTGATACATACATAAACGCATAAAAAATATTAATTTTTAAATTATTTATTTCTTTTCAACAAAATGTAAGGTAATGTTACTACAGTTAATAAACTGAACTGATGAGGGCATATTTTGTGTTATAGTATGATTAACACTATTTTCAACGGTATTAATACTATGAGCATTAACCACTCTATCAGCTGTAGAAGTAGAAGCCGTAGCATTGTTCACTTGCTTTGAAATAGTTTCGGCTGTTATCGTTTTATTTTTAACAGATTGGTTGATGTATCCTTCAGCTACGAGTGAGGACTTCCAGTCTCCGTGACGCTTCAACCCCGTAATATCGCCACCCAGGCGCGTGCTGGGACGACTTTGGGATCCGGGAAAATAACTTAGAAAAGGCCCCACACAAAAATTTGAAAAACATGTTTCCTGCAAACTGAAAAATTGGTAAGCGGGGGAGAATCTCTTTAGGGCCCCTTTATCGAGGGCCCATCGGGAAACTCCCGGCATCCCGGTAGGCCAGCACGCGCCTGTCCATCCACGTATAGTGTAGCCGAAGATCTCCGAAAGCAATGACCGGTGTAAAGTTCAAGATTTGGCAAATTCAAATAAGTTGCTATTTGTTTTCCAAGTACAGTAAACTTATTTTTTCCAATTCGTGTAATACTGCACTTACCTCTTTGGTAATTTAAAAAAAAATTAGCTTTTTATAATCCCATAAAATTGATCAGTAATGACAAAACTTCTTACCACTTTGGTTTTCGTTTTAGGTACAGTTATTAATAATGCTGTACTTAGATCTTTCACGTCTTCAATTTTCATTTCGTAGAGCTCCTTAGAGCGACATGCACCCATAATTGCCACGATTAATACGACCTTAAATAAATTAGTATGTTAGATTTGAGACATTTAGTATCTGGCAATCTTACCTTATGTAAAAGATAAACTCTATCAGGCGCTTCCTCTATAAAATTAATTTCTTCTGGTGTCAAAGTTTTGGCCTTTTTCGCTTCATATCTCTCAGATTTTCTATTCAGAAAAGAATGTAGTTTTCCATACTTTTCCAAATCTATGTCGTCTTTTATTTTCAAAACTGCTTTTAGCAAGGAATAAAATGACCATAATGAAGAAGATTTGTATCTGTCAGCTAAGTCAGCAAAATAGGCTAATAATACATTTTCAGAAAGCGAGTTAGTTTTTTTCTGAATCCGCCAGTCCATGAAACTTTGGTACGCTTTAACATAAAACATTTTAATTTCTGTGGTAGTAAATTAGATGCTGTTGCTTCTACTCTTTCAGTTATTTCTGGTGGAGTACAGGGGATAGTATCTTCTGAATCACTTTCCATTCTTTTCACCACAACATTAACACAATCAAACACAATTCCACAACACCCTTTTTACTTTGATTGTTTACGGCGTCTGTTAATTTTTTTTTTTTCATAGTTACCGGTCTCTATGTCATTTTTAATCTGGGATTAATTGATGGCATTATATATCAAAAATCACCCATTTAATGTTCATATTATTTGTTAGTCGTATATAAAAAAAATTAAAATACATATTTCCTTGAGGAATACTATCCTGATTTTTTGACTGCTAATCCACCTAAACTAGATATTATCTAATATATAAAAATCTCGTGTCACAGTGTTTGTTATCGAACTCCTCCGAAACGGCTTGACCGATTTTTATGAAATTTTTGCTGTATATTTAGTAGGTCTGAGAATAGGTCGTAGGCTATTTTTTATATCCCTAGGTGATGAGGGTGGCCCTATCCAGAAATTTTATTTTTATTTTTTGGACAAAAATTTATCATTTATATGGCAAAACAACGTTTGCTGGGTCAGCTAGTAGTATATATAAAGCACAAGTAAATTGGTTAATTCAGTTTGTAAAAAAAAATTTTTTTTCGAAAATTATTAATATTATTAATTAATATTTATTTTTTTAATCAAAAACTATCAGTTTTGGAAAGTTAAAATTCTGCATACATACTGTGCGCCAAGGGCAATATTATTATGCTTACACGGCTCTGGACTTTTCGACTTCTAACCTCTTCCTTGTGGGGGCTATAGAGTCGAGACGGCTCTGCGCTCGCTCCTACCTTGAAATGTAAAAAACAGTATTTTAGTTAATATATTGCGTATTTATTCCTATTATATTATCACAAAAACAATAAAGTATGTACTGTTGAATATATTTTATAGTTGTCTCATTCATAATCCTGGAAAAGTGTTAAAACCTTTGTCACACTGCCTCTGTTCCACAAACACCAAAATACTTGAACATTACACTCGAATACTATACTCAATGTATGTTTCTCCAACCATCTTGGCCTTATCTGGTGATTCAAACTCAGCTCCAGATGATGCAAACGTGGTTGGTGAAATGTGTGTCGATTTCTAGCAAAATGCCAAATCTATAGCAAATGTAAGAAAGAGTCCAGAATGCAGTGTTAGATAACAAGTTTCGTACGAATAGTAGACTTCGACTCGCTCAACAGCACAACGATAATTATCCACCTCAACTGTACATATTATTTATGTTAAAAAAATGAAAAAATATATAAAGACTCGTTTGTCATTGTCAGTTTTAATATTTTTCTTTCTCCTAATCACCGCGACATTTTATTATTGTTGTTAAGCAATAATTTTATTACTTCTTTTAACGAACTAATTATAGTCACGTGAATTTTCCACTACAGGCTCATTCCACTAGATATTTTTGTTTATCTATTTTTATACATTATAACTACATTGGTCAAATAATATTTAAGGTGGTAATTAAAAATACCTAGAAATCAAGGAATTGTTTGCCAAAATTTTTCATCAGTTTGTTTTTTCTCCAACTGCACAAATAACCCATGAGTGTAAAAAATGATTTTTCGTTGAATCTATTACTGAAAAATGTCAAATTATGCTGGGCCCTATTTTCTGCGGATGCTAGAGGCTACCATTATCAGAACAATAAACTTTAGATTAATTTTTTTGCAATAATATGACAACCATTTTAGACATTTGTCTCGAAACTGGTAGAAAAACATGGTCAATATTTTTAAACAATAAATTAATAGTTTAAAAAAATGAAAAAACACTTTTATAAATACTGCACTAAAAAACACGGCGTACACTAAGGCCCTTACGGAGTAGACAGCGAGAACAGAATCGATGATTATTTTTTGCTTTTTCCGACGATAATTGGCAAAACCTATCCGCCATGTTGACGCCGCCATTTTGAGTTTGTTGATCACATATTTGTGTTCTACTTATCAAGCACTTTCTTTTGATACCCATATCAAGGGGGTTGTAAAAAAAATGATAATCCAGCATCTTGGGGCTGCGGCCATTTTAAACATATTTATAATATTGAGTATACTATATTGTATTGTCATCAGAGCTACACACAATTGCCAAATTTCATGATGATACAACAATTAGAAATTAGGGAAATTCAGTTCCTTAGACCTTATTACTTACATAAATAAAAGCATATTAATTAAAAAGACATACTTGCTACAAGTCGCTAGGCAGATTAAATTTTCAGCCTGCTCTTTAATTCAACGTATTTGAATCAGAGCTGTTGAAAATGATTATGGTCCTTCGGTACAAATATCTAGTCGCCCCCCCCCCCCCTCTTTGTCCCTTCCCTGTAATATTTGATAAACATTTTATTTTTTACCATTTATGTGAACAATACTCATTATTTATTTTTCACGAAATAAATAAACATTATTGGTATGTTGCTCAAATGATTATTAGTACCATATTCCTTCGCGTGGAGCATTCCTTATCTCCTCCAGGAAAACCAATACCGTAGTGTTTATGCCTCAAGGTCATAAGACCAGGCCATGATGTTAGGCTGTGGATAGAAATTTCCCCCACTTCCCCCAGGATCCTGCAGTCGGAATTGTCAACCACCCCAAGTGTTTCCTAAGAGCCACGACTACTACGATTCTGACGTATTTCCTGCTAACTGCAGGATTTGCTCTGCGCGCTTCAGCAAGGGCTCAGAAATAATGAACTTCGCTTGCCGAGGTCCTGAGCGGAAGGTCCAGAAGTCAACAAAGTGGGAACTAGTCCAGTTCTCAATTCTCCTCTTGACATTTGATTTAGGGTAACGGCTCCGGCTCCGAACCCAGTAAGGGCTGCTGGAATCCTTCCTGACCAGAGCATCTGCCTGCTCGTTACCCTCAATATTACTGCCCAATTCACAATTTAAAACTCATTTGTTTTTCAGGAGGTTTTAAGAAAGTTTTGTTAGAGTTATAAAATAATCTATTGCTTTATTGATGTTGTGATTAAAATCTTTTAGGCTTCAAGTATATTTGCTCTTATAAGGTAAGTTTTAAAGCGCTCTGTAAAATCTATTATAAAGCTAACTTGCTGCTAGGATTATTTACATTTGTAATAGGTTTATCATAATCTATATAAAACTCTCCATAAAGTCATAAAGTAAAATGGTTTTATTAGCTCCTTAAACTTCATTAAGATTTAAAAAGGCTTTAAATTATTCTTTATGGTTTAACAAGTGTGCAGTACATATATTTCAAGTTATTTTTAAATTTTCATAGACATTTTCAATAGCTATAAGTACTTTATTAAAGGCCATGACAAAACTAGTCTCTTAAAACGTCCTTGGCAAAGGTTTTGATGAAACCGTTATAAAGAAAAAAGGCATTTGTAAATCTAAAAGGCAAACCTTAATTCCATAAAACACTTTCTAAAAACCCAGTTTATGACAACAAATGTGTTAGAAGCATTTCACAACTTGTAACTATGTCTTTTCTGGAAATGTGGACGAAAATATAAAAGACTGGCCATATGTTAAAAGAATTACTAAAAAGCAGAGAGCTGTGACATGGTGTCGTTTTGATGCATTTGTTTATTTGATAAAAATAAAATCTTTTCTCTGAACGTATATTTCTTTATGTGATAAGAGAGAAACAGGCAACCTATTGAGTTTCAAAATAAAAAACATTTGCTACTAGACAAAGAACACGAAATGGAAAAAATTTCACTTAATCTTTTTTAAATGGCATTCCTAATTAATATGTGAAAGGGAAAGGTTAAAATGTTGTTTTTGTTAATATAACTGCGTGATATTATTTTACAATTAAACACTTCCCGGTTCTGAAAGCACCAAATAAAAACATCCAAAGAAAATAATGTGTTATAAAAATGTGTTAGATTTTTTTCTTTTATTGTTTTGCTATTATTTAACAAAATTTGAATGTTATTTTAATTAAACAAGTACCTCTATTTTACTGCAATATTTCATTTCTCTTAACCTACACAATTTTTCAGAAATTCAAATGACCCACCATAAAACTCGCCCAATTTAACACCTTTTGGGTTTGTAGAATATTTTTGACTCTACGTCTTTTTAACTAAAAATTCGAAATGATGTACATCGCTGCAGCACTGGTGGTGTGAAAATTATTAGTGGGAGGAAAATTTATAGGTTAAGTTTAAAGTTCTCAAGAGGATTCGTCTTGGCGGCGGTTCTCTTAAATCTCAGAGGTTTTATTACGATTTTAGTATAGCCTTTTGAAGCCCATGTGATCTTCGCTAAGGCTTTCATCGGTACTTTCATCTCCCGTTAAATTTATTCTACAGATAATTTCCTTGGGTACAATTGTGTCAAAAAGTGTTTTCATGGGATTCATCTACAGAATAGACTTAACTAGATATGAAAGTATCGGGCCTAAGTGTATTTGCACTTATGTAAGGAAGGAATTATTTGGGATAATCTATAAAAAAACTAAATGGACTTCAACTGGAATATATAGTTTAATGAGAGGACTGCAAATGATAATTAGGTTTTATTTAATTGGACGGCCATATTTTTTTGTTATAAAAATATTCGTAATTATTAACAATTTTCAATTTTTCTTTGGAAAATTAAGATACATTCACAAAATCCGACTGAAAATGACCCTAGGCACCGACAAATAGCCTATTTTTTTTATTTGCTGATTAACGCGTCTATGCAAATGTTGTCTAATTTTTTTATGGATATTAAGTAATCATCATTATTTCGGGAGCGCGCTTGTTTTTTGGCCTATTTTTTGTAGTTTTAACGATACACTGGTTCGAAATTTTGTGTCATAACTGATGTCTTTTGGCTTTTTTAAATCGATCTTATATAGAGATATAAGGTATATACTGTGTACCACTCTACTTTTATAAGTTTCAAGTTCTTTATGATGGTGTTAAGGATGTTGTTACTGCAAAATGGATTTTTCAAGTCATTTAATGAATAATTTTATAGCACCCTTGTAGATATTTAAGAAACCAAAATTGTTTATTGGGTATACCCAGATGTTCAAAGAAGTTTGACCTGATCTCAGTCTGGAATATCATGGCAAATGCTTCCAAAGCATAAGAGAATTTAACCCTGGGTCTCTAACTGTATATCCCCGCTCCAACGCCTTCCTCAGACTTTGATCCATCTGTGAACCAGACGATATCGACAGGTCTGAGTATGTCCTCCATGGGTACCAGTCATGCCTTTTGGGCATGACAACCTCAAAGGATTTTTTTGGTGGGATTGAATTTTCTCCATTAATATACATATTTGTCGCCTGATTAATTTCCTAAACTAACCTAACACGACAGTAGAAAATGCGCTCAGGATATATCACATGGACACTCTCTCCTCATCCAGTCGCCTGTCAGGACACTTTTTTATTGTAATATTACACAGGTAGACCACGGGAAGGGAGTATATGTCACAATAGGAAAGACAATTAAGGAATACCAAGCTAATCTAATTAATGCAACAGTTTAAGTGTCCAAAAAATTAACTAATACGTTGTAGATTTGCAAGTTTTTGGGGGGCCAACAGATGAATAACATTTGTTGGAAGAGAAACATTAATATCAGCTAACTTTTTAACATTACATTAGTAGCCATTTGGTAAATCTGACAACTAAAGAAGATATGGTCCAGACCGTCCGTGGTGCCGCATGTACTACAAATGTTAAGTAGACTAATTCTATTTAGATGTTTACAAACTGTGGTAATACCTTAAACCATGGTGATTTGGGGATATAGTCCACAACTTGGGTGTACTGGCTCGTAGGGTTATCTAAACGATAATTTCCATATGAATTTGACCAATTATTGTACGTTTTATGTCTGGATGAAATCATACAGTCTGATAAACATATCTTAAAGTTTGAGTGTTCGTTAAATGAGGCAATTTCTTTAGCAAGATTATCAAACGTGCTCATTATGTGATATTCCTATATGAATTCGATAAGAAGATTATTTTTATTTAGCTCACATAGAAGAAAAGTTATACGGGGAATATATGAAGTTGTGTGAGGGTATTGAATATTCCACTTTTAATGCTTGCCAAAACACTCAAAGAGTCTGTATAGATTACTGCTTGCTCGACTTGATTACATTTAATGTATTCTAAGGTTTTAAGGATTGCTACGGCTTCTCCAAGAAATACAGATGTGTTTTCTGTCAACTTCATTTTGAGTTCGAATTTGTTGAATCAAATATAAACAGCACATTCTACATTTTCTGGAATCTTGGGTGCATCCCTGTAAATATGCAAATCTTGTCTCCAAATGTTTTAAAATAATCAGGTTGTTGCCGGGAGTGTCCGAAAACGACGGGATTAAAATGAGAGGTTCATAAAATAAATCTAAATATTCTAAATTCCTATATGGGGCGTTTGAAATTAGGGATAAATTATTCCTATCTTCGCTAGTTTCACGTAAACCAGAACATAAGGATAGGGAATTTTTTACCTAAAAAGGTTACTCACCTAAAAAGGTTCTGACAAGAACAACGAAAGCACCATGTTATCACTCCTGACCTCCAGAAGTGAGTGAGTCCATATTCCCTATAGCATATGATAGAGCCTTTATACAATCTATCCTCCTTTCTTCCACTGACCACCACACCCAGTCTGTAGGCCGCTTTAGCCACGGCCTCAATCAGAAAGTTAAGGGGCATAAGGTGCAGAAGGACCTCCAGATCTGCTGGGGGGATAGAGCTCCTGAGATTCCAAAACAAGCAAGCCTTTGAAGTTGTGCTAGCTTGCCTGAAGCTAATCTGCACAAGTCATTTAAGGACATTCGTATATAACGAAGTAGAAACATAAAAATAAAAAGACTAACGTTTTTAAGGGGAATAAGGAATATATATCCCCTTGTGACCACTTGAGGAAAAAAACAATGTCACCCTTTAAATCTCTTTAAAAGTATAAAGGGCACGCCCTTGGACTCTGGTTCCGGCCCTCAATTTATCGGAATTGATGGACTGAGATATATATATTTTTTGAAATTATAATTAACTATAATAAAAGGCATGACGTAACAAATCCCCCGCCAAATATACCCTGCCTCGGCTTCGAATTGATATCAATGAAATTTTAAGTAGGAAAACGAATATATTGGCCTTTGAATCGAGAAGACGTTTGACAAAATTAATCCCCCGCAACGGGCGCTACTTGCCGGGTCATCTGAGATTTCAAAGCAATCTAGATCATGAAGTATCGACAGTTGAACGACGAACTTTGTTCCACACGGCTGGCTTGATAGATTCGTAAAGAAATCGGAAAAGACCTCTTTTCAGGCTTATTGTAAACACAATCAGAGCGAGATTATGTTTGCATTAAAATCGGGATTTGACGGTAATTTTATTTAATTTCAACACGGAAAGCGTTTCAGCAAATAAGTACTATTTCTCTACAGGCCTCGGTTTTAAATATGATATTTTTTTACAGGAAAATTGTTTCACGTCGCGTCGGGCTTGGGGAAATATTGGATTTCTCTCAAAGAAATAAATAAATATGATGTTTGAGATCCAAACCAAGCGAGAATTTGAAATAATTTTATTTTAAAGGGAGCTCGGCTAGGTAGGTACTTTTCGTAAAAATCCGACTCGTTTTTTATTTTTATCCTTTTACATTTGCTCGGGGAATATATATTTATATAACTTTGCATCCAGCAATAGGATGCGAATGGAATCGTCTAGACGTACAAAATCGTGGTTTTTACCAATCTTGACGTCTCAGAACCAATAGAAATTTAATTCTGCTTTATTTTTATCACAACACGTGCGAACGATGTTTTATAAATAAAGTCCCATCCTTATAAGGTCAAATAGTACGGTGTGGTCAAAATTCCACGCTGCAGTTGTATACAATAATAATAAGAGTAATAATAATAACACAGGTACACAAAAAGAAAATGTTGAGTGCTAGAAGGCAGACCTATGTATTCCCATGCATTTCGACCCGCTGAACATGCCCGTTTTGCCGGATTGGCTCTTGCATTTTTCCTAACCCCAAAAAACACCCTAAGACTGCCCGGAAAATCTCAATCAAGTAAATAAAAAGCTTAAATGAGCTGACCACCATTTCCATACGTATTTTGGGGCGCTGAGACCGAATCTGAGGTCAGAATTGGCCGATCAGTTAGGAATTTTGACATAACCTAAAAAATGCCCAAAAAATCCCAAGCAAGTAAATAAAAAGCTTACATGAACTGATCACTATATCTATACGTAATCTGGAGCACTGAAACCGAATCCAAGGTCAGAATTTATGCGCGACGATCGAAAATCTTATAAAATCCATATTTAGGATGAAAACGTACCCAAAAATGACTGAATCATAGCCCTAAATTGACTCTGCTCTACACAATATCTCAACATATAATTTCCGACGTGTTTTCACGAGCTGAACACAATACCGTAGTCAGAATTAAAGCGCAATCTGCAAACTTTATAGAGAAATATCATTTCAACATATATTCTCATCAACCTTAATAAGCGGAGATGAATAACTTTTAAATTTTCAAGTATCTAAAGGAAAATATTACTGAACAGTGACATTTTTAGGAAAAAATTTTCGGACAAAGTTTGCTCTGTTGAGAGAGGAATATCGTTTGGTCTTAACATTTACTTACACCCTCCTTTGATGATTTTTTACTTTTTTTTCTTAGAGCTGTTTAGAATTGTATAGTTTTCTTTATTCTGTTTGATTGTCATATGCCATTTGTTTCTTTTTCTATTTTTGCGACTAGGACACCTCCACGTGGTGACGGCGGGCAACGATTTATTTCGGCTAAGTTCCTAGGTAAGAAAATTGCCGTCATGGCAAAAGTAGAGAAAGAGTTCACGATGCAGGGGAGGGAAACCCCAGTATCGGCGGCAGGTCAGGTTGGGAAAGCGGGACCGCGGGCGTCGTCATCATGCAACCGCGGCTCTAGTGAAGTAGAAAACTTGGCTTCTTATGAGTACAAGAAATTTGCACAACTGTGTAAATAATGCGAATTCCTTCTGTTTTGTTGGTAGTAAATTCGAGGTTCTGAAAAATCGAAAAAAATCAGCGATAAAATAAAAAATATTTATCTAAAATCTATATGTGATAGGTTTAAGTATATTCAGCAACCCTTCTTCATTATGACAATATAAGAGCAAGTGTTCTTTTCCTTGTGTATGAGCTAGAACGAACATCACTTGATACTAAATTGTCTTTTTCCATAATCGCCGCTAAACATTATTCCCTACCATAGACCAAGATTTCTAATAACATTATTAAGTTTATCATTTCACCAAATATTGGGAGTTTTAGTTTTTATCGAACACTCACATTCACTATCTTCATATTCACTGTCATCTTTTTGACTTTCGGAACAATCAGTTTCCATTAACCCTTTTTTAGCATTATTTCCGGAAACATTTGTATTGCTAAAAAATAACACTTTTCACGGATTCCAGGCTCCTTCCATATTGGTGCGGGAGCTAAGTGGCTTTTTGGGACACTCGTCGTTACAAGTATTTTCTATGCGCTGATTAATTCCATCGAACTTAAATAACGACAATAGTATATTGTGTATTTAGGTGTGAAAGCAATACATTCCCGGACGACGACGCAAATTGTTGGCCGAGACGTTAGCCGAGGCCAACAAGCATCGAAGTCCGGGAATGTGCTTTCACACCGAAGTACACATACTATTTTTTCTGAAATCACAATCAATATTATTATAAATTAGGGAATTTGTATTAATGCATAACATTTCTTCACTACAATCTACCTGCTAACTAATAAATGCAATTTTAATGTATATTTATTTACTGTCTAAAATATACATAAAAAACCGTACGGGAATGTTAATTTCCCGGCCTAGGCCGGGAAAGTAACATTCCCGTACGGTTTTGTTGATCGTTGCTTGGCAACGGATCTTTTCCGGTCTGTTTCCTGATAGTTTCTTAGCAACGGACTAAAATACTGGAATTGTGCATTTTTCGATCTGAAATCGCGCCGAAAATGTAGACATTGCTGATCAATTTCAGAAAAAATAGACTTCTGGCATATGTCAGCCCGTCGAGTTGGCCATGGTTCAAGATATAAAAATCAGTGAAATTATATCATCGTTACAAAGCCATTTTTTTTTTGTGTGTACACATTTTATGTTTAGAATGAATAAAATAAGATCACCAGAAAGTGTGGGCCATCAGGGGCGCAACCAGAAAGGTCAAAGAGGTAAGAAAACGGAGTTACATAAGATCATCGTTACAAACTTTTTTAAGGTTGAGCATGTTTATTTAAATGTTTTGAACACAGAATACAATTCCCAGAAAGAAACTCCCGTCAGTAAGGCTAGCCAGAAAGAAAATGTTTAGGATTTTTGAAGAAAATTGGATTTTTTTCGCATATATCATCTCAGAACTCTAAACTCATCGTTACAAGTTCTGGCTCCTTTTTAAAACGTAAATATAAGCTCCTTCAACAATAGAATAGCCTCCACGTAAAGTTCTTAGTGTCAACAAAAGTACCATAGGCTCTTAAATATACAGGAATTTAACACTTTCGGCTAACTTGACTCCATACCGTGCCTCAGATGTATTGTATCATTATTACCTTTCTGGCTGCACCTCCTGAAAAATATCTCAAAGTTCATAAAACGATGAGCTGTCGAAAAAGCCACCTAGCTCCCGCTCTATATTGTTGAATTTTTATATTTTACTTTTTAACGTTCTTTCCATTTGTCCAACATCTTATAACATATGATGCAAGGTACCATGGAAAACCTTTATCCACTATTTCCATACTATAACATTTTAGATAAATATTTTTTTATTTTATCGTTGATTTTTTTTTTTTTCGATATTTCGGAACATCGAATTTACTAAAAACAAGGCAAGAATTTTACACAAATAACTTTAAACCAAGAACTCTATCTAAATCTAACAGAAATTAAGGCAAGAACTTTGCAACAAGAACTCTAAATGTAACATATTCTAAGACAGGAACTTTACACAAAGAATTCTAAACCAAGAACTTTAAACCTTAATAGTTCTTGCCTTAGGAACTTAACAGTCTTGTCTTAATTTATAATAGGATTAAGTTTTTGGTTTAAAGTTCTTGTTTCAGGTTGTGTTGGGTTAAGAATTCTTAGTTTAAAGTTCTTGGTTTAAAGCTCTTGCCTTAGGTTATGTTAGGTTTAAAGTTCTTGGTTCAAAGTTCTTGGTGCAATGCTCTTGCCTAGTTTTAAAGTTTTTGGTTTAAGCTTTTAATTGATTTGTTTTGGATTTTTGGGCATTTTTAGGTGCTTTTTGAGGTTATGTCAAAATTCCTAACTGATCGGCTAATTCTGACCTCATATTCAGTTTCAGCGCTCCAAATTACGTATAGATATAGTGATCAGCTCATTTAAAGATTTTTCATTCTTAAGGTGTTTTTTTAGGTTAGCAAAAATGCAAGAGCCAATCCGGCAAAACAGACATCGGATTCGTGTTCAGCGGATTGAAATGCATGGGTATACATAGGTCTGACTTCTAGCACTCGACATTTTTTTTGTGTGCCTGTGTAATTGGATTGCCGAATCCTTGAAAATTTACTGTGTGTGCCCAACAATAACATGGAAACCACAACGAAGGGATGAAAAACTTAAATGTGGTTCTACCCCTCGAAAGACCACATAAGAGAGGGGAACATGCAGACTAAAAGAGTAATTTTCTAGGGACATTATCGTATGTAATATCACTAGTACTTAAAATTTTATCGAAATTTTTTTCGAAAGCGTGTTGCCTGGTAATATAAAGAGTGCAAATTGGCAGTTTATTATCTGATTAAATCCCGACCGCTTTAGCGGGAGGGATTTAATCTTTGATAATAAACTGCCAATTTGCACGAGTTATATTAACTAGGGGCAACTTAGCTTGAGAAACAATTTTTAGATAAAATTTAAAGCACGAGTGGTATTTGAGGAGAATATTTCACGAATAAATAATTCATTAAGTACATCTTCAATATTATGTTTTCTCATTAATTGCCTTCAGACGTTTTCTTGTCACTTTTTAGAGTTTACTGACCTTTATTTTCAATTTCCTCATTAATTTGATATACAGAAATATTTCCAAACCGACTCATATTGTCAAAACAGCAAATCTGAAACAAACGCAGTAGAAACAACGGAGATTCGCTATATTTTAAAATAATCTAGTGACATTTCTATGGCAACTAGTAAATAAAACGAGTTGAAACCTTAGATATTATAATATATAGACTGGCTTAACACCTTTCAGGCGTTTCTGAGGTGCAATATGACGAGGAACGATAGAGAGAGCACTACATTATTCCCGATATCCCGCCTATTTATTTACTATACACTCATGGTTCCGAGATTGACATAGAGAGCGCCATCTAGCGCTACCGCTAATAGAGTTATATTCCATAATAATTGTTCATTGATTCATATTTACGAAGTTTACAAATTATGTTGAGGTTTGCTTCGTTAGGCAGAGTGAATTTTAAATACAAATTAAAATATTGCACAGCTTTGATTCAAAGTTACTTTTTGATAGATTACCGTATGTAAGTAGGTACCTAGGTACATTTTTAGTTTGTTTCCAGAGCGAATGTGTTTGTAACTACATTATTGAGCTATTGAAAGCTGTGCTTGACTTGTTCCTGTATTATGAGCTAGGTATATTAAGTACAATCTTTGTATATTATTATTACCTGATTGGAAAGTAGGCAAATTGAAATAGTTACAGATAGAAAAGGGTTATAGCCTATATATTTCAGACAGGCTTCTCTTTGGAACTGACGATTGTTTACTATATATGTGGTGTGTTTATGTTTGCTAGTACATAATACAATATTACAATTTACCAGGTAAGTTAACAATTAGTAATAAGCTAGAGAAGATATTTATAGATAAAATTTAAAAGTGCGAGTTGCCCCATTTGCGGAAAATATTTCACGAAACAAAACGTCAAAAAATTACCGCACTATTTGCCGCTGCAGCGACATAAAAAATTAGAGCGATAAATTTTGCATGTTGGTACTGTCAAAAGACGATCTAGCTTGAATTACCACTAATAATGAAATTTGATTGGTTCCCATGTTGTGAAAAAACGGGCTCTCATTGGCTATAGCGTTAATGAGTGAAATAATCTCTCTCACTTTTACTGTTTTGCCTGACGCTCGTCCCCTGTCAAGCCAACTGAACAACCAGACAGTTATCCTCGATATCAGTGGCAAATAGAGTAAACCATCTCTTCTATATGGACGACCTAAAGTTATTTGCTAAGAATGAAACTCAACAGCGGGATATACATGATCAATTTTGTATGAAACGAATTTTAGGTAGCTCCATTGTATATTCTCTATGCAATTACAATACTTATTATAACCTGGATTCCAAATAAGTGAGATCCAGATCCAGCCAGATCCGCTCCAGTAATAAAAAATATACATTTAATAAATCTATTCAATACGGTATCGTTCAACTCATAATCAAGTTCAATGGATTACACAGCTCCACAAAAAAAAAGGTTGTGATTTGGATGATTTATCATGGTATTCCTATGTATTTTTTCACGCTGAATCCAAATCCGAGGTCAAAAAAATTTATGTACAGAGCCAAAAATATCCTTTAGATAGAGGTAAAGTTATGAATATCAGTATCATTACGAAAAGGAGTATGAATAGGCACTTTGCAACCCTCGTGCTCATTTATTATTGCCAAGGGCTCCACCAAGGGGTTGGTACGCCTTCTATATCCCCTCTATACCTTTCCGGACACAGATCTGCGTCATGAAAACTTCTAGCTTACGAGCTTTTGAGAATGCATGGGAGACATGGTGGAGGGTGAACACAGCGAATTTTTTTAACCTCGCATTCGGATTCAACGTCGAAAAATACATAAGAATACCATGGTCAGCCATCCAGATCACGACCTTTTTTGTGGGGGTGTGTTATTCTTCCTGCAAAAAGACAGAACGTTACGTTTGGAGACGTTTAAAAGCAGATTATTTTGAAGACACCAGTTATTAACATTATTTAAGTTACTTTGGAATAACACACAATCCTCGTCGGTATCAACAGTAAAATACAATTTTATGTCATCAGCATATAGCAGTTGACATCAACACAAGTCACTAAATCATTGATAAATAAAATAAATAATAGAGGCCCCAGTACTGCGCCTTGGGGCACTCCGGAAGTAGCTGGGAAATGTAGCTAGTAGCTAGACTTAAAGCCACGGTATTCTACGTATTGACTCCTTTCCGTTAAAATAAATAATAGCAGGGAAATTAGCAAGTCCGAAAAACCGAGTACTATAAGTTTATGAAGGAGAATGCCGTAGTCAAGCATGTCAATAGCTTTGGGGAAATCAGTATATACAGTATCGGAAAAAGTTTGTATTGGTACGGCAATAAGAGCAAGCGAGAGCGAAGCAACCAATGATGTAAATTAAGGGGCGTGTCACACTTTGCTCTGCTAGGGTACTGGTAGACGCCTTTATTGTTGGCGGTCGGTTAAGTCGTTGAAACTATGCAAACCCAAAAGCAAAACTTGCCGATACTGTATAACGTCAAACGTCAACTTATTTGCCTGCGTCGATAGCCTCAGAAATAAGTTTTGTGGCAGTAAATAAATTTGTAACTGTTGACCTTCCCGTTACAAAGCCATGCTGAGAAATACTTATCTGCCCTCCCACATTATTATAAATTTGGTCATATCGAGAAATTTCAAACACTCTGGCGAAATTAAAAATTATCGTATGTAATATCACTAGTGCTTAAAATTTTATCGAAAATTTTTTCGAAAGCGTGTTGCCTGGTAATATAAAGAGTGCAAATTGGCAGTTTATTATCTGATTAAATCCCGACCGCTTTAGCGGGAGGGATTTAATCTTTGATAATAAACTGCCAATTTGCACGAGTTATATTAACTAGGGGCAACTTAGCTTGAGAAAAAATTTTTAGATAAAGTTTAAAGCACGAGTGGTATTTGTGGAGAATATTTCACGAATAAATAATTCATTAAGTATATCTTCAATATTATGTTCAGTAATTAATTGCCTTCAGACGTTTCCTTGTTGCTTTTTAGAGATTTCTCACCTTTATCTTCAATTTCATCATTTACGTCACATAAAAATGCATTTCCAAAGCGACTCATCTAATAAAAAACAAAGTAGGTTTAAATTATGACAATCGAGAAAAACAATAACGTTAAACCATAAGTACTGTAACTTATAAGACTAGTCATCACAACAAAGCACGCTTCGACCAATCACATTACCGGTGAAATCACACAAATTGTATATATTACCAATCTATCCCCTTTTACGTTCTAAGGCTGCCGGCTCAGATGGTATAGTACCGCCATCTAGTAACGCTAGCTTAACTTAGTTACCAGCCTAAACAGTGAATTGAATTATTATATTAAAGTGTTTATTAATATTTTATGTATTTAATCCTTGTTTCTAATTTGAGAAGTTTGATAGTTAAGTTAAGGTTTACTTGTTTAAGTAGAGAGACTTTAAGTACAACGAATTATAATGTATATAGTGATACTGCAGAGTTTTGATTTTCCAAATAAGTGTTAGCTGTTTTGTAATAATTGATGAATTACTAAACGTAAGTACCTACATTTGTGTATTTATCATGAAATAACTGAATTGTCTGCTTCGTAGATATTCATATTTAATTTTAGTTGTGAAAATTATTTTGTAATTATGTTAGGTATTAAGCCATTGAAAGCTGTGTACCTATAACTTGTCCCGAACCTATATAAGTTCCAGACAGCATTGGATTTTTAGGTTATTAATACAATACTACAATTTACAATTTACGTTAACAATTAGTAATAAGCTAGAGAAGATATTTATAGATAACATTTAAAAGCACGATTTGTCCTATTTGCCGAAAACGTGTCACGACACAAAACGTCAAAAAATTTTCGCAATATTTGCCGCTGCAGCGACCTAAAAAATTAGAGCGATAAATTTTGCATGTTGGTCCTGTCAAAAGCAGATCTAGCTTGAACTACCACTAATAATGACGTTTGATTGGTGCAATGTTGTGAAAAAACGGGCCCTCATTGGCTATAGCGTTAATGAGTGAAATAATCGTAATATGACCATAATTTGCAACATAACTTTTATCACCTCTTTTAAAAATAATATATTAAGAGGTTTGTATTTTCTTCCTGCGGATCTATCTGTAGATTGGACTATACGAACCATTGTAATATCTGTAAGAATTTTTTATCGTGTCTTATTGATGTTATATAATGTCTAATATATATTTTATTATTTCATGTAGGACAATTATTGACTATGCCTTGTAAATGCATGGGATTGGTCGCTTTACTTACTTTCATCATTCCAAGCCCGAAACCCACGACCCTTGTATGTTGAACATAAGTCTTACGACTATTTCTTGATAAAATGTTGTTTCACGAGGTTCACCCCCAAAATAGAACTATGGTCGTTTTCTTTGCAATACGGACTACATCTAGAGTATCGACAGATACCTTTCTGTGCTATCTTGGATCCGAAATAAATCAGAAAATAAATTTCTAACTTATTCATCGTAGATTCCAAGACGGAATCGAACCATCGACTTTAGCTATTTAGTGACTCAGGCATAAAAGCTTTACTCACTCGGTTGCACTGGTTCGTAGTTTATTTATTCACACTATTCGATAAGCCGAAAGGCGTAATTACACAGTAGAAATAGAGGAATGCAAAAAATAAATAAATATGCAGTCAATCAATCATTGATATCTGACAAGATAAATATTAAATGTAAGTATTCATAGAGAAAAAATAAAATAAGGAATATGCGAGCAGTCAAAAAAAATTATAATCAAAAATAGTATAATAATGCCAACAAAAAAAAAATAGAAATGAGGTAACTATAAACTTTTTAATCGTCGGGGGTATTGCAAGGCACAATGCTAATTACACAATTTAAATGCGCAATTGAATTATTATAATTGTTATATTATGCATATTAGAATAGGTATTTTTTAACTCTAGGAGTAAAAATGTAATTAAAAAACTGTAAAATGCCAACAAAAAAAAAGAAATAAGGTAGCTATAAATTCAACTTTTTAAGTATCGGGGACATTGCAGGACAAAATATCAATTACGCAATTTAAATGAGCAATTAAATTGTTCTAATTGTTATATTATTCACAATAGAATGTCTTTTTAGCTCAAAGAGTATGAAAATTTAACATACCTAAAATTAGTTTATGCAGTTTATGTTATTATAAACATCTTGTGCAAAAAAAACCAGATATGGCTTTTGAATCTATGTTAGAGTCCAAACCAAAAATGAGAAGTTAGCAAATTATTCTCCATTCGTTCTAAACTTGACATATTTTGAAAATATACGCTGAGTTTCTTCCTTATTGTATTTTTTCCGGTAGATGTGGCCAAATAATGAGAGGATTCGAGAAAATACGATACTGGAGAGTCGATTTCGGACGTATTTCTTGGAGAATAGAGGTATTGGCTCCGATTAAAGAACTTATATCTAGATACATAACAGGCTATCTTTTCACTATATACCTTGTTTGCTCCTAACACAGTCACATTATACGTCCATTAAAATGGATAGATGAACATCACATCCCATAGGCAACAGTGGCGTTGTGTGTGTAGAAAATGTGTTGTAGAATGGTAAATATTTTCATTAAAATGAATTATTGCAATTCCTGCATTACCGGCTCTTTATATAACGTGATGTAGGCATACGGTATTACAGTAAGATAAAACAGTAAGATAAATATGTATTGAAAGGATATTAAAATTTAATTGCTATTTACTTTATAACTGTAAACTGAACTTCATCATGTTACGACTATGGAACGATCGATTTTGTTCTTTTCTAAACTGCTTTCTGCAAACGACAGAGCACTTCACTATTTATTTGCACAAAATATATTGTCACTAAACTGTGTAAATATGAATAGAGAATATTATTTAGGTATTAAGCAAATCACAACTTAAAATAAAATTACTTTTTCACCAGTTCTTGGTCGGAGAACACGAAAAACATTTATTGACATTAATGGCCGAACTATCAACTGAGATTATGATAATCGAACTGAAGCCGATCGTGCACGAACGGCCGCGAATACGCCGATGGGCCAATCAGCAACTTATGGGAAGAAGTGCCTTAGATTGTGAGTCTTTCAGCGACAAATAAATCAATGCCATTATATATCTAGATATAAGTTCTTTAATCGGAGGGTATTGGTGCGATGGGCTTTCCAGAGAATTCGTAACAATCGTCTCCTACACCTCGAAAGCATCAATACGCCGTCTGTCTGCTTTCCTAACGGGCCATGTCTCAGAGGCGTAAAGAAAGATGAAGAAAAAAAATTGAAATCATCGGCATAAAATAAGAACGATACAGTTAGACTATCAACAGTACCATTCATTAGTGAATAAAATGAAGGAGTTGTCCCAAAATTGCTCAGGAACGTTCGAAGTAGCAGATGCTTCTGCACACACAGCACACTAGAGCTCTCAAGAGGTTAAACTTAAAGTTAATCATTCAGTCAAGAAAATGCAAGAGTTCAATTAATACCATTTACTGAATAGTTCGAAACGTACAGTAAATGTGTGCAAGAACCTATCTATTATGTAAAAATCTGCCTACCAAACATGGCAAGGGCGGAAGCCTCCTTCATAGGACGTGTATCTGAACCACCATGCAATGAAGAATATGTAGTAGCAATCTACTTGGCATAAAATGGTTCACAAATTCCTAGAAGAGTACGAATGCAATTTGACTTGGACTGATTTTGGTTCACTCGTAGCTAGCTATGTCGTTCACAGGAATTGGTCAACTGAAATGCATTTTATGGCAATATATAAGTTATAGGAGACTTCTCAAGAACGTACTAACGGCACATAATCTCCCACATAGCACAAGATATTCTAAAAATGATTTGTAAATGTCCACCGAGGAATGTATATATTCGAAATACTATTTTATTATTTTAAAAATGTATACAATTTAATATGTTGTTTTTGGAATATTTCATAAGAATAGTAAAAAAATATTCTTTTTGAACAATAGTCTAATATTCTTAGTAGATATATAATTTTTGAGAAGGAAACAATCATATTCCAGGAAAAAATACAGGAATATTCCCAATAAACACACAACGTCGGCTGAAACGTAGTTTATTGTTGGAACTAATAGGAAAGATAGGAAAGAGATGGCATCAAATGCCAATTATGTAACAATGTCGCTGCATCGGAGGCAATTAACTATTATGTCATGTTTATCTAGAATTAATCTTGTATTAATGGTAAATTTGACTCATTTCGAAGCCTTTCCAAGTTTGCAATTTATGTTGGTAGATAGATTTGCTTATAAGTCGCCGACTTAGTCCTACTACTAGCCTATGAGTATTCACCCGATAATTCGTATCGGCGGCGCGCAACGAGGACATCTTCAGGGACCTGGAGTACACCCCGGTCACTGAAATCATCAAGGAAAGAGCCAGGAAGATGTACGCCCTTGCTGAGGAGCATGGGAACCCACTGGTCAGGGAGGCTACTGACTACGACCCAGCAGATGCCCCGAGGCACAAGCGGCCGAAGGTGCACATACTGGATAACGGGTGAGTATAAAACATAACAGCGTCCGATGAAGACACCCCACGGAAGAGACAGCACGATCACCCAACCACCCACCCAAGACCCTGCGGGTACCGGACAAACAACCGTCCAGTACCTGTAGTCCCCCTAGCTCCGGGCAGACCGAAAATGCTACCAAAGCAGTTAGGTCTGCCCTTCCTCGAGCTACACAGCTCATCCTTACCCTACCGATGATCCGGATGACAGGATGTCAACTGGCATTCTGTGTACTGGCAGTCACTCCAGCCAAAAACCCAAAACACCCAACTGACCGATGACTACCCCCCGGGGGGGACAAGCTGGCGAAGAAAAGAAGATGAAGACAGAAGAACGCCAGAAGAGGCCTTAGCCAGCAAGGTTCAACGAGCCAGGACCCAGGGAGGTGGGCCGAAATCGTCTGCACCGCTCACATTTGTGAGTGGGGCCGACGCAAAGTAAGTTCGCCCGCCCTGCACGAGGCTGGTCCCCGGTCTACAGCGATGTATTGGGGTAAAGGGCAATAGTCCTGCCCGATCCCAGTCATCCGAGACCGACATCTTTAGCCAAGAATATTGGCGTATCGGCGGTCTAAAATATAAATTCTGCGGTATAATATCTTCACTGCACTGATGATATGACGAAAACAGGTTGCAAGAAATTATCGTGCCTTTTTATTTAATTTCGTACCATTCTGATGGTGTTCTTATCGTTAACTTCGCTCTCTTATATTGAGCAATGACAAGTCAAAATGACAATATCTTAACTGGCAAAAGTAGCAAATGACGTTTTAGTTTAAAATTGGTTATTTACTTGTCGCTTTATTATTAAATTTGATGTACTTATTAGAACATCACAAAAGTCCAAAAGTTCTCTTAAATAGAAATTAATTTGGAGGTAATAATAATACAAGGTTATAGGTACCTGATAATCTAGAAATATTCTAGTAGAGAAAAAATATTACGATAATATTTTTAAAATATTCCTAGATTTACTTGATTATTCCTCTAATATGCATTTTGGATAATCCTAGAATATTTAAAAATCGCCATTTGCATAAAAAACGAATATTCTTGTAATATCTGGTATATTTAAAAATTATGTTAGGAATAATTCAATCTTCCAAACGTATAATCACTGATTATGCCAGGAATCAGATTGTGCTATCTGGGATATTAAAGGTAGCTTACCTCGGCTTGGTTTCCAAGAGACCTATATGGAGTCATCCGCATAAGTACTTTTATGGGCTAGTCTGCATTTTCCATAATAACGCTAAAATTCAACGTGAAAGATATTTTCAAATCAAAGTTGAACGTACTTTCCAAATGTCCGCGTTTTGTGCCATACGTCGTTGGGTATGTGAAAAAATGCTTTTAGGTCAAATTTTGACGCTGATGCCAAAAATTTGCTTTGTTTTGCTCTAAAACGTATTTTGAGACGAAAAATTGTCTGTAAATTTTTGATAGTTTTCAACTTGGATCGAATCTTCGAAGTTCTACAACAAGAACACCGACTAGTTTGAAACTGATTTCTTACGCAGTTGATTTTCTATTCTGCTTTATTAGAGGGTTGGTGATATTGTTGACGTTATGTGCAAAAAGTGTTTTCTTAATTAATTTTTAAGTGAATATTGGTAAAATAATTGCATATTACTGATAAATATTATTTAATTACCTAATTACTTACGTCATTTTGAGTTTTGTTATGTCATAAGCAATCATTTCACTGAATATTAAAATTCCTGCAAATTAACTTGAACGAATGCACAAATTAATGAATAATAAATGAGGTAATGAATTTTATTAATTTAGACGACAAACTATTTGTTTTAATTGTCAAATTACAATGTTATTCCTGAAATTTGTTGTTTACATCTCAAGAATTAAGGGAAAAATTTTGGAATTAAATTGGTCACTACTACTCGTAAGTTAACAAAAAAGAATGCAAAGTGTTCGCAATATTTCAAAGAAAATTAGTACATGTGTCAATTTGTTTACTTGCAAAAAATAAAAACAACCAAGTGTGTCCCTTCAAAAGCAAACAAACTAGATTAAAACATGTGTATAACTGTTGAACATTCAATGGTATACTCTTCGCACTTTTTTGAAAATAATTCAATTTTTTGTATAGTTGCTGCATGTGTAATTTTGATAATCTTCCGATGATATAATCTTGATTGTCTAAACGTTCGTCAGTATACTACAAAGTATGTTTGTTATCGTAGAATCTTAGCAAAAGCAACAACATCCTTCAAGTGGGTAATTTTTTTCTTAAAACCTACCAAATTTTTTCAAAACCCTTCCTCTAGCTAACACTAACTTTATGTATCGTGTTGGTTTTGGGCCACACATATTCATTACGTCTGCAACAAACTGCACAGTTAGCAACACAACAAGAATACAGAAAAACTATTTAGGTCTAAACGCTCTAAAAACAATATTATTATTTTGCAAATTTACAAATTATATCATGAGATATTTTGGAGAAACAGTACAGACGTCAAATATATTTTTATTCTGCAAAAGCGCACAGTTCGTTTGCGACTGATCTAGTGGGTAGAGAGACATGTAGTTGAAAATTCAAGGAACTGAAGTCTATAAATTTCCACAACATAAACTAACATTAAATATTGTTTATTCGTGTATAAAGTTTTACAATTATTATAATTAATATCAGAGGGTTAAATTGTTTTAAAATAAATGCCACGACCGCACCGAACTTGCTTTCTGAATCATCAGCAAACTATCTCTATGTGATTTTTTTAAGAAAAATCATATTGCTAGGTTCGTAATATTCTACTAACGTACAAAAGAGCAGAATCGTTAGAGTGATTTAAAAAAGAAACAAAATTTTCGATTTTTTCATATCAGGGGCTCAATTCTCGACATCGTTGGAAAACGTTCCTATGAGAAAATATATTCCCATGGATATTCCCGTGATATCGTTATTTGGTATTCTCGAGTGAAAGTGGAATGTACTTTCCCAGAGGAACTGTGATTAGTATGATTATACGTATGTCTGATATTAGCGGGATTTATTTTATAAATTGAAAGTTGACCAATAGCAATAAAGTTTCTTCGAATTGTAATGTTGAGAACAGTGATCTAGCTAATATGTGCTAATACATAACCTACTTAAAAATGAACTTTCAGACTCAGAGGTAGACAGACGACTAGACGACACAACAAAGCACAAACAGTTTTTAGCAAGATATTTATAGTTCATATCAATACTTCTTATCTATGGTTTATACGTCTTGGTTTTTAGTAGTGCATAGGTACGCATCAAAATTAAAATATTCATTTATTACTGAGGTTGATAAAAGAAAAAGCTGACATGCTACGGAGCCGCAGAAAAAAATGCTAATTGCATTCTTGGAAAATGATGAGATGCTGCGTACGGCAAAATTTACCAATAAGTTTACACACAAAGAATTTAAGAGAAGATGGCAATGTATTACAGATAACCTTCATAACTTCAACAACTTCCAATTGATTCAGTAGAATCACTACATTCATTGCAAAAAGCTGAAGATTAATCAAAATAACAAAGATTAAAAAAGTTTAAAACAATAAACAAATTTCAATTAATATAATATATAGGTTATATTATTACACTATCAACATAGAAGAAAAAAAAACATTTATTCTATGATTTCAGTTTGTCCATCACCACACTGTTGCAATTATTCCATTGGGAATATACATTCCCCAGCTATTGACCATGTGAATCTTTTCTCACACTTTTCGTTGGAAAATATTCCTATGAGATGCGTCAAAAATACAAAATATAAATTCCCATGGGAAAGTCCTATTTTTCGCCATTGGAATAAAATCGAGAATTGAGCCTCAGCTTATATGATTTTCGGAGAAAACCACTAATGGCATATCGTTAAATTTGTTATGTATCTTTAACGTAATTTTCATCCATAACTATTCTCTATTTTTTATAGAGCCAAATATAGTGTGGTGCACTATACATTACGTTCATCTTTCCTTCCCTATGCTTAGTTAGATATAAACTTTCCCGCACTTTAAAAAACTCACCTGGTACATAACAAAGACTTTTATCACGATTTAGGTGTCATTTAAAAGTTATTTTAGTTACGGCTATAATCCATATCTCTGTTATTTATGATCATTCACTTTAGGGTGGTTCGCCCAATTATACAAATCTACCACCGATATTTTCTGGTTTTACCAGTTCGTTTACGTTAAAATGGCTTTGGTTTATTAAAACATTACATGACAAGTTACGTTGCATGCTACTGAAGAAATTATTACGGTTGATTACGGGGTTTACCCACAATAATTAAAGCATAGATTTTCAGTATCACAAAATAAGTAACTGCAAGAAATTTAATGAACGGCCCTTGATGGATATTAGATAGTCTAGACATTTTGATTAGGGAAATGCATTTTTCAGTATTTGCAACAAGCATACTTTTTGTATGTTTGATGAGTTAGAGAAATTCGATACAAAAATTAAACAGCATTTATGAAACTATTTTAAAGCGGTACAGTCGTGGTCACAAAAAGTTTTCCATCCGGATCACCTCATATTATAAATTCTTCCTGTTTCAGTGACTTTGCCTTTGGGTGTTTTAAGCTCTGTTTACACTGAAGGTACCACAGAAATAATACAGGGCCATTTCTGCTATAGCAGATAAAGAAACAGACTAGGGACATAAGGGACACAATTACTTATATCTATACATTTCTCCACAATTATCGACCATACGTAATAAAACTGTACATGTAATTGTGTACCTCAAATCGACAAAGTGTCGGACGGTGAACGGAAAAGTATTTTACATAGCTAAGCATAGGAAATCGTGTATCGTATGGTAAAATATTTTAAAAATTAAAAGTGCAAGTTAGATTGTAGAAATCGCCAGAAAATAAAAAAAATTGTCAGATGCTAAGGGGTGTCTGTTAAGAGTATTAGTCCATTGATAATAGACATAAAATCGGCGAATAATGGAAATACATTATAATGTTGTGCCCTTTGGGTTACTTTTCAGAAACAAAAGAGTTCCTAAGGCGCGAGTGTGAGCTTCAGCCTTAAAAACCACCCCTGACACGCCACGCTGCAGTTTTTCGCATTTTTCTGTAAAATACCTTTCCCCCAGAAAATATTATACGTACTCATTGATAATATTTCATATAAAATTTACTGCAAATAAGGTTCTATGCATATTTCCGATAGGTGCAATAGTTTCGAACAAGCTAGGGGGGTTGGGCTTCAATCGTCACGCGCTGTCAGCGCTTAAAAACAATTTTCGCACAAAATGTTCAATATTTTTTATGTAATTCTGAAAGCGTTTAATTCTCGATCAATGGGGTCAAAATCGGAACAAAAGAGTCTATGAAGTCTCTGGGAGTTCACTTAGACACTCGACTAACCCAGAACAAACACCTAAACAAGACTATACGCAAAATCCAGAGGCGTAGCTAGGCTACATGGGGCCCTGGGGCGACATACATTATAGACAATAGTTATACGCAAAAAAAACAAAAGATTTTTTTTTAATCGAACGGCCTTCAAAGAAACATCTCTATAAAGTAAGAAACAAAATTTCACTCATATCTGTCTACCTATTAATGGAAAGTAGCAAGGAACCATACTTTATTAACTAATATTAATTTGAAATCGGTGCAAAAATTTCTAATTTCAAAAATAAGTTTGTGGCAAATTGATATTAGATAATAAGGTACAGTTCCTTGCTACTATCCACTAATAGGTAGACAGATATTAGTAAAATTAAGTGATTATTTCTTACTTTTTAGAGATATTTTTTGAAGACGGTTCGAGTTTTTTCAGCCCTTTTGGTAGCTTCTGTTATTTATTTAACGTGCATCTTTTCAAGTGATGAAGAAAAAATTCATATCTTCTAGAAAAAACACCCGAATCATACGAATTTCAGTACCCGGGGGTTTTTTGAGTCACTGGACCTGAATGTGATGTCCAAATGTGCAGCTGGAGGTCAGGACGGCACCAGGAACGTCATCACCTGTAGTTCCCTGTAAACTCATGGAAAATCGATCGAAACTCGTTACCCGGGGGTTTTTCGGCTCACTCGTCCCGAATCTGACATCGGCAACCTCCTCCGGAGGACCTGGTGCGCGGAACCTGGCTAATAACGTCATCTCCTGGAGTTTTACTGAAATTACTTATCAAATCGATCGAAACTCGTTACGCGGAGGTTTTTCGGGCCGCTCGTTCCTAATCTGACATCGGCAACCTCCTCCGGAGGACCTGGTGCGCATGACCTGGCTAGTAACGTCATCTCCTGGAGTTTTACTGAAATTTTGTCGTCAAACTTTCTAACATTGCTTTAATGAATGCTAGTTAATATATTATTATGGTAGAACAAGTTTTCCACTGCAACCTTCTTAATCATTTCGACGTAAATATCTATGACGCAACAAATTATAAATAATTATTAATTAAAAATAAAAATAATTATTTTCATTACAAAAATTTATTATTTGATAGAAGTAAAACTAGTTAAAATTTCAAATTGGCGCCTTCTTTATACGAAAATGACACTCTCGATGAAGAAATTACTAACGTATCAGTTGATGAGGCGGACGATATTTAGAATAAACTGTAAAATTAAGAAAAGTTTTGTTGATAACTTAATGTATTCGTAAAAAGAAATATAAAGTTCAGATATTTTTGAAATTGTGCCTGCATACATTTGTACCCATACCTTTCATTTACCACTCGAAGTTTCAATTGAATCAACTATTCCAACTCTGGTGATAAAGTAAGTTCATTGGAAAAGAGAGGACATGCCCATTTTGTATAAGTTAAGAGGTTGCCGATGTCAGATTCGGGACGAGCGACCCAAAAAACCCCCGGGCAACGAGTTTCGATCGATTTGATAAGTAATTTCAGTAAAACTCCAAGGGATGACGTTATTAGCCAGGTCGCGCGCACCAGGTCCTCCAGACGAGGTTACCGATGACAGATTCGGGACGATCGACCCGAAAAACCCCCGGGTAACGAGTTTCGATCGATTTGATAAGTAATTTCAGTAAAACTCCAGGAGATGACGTTATTAGCCAGTTCGCGCGCACCAGGTCCTCCAGAAGAGGTTATCGATGTCAGATTCGGGACGAGCGACCCGAAAAACCCCCAGGTAATGAGTTTTGATCGATTTGATAAGTACTTTCAGTAAAACTCCAGGAGATGACGTTATTAGCCAGGTCGCGCGCACCAGGTCATCCGGAACAGATTGCCGATGTCAAATTCGGGACGAGTGACCCGAAAAACCCTCGGGTAACGAGTTTCGATCGATTTTTCATTTGGACATCACATTCAGGTCCAGCGATTCAAAAAACCCCCGGGTACTGAAATTCGTATGATTTGGGAGTTTTTTCTGGAAGATATGAATTTTTTCTTCATCACTTGGAAAGATTAAGATTATAAGAATGCACTTTTCGATGCAGCAATGCAATTTCACAAAAGTACAAGACCAAAATATGGCAGAAAGTTTCTAGACGAGTTAACGAAGCGAATGCAAAAAACCCCATTTCAATCCGACTTACTGCAAAAAAAATTGAAGGTTGGGGCTATTTTTGTGTTATATTTCCTCGACTATTCTTTTTTAAAAGTCCGTTCGCATCGACCAGTAGAAACCACACCGCTGCGAGATATTATTGTTAATATTTCGATGAATGCGATATTATTATTTCGTGGGACCGGGGGGGGCTAAACGCGTGGGGTCCCGGGCAACTGCTCGAATTTCCCATGCATAGAGCTACGCCTCTGGCAAATTCTGTGCTATGTCTAGGAGTTTGTATCCTCTGATGGCAAAGTATAGAAAAATAAAAAATTAATATGCACGACTGTCCTGAGGCCGGCCCCAAAATTCACAGCGCCGGCGCCAGTGTGGTGCAGTGTGTCAACCACGACAATTAAAAAACTATCTCTTTTGGAACGAAGATTCCTCCTCGTTCCTCCAAATTCAAGCTGATACCTCTCCCAGAGGATTTTACGCCCAGTGCTACGACATTGCCCCACTAACGTATTACGTCAGTGCAGGGCCGTGGAGAGAGAATACGGGCGAGGTGGGGAAATTGTTTTTTTTTAATTTTTAAATATGCTAAGAAACAGTTATTATTGTAATACAAATTTTCAATATTTCAAAACCTTAAACAAGCCCGGGCCCGGGGGAATCACCCCTGCATCCCCCCCCCTCACGACAGACCTGCGTCAGTGATAACTCTCAAAAATTTTATCAACGTAAACTTGGTGATAGTCCGCGAACAATCAATATTACCCAAATAAGAGTGAATAATTCACCTTTGAGTATTAAACGCAAATTGCCATACCAGGCGCTGCTCATCTTTCGGCTGCCCATGTAGCCATCTCTCCTATTACCAAAACTACTACTACTATACTATTTTAATTGAGAAATTCAGTCTTAAGCGTTGCTACTGGGATAAATTGTTACAAAGCCTGCCTGCGACGGAATAACACCGAAACCATGCTTGAATATTACCAACGATACTCGTATAAGATCTACTAGTAGGAGAGCTGGCAAACATTATGGTGAACGATAATATTCAAACTTTTCACTGATGGCAGTCCATTCTTTGGCCTTTGGGTATGTCAAAACTGATCGTCTGCCGTTTCAAAGTGGAAGCATTAACTTGGGGGGTGAATTCAAATAGGGGTGATTTTAGGTTTTAGTGAACCATATTGTTCAAGAAAAATTTTTGCAGGGGTGACTAATATAGTTAGTCTAGACGACATTTCTACCTAGGCAGACGATTTTTCTGATAGCAGACGCAACTCAAAATGGCAAAAAATCTAGAGATGAGTTGCTATTTAACAACCTGTTATTTTATAACTGTTATTTGCAAATAGCATTAACAGACTGTTATTTCCGTTCGAAAATAACAGGTGAGAAAATAACAGATAAGCAGCAGCGACAGCAGCATGATGTATAAAATAACGTCTCTGAAATAACATTTGCAAACTGCGCGCTGCGGTAAGCGCGTGCTAGCATTTCTCATCGATCTGTTATTTTTAAACTGTTATTTTAAACTGTTATTTCAAAATAGCAGTAGCAGTTGAAACAGTTATTAAAAAATAACTGCTTTTACCCATCACTAGCTTCTCGTACACACACTTGATCACAATTTTATTTCTTTAGCCCATTTAATATGGAGTGAGATTAGCGGCAGTGGCTGATGTCAAAAAAAAATTTCAGACCTTTGGTCCCTTTAAATGGCTGATGCTAATAAATTTTTAAGACCTTAATTTCTCGTATATACACTAAATCCCAATTTTATTAACTCTTACTTGTTTGCTTTGCCTATTTAACCTTATTTGCCCCCAATCCTTCGACAAAATAAGTTAAAATATAATCTAGTTCCAGATCTCGTTACAGATACACCATAAGTCAATATCTTAAACAGTTCCAAAGTAATTGGGTGCGCAAAAAAGGTTACAGACAGACCTACAGACAGATGTTTATTTTTCAAACTTAAAATTTCGTCGCAACATTCTAAACCTATTTATATAAGAAAAAAAATAAAAAATTTTCACTTTGACAGCGTTTGCTAGGAAAATGCTACCGACTTTTTCGTCTGTCGATTCATTATTTATTGTACCATAGATAGACGAATAGAAAGACGCAAAAATTATTTTCGATCGCTGTAGTTCACCGAAACGTGATTTTTGCCACTTTGACAGGCGTCTGCCATACACATAGCTACGAAAAAAAATCATCTGCCCGGGCGAGAATGTAATCTTGAGTTGTTGTATCTACCATTCCTTACATAATTTTTCTTGATAAATGTCGTTCATCAAAACTGGATCTGTCACTTTGACAGCGTCTGCTAGGGCGATGCTACCGATTTCTTCGTCTGACGATTCGTTATTTATTAAACCATAAGTAGACAAATCGAAGGACGCGAAAATTATTTTTGAACAATATAGTTAGTTCACCGAAATGTGATTTTTTGCCATTTTGAGTTGCGTCTGCTATGATAATGCTACCAGAAAAATCGTCTGCCTAGGTAGAAATGCCGTCTAGACTAACTATATTAGTCACCCCTGCAAAAATTTTTCTTGAACAATATGGTTCACTAAAACCTAAAACACCCCTTTTTGAATACACCCCCCAAGTTAATGCTTCCACTTTGAAACGTCAGACGATCGGTTTTGATATACCCAAAGACCAAAGAATGGACTGCCATCAGTGAAAATTTTGAATATTATCGTTCACCATAATGTTTGCCAGCTCTCCTACTATACAGTCTGATGTTACGCACTTGCGGAAGTCTACCTCAAACGCAAGTAGTCGATGGTTGGCGCTGACTTACCATTAGAAACGTGTCACTTTATATCGGTTAAGTCCTTCAATGTCCCGATAGCAGTACCGTAGGTGTGTATTAGAGATGGGAATAATTGAGTTACGATAATCGAATTAGTCGTTTATTAAAATGTCTCGAGATAATCGATTATGACTTCGAAAATTAGTTTATACTAATATTAGTAGTACTGAAAGAATGGTTGGCGGCCTAGTCGATAATTCTCTCGGTTTCAACGTTATTGGAATGCTCGATCGACGAACACGACAAAGCATAAAACAAGTTAATTATTAGTTGACATTGCAAGTACACAGCACAGTACGGAAGTAAAAACAAAGCAAAGCGTATAAATACATATACATATTTAATTTGTGTGAAATTATTTAGCATTAGTATTTTAAATTTATTTAAATAAGTAATTGCTGTTACTCATTTGAAAAGTAAATAGAACACTAAAAATTAGTATTTAAAATATTTTATTCATATATAAAAGCAACCAACGGCATGACAGAAATAACAATAAAACTATAATTCTTCATAACAAACAAAAGTAACAAATCTATAATTCTCAATAATAATGATAATCAAACGGCAAATCAAATTTTTACAGTAGTATACCGGGTGACCACAAAATGACGCTCTCCTCTATATCTTCTTGATCTTACAAGATACGAATTTCAAACTTCGGCACGTCAAATAACGGCTAAATATGCATTAATTCGGCTTATTTACTATTTTCTGTCGCTTCCGTTTTCACCGAATTTTTAAATGGAATACCCTGTATATTAATGACTGTTATTTTTATGAGCAAATTTAATTTTTCATCTATGCGTCTATGACCCCAAAAAAATGTTTTGTTTTGCTTCAATAAACAATCAAAAAATACAACTATGACATTATGTCATAGAACATTCGTATTATAAGCAAGGGCGGATCTGAACCTTGAGCTTGGGGGGGGGGTAACACTGAACCCAAAATTTTTTTTTTGAAGAGCAAGGGGCAAAAATCCAAAAAAAAATTTTCATCCTAAAAAATTAAATTTTAAAATGAAAGTTTCTTGGGGGGGGGGGTAATTACCCTGTTAAAAAAAATTTCCTTCCCAAAATTAACATAAATCATAACATTTTAAAACAAAAGTTGATGATTTACAGAATCTTGGGGGGGGGGTAATTACCCCGTTACCCCCCCCCCCATAAATCCGCGCCTGATTATAAGCTTCTAAATATTTCGGAAATCATTTTTGCAGGATGTCATTTTTTAAATGGCACCGTATTGGTTCACTACATTATTTCAATTAAACATTTTCTTACCGATAACTCCACACTCCGCTGTTTATTCCTAAAAATAATACAAGTGAATTATGATAAATGATAACAAATGAACGAATTAAGAAACAAACGAATTAAAACTAAGTAATTACTTTATTACATCATCTAAAAAAAATTATAACAGTTGTTCAAAATATTGACCACCGATATGTATACAATGTCTTGCTCTTGCCAAAGTTTCTCTCATCACATTGGTGAGATGTCCTGTGTTATAGAATTTATTTCCCTCCTAACTCGATCTTTCAAATCTTCTAATGTAGTTGGTGCTGTTGAATATACACTTTCTTTAACGTGGCCCCAAAAATCTTAGGGCCGGAGTACTGTGCGGTACCGTGAATAACACAGCCACATACAAAAAAACCGCTGCCCAAGGAATCACTACTTCCACATCCAGATTATCTATCCAAGTCACTTACAACGAAAAAACTGTGTATGTGGAAATAATTGTTTATGGAACTTTAATAATATAATATTTGAAATCCTCTACCCCAAAAACCCATAAAACGATACCCCACATCGGTAGTGGGGTGGGGGTGGTGATAAGGGGGTGGTAGCGGGTAGTGGGGGTGGATGAAGTAAAAAAATATTTTGCGGTTTCTGGTTCTTGTCCATACACTAAATCACATTTTTTTTTTCATCACCTTTAATAAGGGGGTGGGGGTGGTAATGGGGGTGGCTAATGCCAAAAATTTTTTTGAGACCTTAGCTTCTCTTGTATATACTAAATACCAATTTTATGGACCCCTACCTGCTTGATTTACCCATTTACCCCAAATTTACCCCAATTTACCCCCAACCCTTCGTCGGAACAACATGAAAATATAATATAGTTCCAGATCTCGCTAAAGTACATACGTGTACCAAATTTCAAGTCAATATCTTAAACGGTTCCAGAGTAAACGTGCGCACAAAAAAAAGTTGCAGACAGACAGACAGACCGACAGACAGAAATTTTTTTTGTCGCTCAAACTTAAAATCTCGGCGTTTTCTGACATTTTAAGCCTATATGAACAATAAAAATTTTTAAAAATTTTTTTGTCGTTACTATACTTCCACTGGATGTGGAAGTAAAAGTGGTCTGGCTGTTTCCTTATACATTTGGAGATTTGGACCCGCTAAACCGAATCCGAAGTCATAATTGTCAGATTGGCTCGTTTTTCACCCCCAACACCCAAAAAACATCCCCCTCAAAGAGTGGTCTGTCCGGCGGACATATCAGTGTATCTTTGTGTATTTGGTAGGGATGCAACGGATAGTGTTTTGGCCGGATACCGAATACCGGATATCCGGCGTACTTCTTGTACCGGATACCGGATATCCGGCCAAATATCCGGCTTACATTGAAAGTTGGATTGAAAACGCGTTTTGGCAATCTCAACGACAAAAAATACTTACTGTCAACTCTTCTAGACCCCAGATTTAAAACAAGTTTTTTCGATAAAAGTCAGGCTGAAAAATTCCGTCAAATTATTCTGCTGGAGGCTTAAAAAAATAGTTGTGATGATTCATATTCAAGCATGATAGTGAAAGTTGGTTCTTCTCCTTCCAATAAACAAAGTAAGAGAAACCCACTAGATAATGTTACTGCTGATATTCACAACACTTTTTGGAACTGTTTTGAGGAAATGGCGAAAAAATAGTAGCGCTAATGAAAATGTTTCGGAGAAAAGTTCAATGGCCGAGGAGATCGATTATTATTTGAAATGAGCACGGATTCAAAGAAATAGTGGTGGTATACTAACTTCAATCAGTATACACTTTTGTCAAAGTTTGTAAACATATATCTTTCAGCCCTTGCCGTAGTGTATATAGTGAGAGGCCCGCTTCAGAAGCTGGCATCGTACACGAAAAGAAACGCAATCGTCTACTACCTCTAAACGCTGAAACTCATCTTCATTCACCATAATTTACCATTGGTAAACTTTAAGTATTAATTCAGTAACTAATCTATAGATATTGCCAGTTTGTAGTAATAATTGTAATGCAGGACAAGTGAAAAATAATAAAACTGTTTCATTTTTATACCAGTTTTTATTTTTTAACTATCCGGTTTTGGCCGGATATTAGATCACTATCCGGTGCCCAGCCGAATAATAATAAAGTATCCGGATAGGCCGGATACCGGATAGTAACCGGATATCCGTTGCATCCCTAGTATTTGGACCCTCTGAAACCGAATCTGAAGTCACAATTATCAGATTCGCTCGTTTATCATCCCTAACTCCCTTTCAAAAAATGGTCTGTCAGACGGAACATAAAAGTGTGTCCTTATGTATTTGGATCCTATGAAACCGAATCCGAAGTCAGAATTGTTAGTCGTTTTTGACCCCAAAAAACACCCCCAAAACAAAAAAAACATAAACCCCCCACCCCAAAATGGTCTGATCCGGATTCGGGTCCAGAGGCCAGACCATTTTTTTTTGTATGGCTGTGTAATTGGCTGGTTGCGAGATTAAAGTCCAGAGTCCAGAAAGTGATTTGATTTGAGAACATTTAATGAAAAATATCTAGGAATTGCTACTTTTAAGAAAAACATCCCCTAAAAATCAACCATAGCCCTTGCGATATATTTTTTTTATTCTTCTTATACTATGTTATTCTAGAACCATTAAACATAAAATCAGATTTTTTGATAGCTTTTCCAATTTCTAGTTCAACGTGTATCAGCCTGAAAACAGCTGAAAACATTATCTTTAATTTTGTAATGTATGTTTTATAGAAGCGTGTTTTAAAAAGTTTTTAAAATATATTTATATTGGTAAACAAATAACACATGAACATTGCATATGCAGTTGAATTTCCCTATTGACCAACGTATAATTTTTATAATAAATTTACATATTCATTTAAATTTTATTAATGTTTTATTACAAAGTAATACAAATGTTTTCATTTTGTTTCGGTTGAAATAAACGCATGTGTTAAATGAAATTCCACCATAAACAATTTAATAGTTATCCTGAATTAAAACAGTGCAAAAAACAACCATGAATCATTGTTTCTAATATTACTAATTAATGCATTAGCGACGCGCTGTTTATTTTGTTTATTACTGATTTGTTTATGTACTCATCAACAAAATAAAGTCTAAACAAGACCTATACGTAATTCAGAAAATTACAAGTGTAAATATTTTGTTGTTTCTGACATAATTTACGGGGAAATTCCGTTAGTTTTACCGAGTAATATAGATAAGAAGTGATGTTTTAATTATAATTGACTTGGACGTGTGGAGACAGCGGCGTCTGCCCAGTGGCGGAAGGGACAGTCGATTATACGGGTGTATAAAAAAGCTGTAAGGGAAAATAAATTATAAATTTTTATCTACAGAGAGAGCTCCATATAATTAGGCGAATGGAGCTAGTAATGCCATTGTATTTCCCACCTGGGCTGGCCAGGTCCAAATCCGTCCCACCAGTTCTTCCGAAGGACATGACAAAAACTATTTGCTAATGGGTGTCAGTCGTGTCTCCTTCAACGTATGGGTTTTTTTTTCTACTCTCAGTGGGGTTCCTATAACTCTAAGAGATAACGAAGGGCCGGAGTCCCGTAATAGAAGAAAAAGTTCTTACTGCTCTCTTCAATGTTTCCGCCTCCGATATAAAGCTCTATACCTAATGTAAGTATTATTTCTAATCACTTCTTAATGTTATTATCACTTTGATAGAATAATTCGTTAGTTTCTGTGATCTTGTTGATGTCATGACAAACAGACGTGAGATATCTTATGAAGGTTCCAGAATTCAGTTGGCGATCCAACACAAAATCGTACGACAGGTTAAACTTAACTTAATCATTCTGTCAAGGCATTGCAAGGATTCAAATAATACCATTTATTGCATTCAAAAACTGTACATACATATAAATACTGATAAATCGCCCATCTAATTATGCATAAAAATCTGTCCACCACACATGGCAAGGATGGGGTCCTCCCTTAAGGAGTCCAAAAAAAAACGTGATTAATAAAGATAGCCATCACGTCTGCGCTGAATGGAATAATTTGTGAAGTTTCATACGAGCAATCTTGGCAGTTTTTTATGCATACGTGACGCACAAAATGAAAAGAGTAACAAATGAAGAGTGAAATGTGCAAAAGGTCCCAAGTTCCAATCATATGTTTTTTGCAGCAGGGACGAAAAACGTTTCATTCTTAAACGAATAAAAACATTGTTTGCTTGAAAATATATTTATTGTCTTAGAAATGAGTATTTGATTAACAATAATCGAAAACATTGGATATTGGAACAAAAACATACTTAATTTATAATAATTCTTAATCAAAACGTCACAAGTACCTCAAATAGTACACATAAAAAAAACTAGGAATAATATGGATTAAGTAGAAGTTTTCACAAATAGTTCTTAAACTCCTGAATATTTCTTCATATTTTCGATAAGTTGCTCATAAAATGGTTGATTTTTTCCTTTAAATATGGAATATTACTTTGGATTTGGTGTATTTTTGAAAGTGGCCAAGGTTTTTTTTGGGTTTAAATCGGAAAGATTCACATCTAGTTGCTCAAAATGATCAAGGGTAATATGTTGTTTAAACATTTGTACCCTACGATATGCACATACATCAGTGTAGTTATTTTTTACTTCAACTACCCCTTGCTGTAGTAAGTCTCTGGTAAGTTTTAATATAATGACCTGTGATATTCCTAAGTGGTCGGTTTTTAATGTTTCCTTTGCTAGTGCCATCCAGTCAAAAAAACTGTTAGTGAGTTTTACAGTTTATTTTTCCTTGCGTTGGTTATAATTTGATCAAATGGAACTTCGGTTTTTTTTGCCCTTTTAGCTTTTTCTATCAAGCTCAAGTCGCTGTCGCAGGAGAGAAAAGTATGACGTGGCTGTGGAAATTTATGTACAATTTCATTAGCGTATCCCTTTGCAACAAGAGTAATCTACACTGCAAGGATCCCTTGATTCTTGTTCTGCCCGCCGCAGTTATCAGACCATAATATGAAAGATTTTTTAGGTGTCTTTAGTTGATTGGCGACATAGTCGAAAACACATGTGCCTATTTCATTGCATCCACGCTTTCCCGTTGTTTCGTCCCAATGATAAAAAAATCCGGTACCTTCATTTTCAAGGTGCACAACAAAGTTGACACAAGCAAGTTGACGACTGTAGTACATATTAGTGTGTGTTAATGCCGGTATATAAAACTGCTTTTATAAGTCGTAGGAACCAACACAAGGAAAATCTTCAAGTTTGGCAGCTCTACAGTCATTAGACATCATAACCTGAGCCCCTTTAGCTTTTCTATGATGCAGATTACGTTTTAGTTCAACATCTTATTCCTGAATAGGGTTGATAACAGTTTTTATTTCATTATTATATAAGTCACATTTATGGCAAGTAGTGTCTACCCTTGGGCGGCCAAATGACAGGTTGAATTCCTTTTTGAAAATGTTATTGAACCACTGTCTTGATACAGGCGGCGTAGTATTATTTTCGGTATATCTCTCAATGAAAGCAGAACGAAGTTTTCGAATACTCAAGTCCTCAGAAAGATAGTGTTTAGAGCTCTTTTCTCGACCATAGTCACTCTCTCTCTGGTTGGAATAGACTTCATAAAATCAATTATCTTCGATTTGTAAGAATGATCTCTTCTAAGACGTTTCCCACCTCGTCTTTCTTTTATTATTATGTCAGCGCACGTAGCAACTTTCTGGACAAATTAGCTTGATACGTTTTCTCCTATATCAAATGTCTCACAAAAAGTTTTTCTGCAAACTTCAATTTTTGAGTTTATAGGTAATAGCAAATAAAATTAAATGTGCACTGTAGTCTACTGAATTGTGGTGCCTCGTAAGTACCATGTCTCCGTCTATTTATTTCGGAACATTCTACAAGAAGTTTCAAAAAGTTTTGTTGTTCACTATATTTCACTATATCCCAATTTTTTTTTAAAGAGTTTTAGTCTAGCATCATGCGTAATAGACTTGCAGGCAAAGTTTCACTTACAGGATGCCTGAAAAAGAAAAACACATGTCCAACAAAACTATATAAGAATCAGAATCCACAGCACATGCTAATAAACTAAAACTGAATAAAATACCTAACACAGAACTTACCTGGGTCGGTGCTTTTCTTCCAGGCACGAAATAATCTTGAATTTTGTATGGCTGTCCATTATTTCTTCGGACTTTTGTTTCTTTATAAATATCGCCAGTCTTCTTTTTCTTCTTTTTTTGCAACTCTTGTGGAATCCATCCACTGACTGTTGGTACATCTTCGTTCATTTTAAATTGTAAATAAATATGCCACGAATTAAACGCAAAAGACCACTACGAGAACAGAATTAAAACTGAAATGAATAACCACGTATACTGCGAATCGCGACAAGTAGCCTACAAGACGCGTGTGCAACACTCATGGCACTTGGGCCCGTTTGAAGAAGATCCTGATTTTTCCGCTAGATGGCAATACGATAGGTATAGAATTTACACTGCAAGTTCCTGGTGGTACAACATAGGCCCCAAAACCGTAATAATACCAATTTCGTAAAATATGGCACTTGGGACCTTTTGCATATTTCACTCCTCAAATACACTTCATTGTGAAAAGTGATGGTATATCTTTCATTACTAGTATATCTAAGAAGTGATATAAATATTACATTCGTACCAATTGAACGCAAAATCTACCATGTTTTTTACCATTCGACTTCACAATTTTTTTTTTTTTTTTTGGTGAACTTTAAAAGATTTAGGTAATATTCTAATACTTTTCGTATAACTTTATTTCTACATTGATAAAACTGCTGCCTAAGGAATTACTACTTCCACATCCACATCCAGATTTCCTATCCAAGTCTCTTACAACGAAGAATATGTTGCTACTATATTTGCACTCAACTATGTGGAAATAATTATTGTTCATATAAGTTTAATAATATTTGAAATCGTCATGGATGTGGAAGTAAAAAGTAAGGGTTATTAGCCACAGTATTAGTACCTCAAGGTTAAATGATGATGTCCAAGTTTAATTTTCATGTGTATTTAGAATAAGGTATATCTTCTACCTCTTTTTGAAAGTTGCTATTTTGGGTCATCAATAATTGATATACATGCAAAAAATACTTATAAAGATCTCATTGAAACACATTTCCCTTAAAAAAATGTAATCAATCAAAGTGACTTAAATAAACTGTTAGAAGTAAACGGGATGTATTATCAATTATCAAAATAACTTGTAATAATACTCATGTTTCTGTAAATATTGCAGAGTATAATATTTTACGTAATAGTGCATCATACACTGTATTGATAATTCTAAGAAGTGCTTACTATAATTTTATTAATTAGTCGAACAATAAATATAGGGACAGCTGGAAACTAATCAAATTTTAGCGTAATAATGTGGGGTCTGATATACCGATTCTTCAGTCACACAAAAAATTTTTAACGATTTTTTTTTTACTACAATAGCAGAGAATATAATAAACTCCTTACCAACTGCTGATAATAGCACTGGATTTTTTAAGGGATTTGCCACTCCCAAATAACTTCTTTTTTCTCTATTGCGTATCACTCTTGGAAGTCGCCAATGCTATTAAAGCATTGAAGGATTCCAACTGCACGGATATTTATGTTGCTCAAACTTTAACTTTTTTAATTAACATCTGTCTCCTGATTGTTTTAAGATTACTAGAAAGTAAGTAGGGTAATGCCGCAGACAGGGATAACTCCGGGCCATTTCCATCATCTCAATTTTCGCAAAGAATTTAGAAATAGTTTTAAAAAATCGGCCAATAAACTATTTTGAATCGAACGACTTGCTCAATAGTTGTCAATTTGGTTTCAGCAGCATTGTTGAGTGTCTTGGGCGGGGAAGACATGTAGAGTTTGCATTGCTTGACTTGTCTAAGAGTTTCCACTGTGTTTCATATGACTTACTCGTGGGAAAATTGATTTTCTATTGTGTACGTGGAAGTCCTTTGGAACTACTTCGCTCTTATTTATATAACAGAAAACAGTGCATCAGCAGAGATAATATCACTTCTGCTCTTAATCCGGTAAAACATGGAGTGTCTCAGTGCTCTGTTCTTGAACCGTTCCTGTTTATTATATATGTAAATGACTTTCATGTTACTTCATAGATGTATTGTTTATGCTGATGGCACCACATTCTCGTAGTAACCTTGGCGTTTTATATCAACAAACTTCTTCAATTTCAAACCATTCCAAAACCTGGTTAGTCCGTAACAAGGCTAAGAATGATAAGGAGTCATTTTGTCTTTTAAGGATATCATATCCTGCAAATATAAATGACACGATTTTAGGAAAAGTGAAAGAATATGTTTACTTTTAATCGACTGTTGTGTTTAAACTATTGATTTTACAAAGAACATATACAACGTGATCTACCAGGACATGCGGAAAATTTAACAGTAGGTTGTCCCCACCGAAAGGAGTAAAAAGAAATGAAAAATTTTAAAAAAATGACCAAAAAAATTACCTTATTTTTTTTGTAGGAATGCGCCGCCAATGACTTCAACTAATCTAACGTAACGCGGTACAACCATATCACTTTATCAGACTTGGGATTGACACTACTGACAGCAAAGCTGGATAATAAGATAGAAGTTACTTTTTGATTTTAATCAAATCACACTACAAAAATACCGAAATAAATCGAAGACATTGATCTCATTGACAAGCAGATATACGACATATTTAGTTAAACCGGTCAATGACACGACCGTGTAGCTATTGTTCGACCGGAAGCAAAAAACGCGGCTCTCTAGGGGCACGGAGCCAGCCTTGTCGGCATGCTTTGAACTCATTCGTAAAACTGAATTGGTCCGCTGGAATTCCAATTATCTTCAAAGCATACCAACAATGTTGACTACCTGCCGCTGGATCGCGTGTAGACCTCTTTTTTTAACTCGCCGGCCGGCTTCACTTCTTATACCAATTAAGGAAATGTAAACAACTCGAATACGTTCTTTCACCATAAGTTCGTCGACCTCTTCAGAATTAGGTCAGGACTTACTCAACATCAGTAGCGAAATCAGTAGTGTATCTTCGCAAATTGACTAATAATTTAATATACTAAATTACCTCAGAATCCTCTAAAATTTTGCAGGGGCTTTCCCACATTGAAGACTAGCACACCATTTTATTTTCCGCATTTCTTGGTAGATCACGTTATATATAAGGTAATTTGTAGGAAACTTTCTCGTCTCTCATTTTTGTAAAAAGTCTTTTAACTCTAAAGCCCAAGGTAAAGGAGACATTTTAAAAAAACTTATTTTGGCGGCCATCTTGGCAATATGGCTACGCCGACGGCAGATATTACTTTGTGCAAAATGTGAATTTTAGTTGTAGATACCTAAATCTACAACCCTGCCCAATTTCAAAACTTCCCGACTTAATTCCTGGTAGGGCCTTTTTATATGACCTGACGGGTGGACTATAAGGCGTTTTCAATCAAACTGGCAATGCCAATGAAGAATTTTTTTGTCTTCTTTTTAGTTGATAATGTTGAAAGAAGACAGCGAAATTGTTTTTGCTAGCCTCCAAGAACAAAACGCTGTAAGTTTTTATGTTTTTCGTTTGTTGTAGCAAATTTCGTCAAGCAGACCGTTAATTTTTGCAGTAAATGTTAAAATATTTTTGAATAGAGAATGAAAAGACCTTTCAAATGAGGTATCACAAGTTCCTACTTCCCGTTTAAAAATTTACTGCCACTCGAAGGAGGTTGAATTTAGTGGTGAAATTTGTACGTTTTAGGATGTCATTTCAGAATCCAAAATCGACGTGTCTCGGGATTTTTTATAAATATGCACAATAATTGAGATACTGAATTTATTCCATTTGGCTGTTGTATGTTTATTTTAGTTTACTGGAAGTTCAGAAAAACTAACTATTCTGAAAGGAATAATTCAAATTATTATAACTATAGCACCACTCATGCTGATTTCCTAAGACCATCTAGGATTCGCCTGACAAGATCGACTAAAAATTCACCAAACTCTAAGTGCATTACTCGTACAGTTTTTTTGTTATTAAATAGAGAAAAATTATATAAAAAAATATTTTTTAGAAAAATCTTTTATTTGAAAAACTACTAAAAAGTAAAAATTTTTTTTTTTAAATTCATACACCTAGAAACCAAAAGCTTTGGGGACGATCATATAGCGCTATTGCATAGTTACTTTGCTCAATTGACCGCCCCCAAAGCTTTTGCTTTCCAGGTGTATGAATTTCAAAAAAATTATTTTTACTTTTTAGTAGTTTTTCAAATAAAAGCTTTTTCAGAAATCGATCGGCAATGTCTACATTTTCGGCGCGATTTCAGATCGAAAAATGCACAATTCCAGTGTTTTAGTCCGTTGCTAAGAAACTATCAGAAAACAGACCGGAAAAGATCCGTTGCCAAACAAAGATCAACAATACCGTACGGGAATGTTACTTTCCCGGCCTAGGCCGTACGGTTTTTTATGTATATTTTTGACAGTAAATAAATACACGCAGACAAACCAACTCACATTAAAATTGCATTTATTAGTAAGCAGTTACATTGTAATGAAAAAATGTTATGCATTAATACAAATTCCTTAATTTATAATAATATTGATTGTGATTTCAGAAAAAATAGTATTTGTATTTAGGTGGAAAGAACATTCCCGGACGACGATGCAAATTGTTGGCCGAGGCCAACAAGCATCGAAGTTTGCACACCTAAATACACAATATACTATTTCTTAAAAATATTTTTTTATATAATTTTATTTTTTACTTTTTAGTCGACTTATTTTACAGACAGACAGACAAAACACTTTATTTGCCATCGCCATCCACCCCTTCCCTCTTCCGTCTTCTCCCCCTCTAACATTACTTCCCACTTTTTCCTGCCCCTTTCCCACCTCTTTCCACCCCTTCCTCTCCCCTTTCCCATCCCTTCCCACATCTTTATACCCCATCCCCACCTCTTCACACCCCTTCCTCATCTATTCCCAACCCTTCCCTTCCCATTCCTTCCCCACCTCTTCCCAAATTAGAAGTCTTGTTTCACAAAATCTGAAACAAAAAAAAATCTAAAAGTAAGATCATTTTCAGAGGAGAAAATATTTTTATGAATTTACTTTAATGATTTATTTATTTTTATTTTTCATTTTTGTATTCTCTCAATAATGAGATAAAGGTACCAATAAAAAGTTTGTTTATCGAAGAAGTTGTTTACTGCAAGAAATGCTTCGATATTTTTAGCGATGCCATAAAATAAATCACAAGTTAGATACTTAACTGATAATTATTTGATAATTAATAGCCAAGATCTACATGAAGTATTAATAAAAATTATCATTTCTCATACAGAAATATTTATTATTATGGCTAAAATAAATCACAAATTATGCCAATTAAATAAAAATTCATTCATTCGTATAATTTTTAATCGTAATTATAATGAAAAAAAAAATAATTGATATGAAGCTACTGTTTTTTATGTGTATGTCGCAGTTTTGCTTCCATTTATTGATGTGTATTTTTCCTTTACGCCTATGAATTGGTTTTGCGTGTTGCCGTGATAATGTTTCTTCATTTATTTATTTGCGCGAAATCTGTATCTACAGGAAAATCTCAAATTATACGATCCACGTATGCTGTGTGTGATTTTTAAATAACAACACCTAGCAATACATACAGAACTTACGTGAAAATCTGTCGAAATCGGAAGTCTCGCTGAAATTAACATGATATTTAACAATTTTATTTTAGCATAAATTTTCAAAGGACTTCGATAGAAGTTGATATCATAAAATTGAAAATGACTAGAACTAACATTGTTACAAGAAAAACTGTGAAGAGTATCCAATCGAATGTGCAGAAATTAATAAAAAGTTCAATAAACCTAGTAGTCGTAGTGGCAGAACCCAAATATAGGAAAAATGTTTCAAATAATGATAGAAGCAAACCACTTGGTATAGGCGGTCTATATACATAAACAATCGATTTGACCCGCAGCACCTTATTTCAAGTGGCGTCAATTTCAAAATGGCGGAGTATTTTCAAAAGTACTGATTTTAAATGTTTTCTAATTGATTAACTTAATAAATATACTTTGAAATCAAATAATAATAATAAAAATAATAATAGTACTCTATACAAGATTCAAGATGGCGGCATTTAATCATATTTTAATTAATAGTTGCGGGCTAACTTCTTATTATTCACACGCAAAAAATGTGTTTCTGTTGGAATCAAAAATACAGAATCGGAAACTTTTGCTTTTGGGATTGCATAGTTTCAACGACTTAACCGATCGCCCACAATAAAGGCGTCTACCAGTACCTTAGCAGAGGCAAAGTGTGACACGCCCCATAATGTACATCATTGCTTGCTTCGCTCTCGCTTGCTCTTATTGCCGTACCAAACAAACACTTTCCGATACTGTATATGTCTCAAGACCACCACTACTCACTACACTACGACTGGCATACCGAAAACATATCGAAGTAAATACTTACACGTATTTTTAACCTTGGTTCATCCTCCCACTATAATGGCAACATTGCACGGAGCCTGGTCAGTTTCTATCCGCTAATCCCACGTTGCCAGGCGGGCTTCGAGTCGGGTGATATTTTATGGCCTATTGACCAAGGGGATGGGGCTGGGTTGAAAAGGGTACAATGTGGACTCCTCTATAGTCTGTTTTTCCAAATGTATGGCAGACTTGTCAAGAGCTAGCTACAAGGGCGAACTGGCTGGGGGGCAAGGAGGCAAAGTCCCACCGGGCCTCAGCCGATCTCGGGCCCTTTAAAGCCTTCCGGGTCCGGGCTCGTGTTTGGGACCCGGATTTTTTTTTCGGAAAATCTCCTCCTTGGGCCCGTATTTGCCGGGACTCCGATCCCTGAAGTCCCACTGGGCCTTTCCCTTGCCAGTCCGACCCCGGCTAGCTAAATGCTCTTGTAAAACTGAATGCAGCAGTAACCGCTGTAAATGCAAAATAAGTGGCCTTCCATGTACTCCGCAATGCACTTCCTGCAAAGATATGTGCACCAACAACATAATTCAAAAGTTAGTACTTTTAAATATTTTCATTTTAAATTATAACAAATTCTTATTCATTTTTATTTTGTAGTTTAGAAGATTCGGAAGACCAAGAAATACTATCCGTCTAATTATATCTATGTTCCTGCCTTATAGACTTAGTCATGCCACACAGTGGGGATCTTGCTATTCTTTTTTTCAAAATTCTAAAAGTCGCTCAATTTTGAACGGATTTTGATGCGATTGGACTTAAAATGCTTGAAAAGTTTCACTCTTTGACGTGTAAGGGTCACTTTCTCATAAACGATCACGTACAACCCTTAGAAAATGTAATATAAACTTTTAAAACAGGGAATTTACTTCAATTTAGGAGTTGATATTTTATTTTTTAGGGGCGTACGTAAAAACGGAATCCAGAAATGGAAAGAGGAGACCAAAATGGGCGTGTATAATTAATTTGCAAATGTGTCATTACTTTATCTTCAGGAAAGACCTATCTGACATTTTAAAAGCCCAGTGCTATTTTTCTTACATGCAGTAACTTTTAAAAAAAAATGAGATTTTATTTAAAATTTACCCTATTAGTTATATTTTTTAGGAGTCGTACGTAAAGACGGACTTCAGAAATGGAAAAAGGAAACCAAAATACCTTATAGGGGCCCCCAATATTCAATTTTTCCATTACGTCCAAAATTCACCACCTAAATATACACCTCCCAAAAATGGTGTGTATAATTAATTTACATATTATATCATTATTTTACTTCCAAGAAATGGCCAGTGACATTTTTCTTAAATGCATTAACTTTTAAAATGATTTGGAATTTTTATTTTTAAAATTTTCTCTATTTTAGGGGTTTATATTACATTTTTACATTTTTTAAGGGTTGTACGTGATAGTTTATAAGAAAGTGGCACTTGCACGTCCAAGAGTGAAACTTTTCAAGCATTTCAAGCCAAGCCCAACCGCATCAAAATCCGTTCAAAATTGAGCGACTTACAGAATTTCGAAAAAAGTATAGCAAAATCCCCCACTGTGCGCCGCCATTTTGAATAGTCACTTAAAATTCTATACAGTTATTTTATTTCAATTCATAGCACAGAACCTATGTTAATAGTTTTGATTACATAATATATATTAAAACTAAAAATCTTAAAATGTTGCCTTTTTAAAAAAAAGACGCCATTTTGTGAGAAACTACGCCATTTTGGATTTTTTTTTGAAGACGCTTTGCTTTTAAATTATAAAAGTTCAAATTTGGTATTTTATTTGATTTTAATCCCAATAGTCCCATAAGAAAAAGCTAAGCAGCACCATTTTGAAAAATTCCGCCATTTTGAATCTGACGCCACCCCTGATAAGGTGCTGCGGGCCAAATCAACCTATTATATGTTAGTAAACTTTCTGCCAAGCGGTTTGCTTCTATCACGATTTGAAACGTTTTTTTGTGTAGCGCTACGACTATAGTGGTGTTACACTTTTGGCTCCCGTCCAGCTTCTCTATTGCCACGGCGCTGCGCTACTGCACTGTGGACGCCTGATTGGCTCCGGACCAGGTGTTGGCGTTGCTATGTATTCGATATTTTTTAATTTTTTTTTATCATGTTGATGATGATGACTCGCAATCAAAGGGTCGCGACTTCCAAACACAAACGTAGTTATACTTTTCTTTTACTTTATTTTACGAACAAGTTGATACAGTAAGTTTAAAAATGTCTAAAAATAACATCATTTACAAAAAACTGCGAAAAGTACTACCTATCTCCCTACATTCTCTCTCTAACCCTTCTTTAACGATAACATTCATTCCTTATTTTCTGTTCTGTCCTCTTTTCGTTTTTTTATCATTTTTCTAAATTATTCTTCCTAATTTTAACCTTTATTTTATCGTAACTTCCACATTTGATAACATTTTAATCTATACATTAAGCGGCTTGGTATCCGCTTCGTTCAGTAACGACCATTTTCTGAAGCGGGTTTTTTGGTTTGGTTCTTCTTCCCGTATTAGTATATCATAATTTAAAACAGTGCGCTTTACTGTCAGTTAATATTAAGTTTTACTATCAATTTTTTGGAAATTTGTCTGTTAATACCTTTTTAATTTGCCCTCTTGTGAGAGGAGTTCAGGTCAAAGTTTTATTTCGTGAACTTGACCAGACTCCGCTCCGTCCTGTCATTCAACTGTCACGGAGCTGCACATCGTGAATGTCTGACAGTATCCAGAAATAGGTGACTGAAATATATTGTAATATATAACAATAATAATAATAATAAAGTTTGATTGTATTGTATTATATTGCGCATTGAGTGGTGAATATGCTGACCGACTATCTATCGCGTTCGGAGTTCGAGCCCCAGCCCCGGTACTGACAACACCGGTGGGTATGGATGTATGTCTGCGTTTCTCCAAATGTGTAACCCCCTTCCGGACGGCGTTGGCTTTGGATTTGGGGGTTGTCTACTATATGTTGTGTGTATTTTTTTTAAGTATTCTATATTATGTGCAGCAATTATATAATCAGTTCAATAAATAGACCGAAGTTTAATCTAGTTTCGCTATTAGATTTGGTATGTAAAATTTTTAGAAATATGTTCCTCCTATTTATTATGGATAGAAATGTACGCAATGAAGTACTGGGAACATGTCCAAAGAAGTATAAAAATACTACTGAAGAAAGCACTAACACTGAACAGCAGCAAACTAAAAATATGGAGATCATGTTACACGTGGAAAACAACAATCTAGAGGATCATGAACAAACTGGGAAAGGACCAAACGTACTGGGAAAGAAAAGCGAGGGGAAAAATGAATTCCACAAAGAAATAGCTGCGATATACCTATACTCTACCAGAATCAGAAATGGAGGAATCAGAAGACTCAGAAGAAGAAGATTTGGAGAAGCAGAAATGCAAAAAAGGAGCACAGAGAGCAGCGACACAACGCATATCTCACAAGAAAACACAGAAGAGGCAGAAGTCCAGAACCAGAAATACAAAAAAGGGAGCTTAAATGCTTCCTCACGACACAATGCGGTAACGCATCTCACAAATACCTACACCTCCCATACCACATTCCTTTACCATGTGGCTCTCGCTCCTGGCAACAAGCATGACCCTAATCCAACCCAGCGTGGACGTAGCAGGCCCAGCCATATAACCTTGGGAGTGGCAGCAATGCCTACCGCACGCTGGTAAATCAATCAATCAATTATTATGTTTTGTCCTATAAATGGGTTATCTGTTGGGAAATAATGTTATTATTGTTATTATTATTAGACGAAAATACTCTTTCAATGAAAAACATATTTTCTGCTGCAAAAATTAACACGTTATGACGAATGTTCTTTGCTATTTTTTTCAGAAAGTATAATTGCACTTAAAGCTAATTGTACTGAAAAATGTTTATTAACGTGGACGTTAATAATTGCCCTAATTTAGACTTGTAAATTCTTTATCCAACTGTCTTATTCCGAGCAGCCGGCTAACTGCTGTTCTACTTGTTGAAATGCTTCGGTTCGTTCTAGCAATTATATTATTATTATTTATGTAATTTAAATGTATTTTCGGCGTACGGCTGTTTTGCAGTTGAAGAAATTAATATGGCACTGAATTTTTAATTATTTTATTAGCGAGACTAGTTACAGGCAGTTCAAGGAAGAGTGAATCAACTTTGTTAGTTCAAATGTGACATAATATACAGTGTGTTCTAGCATAGATGTAACAAGAGGTATAATGAACAAAAGATTTTCGAATTTTTAAAGGGCATTTTGAGATTCAGTTCTGGATTATTCTAAAACTAACATATATCAAGAAAGAGTTGAATCGGTGTTATACAAGGTATTTCAAAAGCAAGCTTGTAAAATTATCACTAAGAAACTACCTTTATTTTCAAGATATGAAAAAACTCCACCATAGAAAGTTTATAGCCCAGGAGTTTTAGTCAATATATCGCTTCTACCCGGAATTAATTATAGTAAAGCTGAAAATTTGCAGGATTGTAGTTTTGGTCCAGGACAACACGTACCAAAAAGTTCCCTACTCTCCCCCGTTGGCTTCCCTGTTTTTTGCGAAGCAACAAGGGCCTACGTCGCAGAAATTGCAGAGCTAGCTATAAAGTGCAGCAGAAAGGTTGTTACTGGTCCTATTTGAGTCGAAGTGATCCGGAGAAGCATATCGGTTCGTATTTCAGATGTTCCATGCATATTTTGTTCATAATTTTCCCTTCTATCAAGAGCTGGCTGCCTTGTGGTAGGAACCGGAACCAAGCCCTGGAGTTCTGATTTCCACCCCGGGTTGAGGTTGACGTCTAGCCATTGCTGGACCTCCAAAAAACACATGCACATTAATTGAGTGCTGCAAGCTTTTCGAGAGATTAAATCCTCACAATATGCTCCCTAACTCCCTCCTACCACAAGGCATCCAGCTCCTGATAGCCTGCTACGGCTGATTTCCTGTGCCTGAAAGGCGGACTGCGGTGCCCGGTGCGAGTGCAGGAACTCTGGTCTGAACTGCAGCATCATGTGCAGGAGCTATAGAGGATCCAGCTGCACAAACAGCCAGTCAGTGGATATGGATGATCCGGACGACTCTACTTCCCAGTAGATCAATAATGTTAATCGTCTTGCCGAATAAAGTCTGAGTCTGACAAGTTAAATTTCATTGAATAAATCTTATAAAACACCAATATAATATATAAACAGGAATTCGCATCAAGTCTCATCAGCGCAGCCAGGGCAGCAGTTCCACCGGGTGCAAGACGTCTAAAGAACAAAATGTAAAAAAATCACCATGCTAAAAAAATGCGTTCATGTCTAAAAAAACTCGATATAGTAAAAAAAAGGGTACAATTTTCCAAAAAAAGCCATTTTGACCTCAGTTTGTCGATTTTTCTCCTGAAGAAAACGTTGTCATTTTTACTTTTAATTTATTGTAGCGTTAAGTTAGTGTGCTGTATTTTACTAAAATAATGAGAAATATAAAAAAAATATAATTCAATTTTTTTGTCATATATTGGGGTCAATTTTCTTAGCTTATCGATACTCCTCCTTTTATTTCTTACCTTTTAGAGATATTTTTTGAAGGCAGTTTTTAAGTTTCTTTAACCTTTTTAGTAGCTTCACATATTTCAAAATCTCTCACTTTAGTTCCTAATAATAATGTACTTTTAATCCGCAGTATATAATATCAAATAGTCGTTTACTTTTCGGTTTCCTCCATTGTACCAGGTTTCATGGAAATCTACAAAAAATTTGCTGGCATTATCGCATCTCAATTAAAAACCATCATGGTCAATTGTTGGCAATGCCTCTATGTCATATTATAAATTCTTGTCTTACTTTAGGAACTTATCCAGATTTCTTAAAAATTTCAAAAATCATTTGCTTGTTAAAAAAACGACCCTCGGGACATTACAAATTGCAGACGCATATCTCTATTATCAGTATTTTCAAAAATATTTGAAAGAATTATTTTTAATGAAATAGTTAACTTTCTAGAAACAAAAAAAACATTTTCTGCTAGTCAGCATGGTTTTAGAAAAGATCATTCAACGTCTACCGCATTACACAGCTATTTAGATTATGTGTACTTCAATTTAGACATGTTGCAAGTTATGTTGATCTCTCAAAAGCATTTGACTGTGTGGATCATAACATTCTTCTAAGTAAACTAGAATGTTATGGTCTACGTGGTTAATGTAACAGCCTTCTTAAATCTTACCTTACGAACAGGAAACAATTTCTTGATTATTTTGGGGCAAAGTCTACTAAACTTGACATTAGTTTAGGTATACCTCAAGGCAGTATTCTGGGGCCCTTGTTATTTCTATTATATATAAATGACATACACCAACATGTGACATCTTGCCATTATGCATTTGATGCAACAAGTGACAAAAATATAGCTCTGGCAATTGAAAATTTATATTCTAATTTGTTATCAGTTTCACAATATTTTACAAATACCCATTTAATAATAAACAGGGATAAAACATTTTTTATGCAGTTCATCCTATAGATTCAAATTACACTGCTAGCTCTCTTATCAATTCTAAAAGTCGTATTAGATACGCAGTAATTTTTTGGGGCTATTCTAATTTAGCGAACATTGTGTTTATATGGCAAAAAAGACTATATATTTGGATTAAATTACAGGGCATCCTGTAGACACATTTATAAATGAGAGAATTTTAACGCTTCCATGTCTATATATTTTAGAAATATTAATAATTGTAAAAAAGAATCCAGATAAATTTATCTTTCAACATTTTCACCATGACTATGCCACACGACATGGCTTTAATTTGCAATATTCTACACAGAGCATAGACAGGTTAGAATTGTATAAATCGAATCCCTACTACTAGTCAACCATCCTAAGTTGGCACTTAGCCACGCAGAGAAAGAAGAAATATCGTCACTGTTGGACAGAAACAAACAACAGATGTGCAGTGACGATATTTATTCTTTCTCTACGCGGCTAAGTGCCAACTTAGGATGGTTGACTATTACATGGGATCAACTTTATATAACAAGTTAAATGTAAATATAAAAAACATTAATAATATAAAACAGTTCTTGCCAGCTACAAAGTCTTATCTAGTAAATCTTGCGTTTTACTCTGTAGGTGAATACTTATATTTTAATTGATTGGTTTTGAATATATAAATACTGTTCTAATTTGTATTTCTTAATATTGACTTGTCCTATATCATTGTAATGAGATTGGATTAATAAATGGCTAGTCTACTCTATTCTATTCTATTAATGCAATGAAATCGTCACAATAACAGCATTGAAAACAACAACATGAGCGAGAGCATGCTGTATAATTTGTTTGTAAAAGCAAATTGTTCAACGGGCGCGTTTCTAAATAAAAGTCTTAGTTCATACTGTTGTCATAGAAAACATTCTTCGGCTGATTCGCCTCTATGCAAGGCTCTCTTTCGTTGCAGAATGGTATATGACAATGATAGGAAGTTATAATAATGCCCTGTTGTTTGTGAAAAATTATGATTATTATAAATCGAGAACTAAATTTTTAATTGATATCATCGGCGACTTGTTTCCAATTGTTTTTTCACCTTACACTAGATGTAGCTTAATATATTTAGTGTGGGACCACCGCCGAACCATAGCCTACAGTTTGCAGTACGTTTGACAGAAATCGCTTAAGCTACGCCAGAGTAATTATTGAACAAATATAAAGAAGACATACATACGGGTGGAATTGAGAACTTCCTCCTTTTTAAAATGTTATGAAGTCGGTTAAAAACTGAACCACATTCAAAACAAGGGTAACTAAAAGCTATGAAACAAAATTTCACCCAGTCACTCCGTTGATTGGACTTTACTACACAAGATATACATTGAGATCGATGTAAAAATGAACAAACAACGAAACTATAAGTGTTCTTAAATGAGAACGCTAATGAGGAACCATAATTTCGAAACGCGTGTCCGTTGCTGTTTCGTTGTTTTTTCTTTAGGGTATATGGTGCGATTTCTTTTTTGGTCCCGTACAATATGTTCTGGTAAATAACTAAACAGGATTTACTTGGTTAAATGTGGCGACATTCAACTGGTGTAGGCTTCCATGGCCAACAACCAAAATCGCTTCCGCGTATTGCCAGATTTGTTGTATTGTTGTATTGCAGCAATTGATATTTCAGCATTCAAGTTGGTTTGTTGTTGGTGGTACCCGGAAGAATTATTAACTATATTAAATATTTCACATTCTTTTATAAACAAGCCATCAATTGCTCTTCTTTCCATTTGATTATCTACTACATTTTTGTTACAATTTGTTCTATTCGAAGCGATAAAATGTGTTTATATTAATGAATTTCACAGTGTGTACGAAATTATTTCTTTAATGTTACGCGCACCCTCTGGGTTTGCTGGATAAAAAACATACGAATTTACTAATTAAATATTCAGAAATATCAGCAGTAGGCCCGCCTGTAGGCGTCCTATATATAATTTAAAAGTTTTAAAATTTTAAATTAGGTACGAATTCTTGGTATATTTATTGAACCTAAAATAATTAACTTCAATATATCTTTTCAGCAAAATTCTCTGTATGAATATTAAATAATTTATAAAATTCCCAGTAAAAATATTTCTCCCACTATATTTATAAAAGCTCAACAGAATAACTTTTAGATTTTGGCGGCATGATCATAGAAGTTGTACATTCTTCAATGGGAATCTTTTTCGGCAAATTTTTGTTTTTGTCCAAGGAAATAAAATTTTTCCAATCAGGATCTTTTTCGCCAAAGTTTTATTTTCGATGGATTCTTCGATGCATCCCCCTACCACAGTGGTAGATTTCCAATCACTGTGACGCTTAATATTCGTTATATCGGCTCCAGCACTTGCCAGTAGTGAAGCAGAAGAACATCTGAAATAATGGCTAGTGTACTGGGCGGCGTTGGGAATGCTTAAATATTGAGCCTTCATTTTGGGATATTTTTCCAAATACGTTCAATCAAATCACTTTCCTTAAAAAAGGCAACATCATTTATTATGGTAAATATTCTTTCTAAGACAGACAGACTGACGGAATTGATACCTTGATTTTGATAAATATTACGAAAATTCGAAGAAATCTCAGAGAGGGATTTTTTCACTAATCTTCCCTTCGGTATGCGAGGGAAGTAAAAAAATTTTTCCTTAAAATTTCGTTATTGGTTATACAATAGTTATTTATTCCAGAGTATATCCATGGATGAACTAAACTGTAAGCCAGAAATTATATACATAAATAATATATCTCTGCATAATTATTAAAAAATAATAATTAATAAAAGTAACAAATAAATTTAAAAGGATCCTCGGCAATGTTTTGAGCCTAAATGTATACATAGTATTTCTGCCATATCTTCACCATCTCATCTGATGACAGGGAAATAAAAAGCTTATTAGGAGTTTTCACCAATATATTTCCACACTTTTAAACTACTTATGATGTTTTTTATTATCGCTCATTTTGCGTAGGCAAGCACAGCATACACACACAACTTCCTTTTCAAGTTATAAAACAAATCGGCATTGTATTAGCTGAGTGGCGGAAGGGCCATAATCGACAATTATTCTTGCATTTTTGTTGTAAAATAATTTTAACGAAAGATCTTTTCTTGAGTGTCTTTACCTCCCACAATAGTTGTAAAACAATAAATTTATTATTTTCACCTCTATTAATTTATTTTTAAAATATTAATAAATTTGTATAAAATTTGTTTAACCAACATGTTATACTAAAACAAAATTTGTTAAGTGTTTTTCATTATTATACTCTTCGCAAATACGAAAACGAAGAGTATATTGTATTTGATCAGCAGCGCAATTTAACAAAACTGTAAAAACTGAAATAAATGAGATATAATTTGAAACGTGCACCACAGTTAAATAAAATAAAGAATATGTAATTTGCTAATTTGCTAATTTGACTCTGAATCCAAGTGTCCCGGGTTCGAAACCCAAACGGGATATGGTATAGTTTTTTTTTTACTTTATTTTACACTGAGTCTATAAAATTAAAAATGTCTAAAACTAACATTATTTACAAACAACTGCGAAGAGTATCCTATAGAATGTGTACCAATTATATAAAAAGTTCAGTGAACAGGTGAAGAGTACGTTTTTAGCTTGTTTAAATTCTGTTGCCGCTCGAATTTCGTCACCGCAGTTATACGTGATCGATCAACCCGCGACGATCGACACGGCACTTTTTAAAGAGATATTTACTAGAAAAAATGTCATACTATGGTGTTAGAGGTGTTCCACTATTACTTTTCAATTCTTACTTAAACAATAGAAAACAATGCGTTGCAGTTAATAATACCACATCTGAATGCAATTTTGTTACGACAGGTGTGCCTCAAGGTTCCGCCCTTGGACCCATATTATTTATAATATATATATTAATGATTTGTATTACTATTTAAGCCCCAAAAAGTGTATTCTCCTTGCTGACGACACCACCTTGTTAAGTTATGAAAAAAGTTTGTTAAATCTAACTAAAATGGCAAAAGAAACGGAAGAAAAAGCTGAGAATTGGTTCTCAGCAAATAAACTTAAATTAAACAGAGAAAAAAAACACAGAATCTCATTTTTTCAACGCATGCCCAAAATATTTTTATACTGTAAAAAAGAGCCATTCGCATTATAGCAGGTGCAGGAATGACTGACCATTGCCAACTTATATTTATTAAATTGGGCATAATGCCCGTTCCTTCATTATTTTTTTTTTTTACCCTATTGGAAATTCACAAAAATATTATTAACTTCAACAGCCAATCGGATATTCATCATTATTCTACTAGATCTGGTAGTTTATTAAGAACTCGTTGTTTTAGGTTAACTAAATCGCAAAAAAATTCATTAAATTTAAATATATATAATAAATTGCCGACGAATATTAAATCGTTAAATTACAGCTGTTTTAAACGTAAAATAAAATATGTTATTTTAAGAAAGTGTTTTTATTCGGTGGCTGATTATTTAGATGCAACCCTGATTTTTTAAGTTTATAAATTAATAACCTTTTCATAGTGTGGTATGTATATTTGTGTGGAATGCATTTAGGTATCTGCGTTTGCATTTATATTTGTGTTCGTATGTATTATATTTTTATATTGTATTATTTTAATAATATTTGACTGAAATTTTTATATTTTTATAAAGTTTTTATATTTATCTTTATCTGTAATGATTGTATTTTGACATGCTACAAATGTACCTGACAAGTAAGTAATGTAGTCAAATAAAAATGAGTATGAGTATGAGTATGAGTAAACTGCCCAAAACGTTTGAAAAATGTATCGAATTTTGTATCCTATTTGAATTAAAGTTACATAAACTTGTTATCTTCATTTCCAACCAAGGCTTGTCCTAAAAAAGTTTTAAATAAACAAATGACAGGCCATAACGAAAAAAAGAGGAAAATGAAGATATTAAGGTACCAATATACAGAAACTAGATAATTTTATATTAAATAAAAAATTGTGAATGACTAAATGTAAATAAATGATTTAAGTATTTTCAATATATTTTTTTCTTTAAAATGCTAAGAATCTTCTCACGTAATTCAATACTTCGTCAGTATTAGCTAGAAGAGTAGTTGTTTTGATTGGTTCTAAAATAATGAGTGTTTTAAAGTATTTACCTAACTAGTATATTAGCGTGCCCAGATTAGGGCAACAATATACAGAAAGTAGGTATTTTCATAATAAATAAAAAAGTGTGTAAGTTGTGATTTGCATAATACCTAAATAATATTTTTTAATACATACATAAATATTTTTTAATAAAATATTATTTTAAAAAAATTAGTGCATTAACAACTTTGTCCGACAATCCGTTTCTGATTTTTGTAATAATGCCTCCGAAAAAAGAACACTCTCTTGTTTTCAATAGATGTCGATTTTATTGTGTATAGTAAGTTACGTACGTACGAGTATCAAGTAATTACTCGTTAAACTAACAGATGGCTCTCAGTGACAGAGTGCGGGAATCCTGAACTAATGAACTAATGAAGCTTATTATGATCTTCTGTTAATAAATTATTACAAGCGTGTCTCGAGTCTCGACCCGAAAGTTCCGGGACACGAGACAATTAAATTTGGGAAAAGTCCCGGGACTTCGAGATGCGAGACGTCCCGGGACCCAAACCCTAGTGTATAACTGTCACCCCATGTAAACTGTCCAAGATAAAACAACTTTTCATGAGATAGATACTTCAGAAAAATAAAAGTTTTTCCGCCTTTCGTTCTCAAAACAGGTATTTTAAAAAATTCATTAATATTATGGTTTTTTTGAAAACAAAAGGTCGGGCGGCGAAACTTTTATTTTCCTGAAGTATCTATCTCATGAAAAGTTGCTTTAAAATTGTTCTTTTTTCGTTCCACACATCTTTTAATATTACGGAACGCTATCAATTGATGCAATAGAAAACAGAAGTAGGAAAACACTAGAAAATAACAGAACTTTTACAGGAGTATTAAAATGTATTAAAAACTTATAAGTATACATATATTAGTAAAAACATATATCTTATACTATACATTGCCAGCCTTTACTGCAGTTCTCTTTTCAGCCATTCTTCGTTTTTTTCAAAAATTTTTTTGTTTTGTTTCAAAGTGCACAGAGAACACACGACACACACTTCCGGAGCTTCCCAAATGATAACATAAAAAGGCTGCTGTATGTGTGGCTATAACCACTCTTATAGAGGAAAGAGGACACATGAGATACACATGGCCGGTATGCTCACGCTGACGCTTTGCGCGCGTACACTGTTCCATGCTCGAATAGTCGAATGTAGACACGACAAGACACAACTAAAAAGTGTATATATAGTTCTTTGTATCATGTGTATATATCGCACTTTTACGTGCTGTACGCAGTAAGCACAAGTATTATATAAAGCATCACACATACATATGACTTAAACCTTGTAGGCATCTTGTACGGACGTGAAATTTCAACATTCTAATGATCCTTCTTTACGTTATATAAAAATGTTTAGAATCTTGAGTGCATACGATATACAGTTATTAAACATTGTATCACATAATTCTATCAATATAAACATAAGTGTATCTCATATGTGTACGTCAGTACTAGTTTAACAATTAGATCCACCTTAACATATTTTGTTTCTCATGTGTATATCTTGTAGAGACGTAATTCCAATTGGACGTGCTGTTTGGGTTGATATCCAAAGTTTGTGAGACCTCAACAGAAATATCCTCGCAGTCGATTTTAAATGCGGGAGGATCAGGGATCAGGGATTTTAGTTTTATTTATGGAAAATGGCAAATATTTTGCTTTATTAAAATTTATATTAAGCACTCGGGTGTCGAACCATTTTTTAATGTTTTTAAAGTCATCTGCCACCTTGTCTAAGAAAGTTTCTCAGGTATTATCATAATAAAAAATAGCCGTACCGTCTGCGAAGATTAGTACTTGGCCTTTGGAACTCAGCATAAATAGATTATTGTTACGTGTTTACTTTTTGTAAACACTCTGTATCGTGTATCCGGAAATTATAACACCAGGATAACACTAAACACTGATTTATTAACTTACATACTAATTACAGCAATTAATTACTTTACTAATATTACACTAAGTCCTATAATTCACTACTTCAGTCACTTGATAACTTTGCTTACTTGCTCTTAATGTTTCTCAATTCACTATCTGAATTAAACTGTCTGCTCATTGAACTGTACTCAACTCAACTTTTCTGGTATGTTCTCTCCAATCTCCAGATTCAGACACCGTACGCCATCTCTGAGCCGATTGCCAAACTAATTAACTAGCTTATTTTCTGTTACTTATAGATCTTGTAGGAAACTCACATAGATGTCTCTGGGGGTAGAACATGTAACATTATTAACGTATGTATTGAATAAAATATAGCTAAATATAGTAACTAAGAGTAGCTCACTGTCATAAGTTTCGTGCTCTTAAGTGAATTTTTTTTTTTTTTTTTTGGTGTGGTTAATGCAGTATTTTTTCATTTAGGAACAATGCAATACTTATATCGATCGTCCTTTTTCATCACTCATATTCACAGATTTTTCACAGTCCCATAAAACTATCATTCGTAATAGAATCAACAGGCAACTTCACTATAACGCACGAATTTCCGACGTTGCTGCCAGCTGCTTAATTGTGGATCGACTGGTGTGATGTCACGTTTGGCTCCCCTCCGTTTCGCGGCCCCCTGTGTTTGATAATTAATTTAAGTGAGAAGCCACTGTGATAAAGCTCTCGGTTATTTGTATTTGAAACATAAATTTTCGAAATATGCAAAAAAAAAATCTTAGATGAGCCGATTATAGTTATTACTTTATACCTTGGCACACCGATACGAAAACCGGATATTTCTGCTAGTTTATAATAAGGAACACACAAGTTATTTGTTCACAAAACAAATAATGTTTTGATTTATTTATTTAAGCCAACACAAAAACGCAGAAAAGAATTGATTTGAATATATTTTTAACTACTTGAATCCCATATTTTTTCAGCTTTATGTATAAGAACCGTGTCATCTAAATATAAAAAACATAGATTTCAAATTACAAATAAAACTTCGTGAGTTAACTCCATAAATCTCCTTTGGATAAAAATATAGGTATGAACGTCAGGGCGTACGTTGTAACTATAATAAAATACCTCACACGATCTTTCCAACCAGTCATACAATAAATAATTTACCTGCGTCACTGACTTTTAAATGTATTTTTGTCAATTTCAACACGTCAATCACACCGCAGACCATACCAGTTTAATGAATTACTATTATTTCCTGAACGATACAATCTTTATTCGAACATGACCAACACTTAAAAGAATTATGTATTTATCGGGTGAGCAAAGAAAGCGCACTTTTTGATCTTTTTTTTATTTTAATCCGATTTTTTTTCATTGTTTCATTGTTACAGGGTCTAGGCCCACTTATAAAAGGGGGCCCCAAAGGCTGTTAAACCTCGAACGCAGGGTAGGGTAGTCACCCTGCGCCCTGAACAAAATTTTAATATTTTACGTGCGGTACCCCCTCTGCAATACGCTAGTGAGGAGGGAGTCTCACACGGCCGACCAGTCAGGTTCTTGGGGGTCGCTTCGATAATTGGGGTGGTGTAGGAGGTCAGATATAAAAGACAACGTCGTTCTAATTAAACATTTAATAAAATATCAGGGTATGTAGTATAAAATATTTCACAATTATCACCGATAACTCGGTACTAGTACAATGTATCAATAATAAGTGAACTAATAAGTGGGGCCCACACGCTTAACTTAATATACACAAAATATCTTACAAAATAATAAATCCTTGATAAATATACAAAAGGTCATATGCCAGAAGCGTGACAAAAAACTACAAGTGACCCAAGGTAAGGTAAAACATAAAATTACTTAAAATTATTGACATCTATTTGTAAAATAAGGCAAAACTATTCAGTTAGTGAAGTAACGATACACAAAATATACCAAATATTACTGAAATATAAAATGTTACTGAGATTTACGTTACGAGCAAAATATTACCAATATTCCTTGAAAATTTATTTTACTGTCCCGTGGACGTTGAGTTGATTTACCGGATCCCTCGTTAAGAGAACATGATTCCGCTTACCTTTGGTAGTATCTGAATACCTTTTCCCGTCCTACCAGGGTAGCGTAATTCTAGGTGATAACAGCCGCAGGTGGTAGACCATCTACGTGGAGTCTAAGGTAACGTGCCGAGATCCCCAGTACCATACATACACAAGATGTCAGGCAATAATCCACCATCTAGACACCAAAATCTGGACTAGAAGTTGAAACCAGAGTCAGGCGGAAGTCCCTCGTAAAGTGTAGAATGTGACATAAAAGCTCAAGTAAAATACGAGTAACAGATCCAAGTAAGTAAACTCATAAGGTAACAATCCAAATAGCTATAAACTAACAAATAGATCCCAATACTTGTAACATACAACAATTAAACAACTAACAAACAAATAGCCCTGCAATAAAATAAATAACCTAAATTACAAATCTATTTCAACCTTAAGTGGGTTTTCAGAGACGTAACTGAGATGTGATGTGGGCTGAAAGAGGTCCTGTGCCGTCAAAATGGCACTCCAAAGTCTTGCATTCAGACGACGCCACGTGCTGTAGAAAATTGACTTTATCCGGACATATCCGTAGCTGTATTTCCCAAAACGATACTCAAAACCAAATGAAAATACGACTACTCTTGTCGTGATGAATACTAATTCCCATAAATGGAGCAAAACTTACAATATTGCTAAAACTCGTATTCAGACGACTCAATCTTCTAGCACGCCATAACCAAGATAAAATGTCCCCCTATCAAAAATCAAGTTCTTCTCACTTTCGACGGTACGTTCCGAATTTCCACTTTACGGTGTATCCCACAACTAGAATAGATTTTCCTAACTTCGTTTATATCCACAAATATTATCACAATATACTCTGAAGGCCGTCCTCTCATAAATCTAAACTAAAAGAAGGTTTAATCAACAATACTGGCCATTGTAGAAGCTTTAAAAGGGCGTTTTTGCAATGCACACTCTTAATGAATGTCTGAACGCACTCACCCATACTTCCTGTATCAAACTTATCAAAGCGCATTTAATGGCCGACGTGAAAAATCCGGTAGCGCTATTATGCAATTAATATCTATTAGGCTAGAGACGGTACCAATATGCTCAAATGCACAATAAAATGTGTGAAAATAACGAAGGTAGTACCTAAAATTCTAGCAATTACTAAATGGAAAAATATACTGTCATCATCATTTTATGGGTAGTCCATATAAAAAGAACAAAAAGAATTTTGAATAAGAAAATGTTACTATATAAAAAAAATAAAATTCAATCATCATCAGTAGTTCTCCAGCCCTAGTGGGTCCCGACTTTCCCTAGTGTTTTCCGCCATTGGTCTCTATCCGTTGCCAGTCTCTGTCAGTTGGGTGCACTAGTTTTACTTGCGTCTTCCTCCACTCCATCCTTCCATAGTAATTTAGGTCTGCATCTTCTTCGTGTTCCTCTTTGCTCTGACAAGAGCATTCTTTTCGGCGGGTAGCTTTCCTTGGCCCTTACAATGTGTCCTGCCCATCTAAGACGCACAGTCTTAATGAGCGTTGCTATATCCTTGCTCTTTGCTACATCTGTATATTTTAAATATAATTCAAAATTATATCTTCTACGCCATATACCATTTTCCAATACTACGACGAATATTTTTTTCGTTCGTTATTAGTACCCGATTTTCATCTGATTTACTAATTGTCCTCGTCTTAGATCCATAGGTCAGCACCGGAAGTATTAAGATCTTATTATAGATCATGACTTTAGTTTTCCATGACAGACTATGACTTCTTATACCGTGTGTGTAGTCGCGGGCTAGGCATGGGGAGTAGAATTACAACATCGCGTGTGCCAGCTGGCTGAAATGAAATAACAGAGCTGGAATGCTCCACCGATGGACGAATTTACGGCTGCCGGTGTTGTCATATTTCTCGCGCTACGTGAATGTACATGCCTAATGGGAAATTACACGCACGGTATGTTTATTAAGTCCAGAATAGCATTTATTGGCCAACATTATTCTTTTCTTTATTTCTTCTGATATTGAGTTTTCAATATTTACTAGAGATCCCAAATATGTAAAGTTGTTAACCACTTCAAAATTGTAGTCTCCAGTTGTAATATTTGACCAATATTTCGACCCTTATTATTGTTTGGTGTTGATGTCATCAGTTTAGTTTTTTCCTCATTGACTCTCAGGCCTGTGTTTTCTGCTCCATTAGAAAATATACTAAATGTTTCTTTGCTTTTTCGTAAAGTACGAGCAACTAGGTCTATGTCATCTGCATTTGGGTTGATGTATTATATATATTGCCTCTATTATCCAAACCTGCATCTCTTACTACTTTTTCTAGGGCAATATTAAAGAAAAGGCACGCCAGTGCGTCTCCCTGTCTTAAGCCCTTATGTGTTTGGAAGGCGTCCGATGTTCCATTCTGTATTTTAATTTTGCAGATTACTTTAGACATCGTTGCTTTTACTAGTCTGATTGGTTTTTCTGGTATTCCAAATTCTTGCGTGCCCTCATAGAGTTTAGGTCTTATAACACTATCGTATGCGGATTTGAAGTCTATGAAGGAGGTGGAGTGTATCGATAATAAATTCGTTAATTTTTTCTAGTACTTGGCGTGGTGTAAATATTTGATTATTTAGTTAAAATGTTAAATATCTCAGAAGATATGGCACTTACGTCACAATCAAAATGAAAGACTGTTAATTAGGCCAGAAGATCTCTTTTGACAATGTATTCGTAATCAGGAACCCCGAAAACCCTCAGACATATTTTTTATTCAAAAACCAGATGTATGTCACAAACAAATTTAAATTTGGGGTTCAAAAAATTATCTGCCCCATCACTCATCAAAATCGGATCTGTTTTTGAGGGTTTAGAAAATTTATTGATTTTTTCGCTTCGCTGACTCGGCTAGTAACATGTTGTTACATGATTTTGTAAGGTAAATACAATATTTGACAAAGCACTTGATTGACGTACGACTTAAAATAATCTGCAGTGTATATTTTGATCAAAAGTGGCGTGAGCTATCATACAGCTTAACTCCAATATTATCGTCAAGCATTTCCCAAAATGGATTTTAAATTTACCACAGGATAACGAATATTGAATAATCGATTACTGCTACTGCATCCGTGATGGGGTTGTATATTTACATATGACAGAAAACATGAAAAGTCAATTAATTAAAAGTCAGCAAATTACATAGACCCGTGTCTCGTAATAAAGCATCCACTGGAGATCACATGTTTAATTGTTTGCTATTGGCTTGTAAGCTAATAAATTCATGATACAAATAGTTTGATAGTACTTTTGGGGATATCGAGTTTGCTGACAGATGTTCTGTCCATATAAATGAATCTCAGCAATATTTTTCATAACATATTTGCTGACGTTTTATAATCCATACATTATTCTATAGTTAGTCTATTCGCTGTATGGGGCGTCAGACAGCATCGCATCTTCTGCCGTGGTTGCTTTACAGCTTTACCAAAGTTCTTTCCCATCAGTGCCTTAGTAACAAGGTTTCGGAAGACGGTTACCTGAATCTTTAACCGTTCTGTTATCTTCTTTCCGATTGATGTGCGTTGAGCAAGGAATTTGTAGCAAACATCTTTTGTCGAAAACATTAGTACGCTGCGTAATTTTACAGATTATTATATATATTTATCAGTGGCGTAGCCGGGGGGGGGGGGGGGGGGGGGTATTAATTCTAAGTTAAAAATTGATTGAGATGTCGCGCTCAACATGTTAACTACGAAAAGTAAGAGGCGAGTGACATTTATAATGTAGGGTGTAGAAATTTTTTTTGCCCCCCCCCCCCCCCCAACCAAAATTCTGGCTACGCCACTGATGTTTATCATATTGGGCGACGAAAATTGTGGCACAATAATTTCAATTTCCGCCGATTTTAATACTTTTAGGACATTTTTATCTATACTTTTTGATTATTGAGACTAGTACTCTCAACATATTGGTAATTACAGATACAAGAAAATGTAAGAAGTCGTTTTTGAGAAACTTTTAACCTTTTGTTTTCTGAAACAAACAAAACATTTCTCACATGCAGCTGCACGTTGCTGTAAGCAAAAATGTTCTTGTATGCATGGTCACTTAGTTACCGTCGTTTTAAAAATTTAACCAAAATATAAGAATTTATAGAACCAAAGATACGCACTTTCAAAGATTGGGCATTGAAATTTTTAAGCAATTTTTCCTACGATTTCTAAGGTAATGATCTTTACTATAAAGCTTATAACGTATTCAAATAATTATAGAATATAGTAACCTAGTCGATGAAGGTATTTACCTACAGAAACTTGCAAAATGAATAATTTTTTTTTAATGAGTTCGTGAAAGCGTATAGAATAATATCCTGAAAAGCTTATATTTCGCTCAGATGCAGAACATAAAAAAAAAAGTGAAAAAAACATTTTTTCATCCATTTTTTCTAAATTTTGAAATTAAGTCAAGCTAGGAAAAAATACAGATCACGTATTTATGAACAGAAAATGTCCTAACCAAATTTATCGCTAAAGCTACGGTTTTCCCGGAAAAAAATAGTCCAGTAACTTTATAACTCGGAGCGAGATCCATGCGTGCGTGCGCTTGAATACGCATGACTGTGACACCCACGCATTGAATTACATGTCACTAAATCAGAATATTCAGAATTTGCTCAATCTATATGAGTGTTGGTTCATTTAAAAGATGGAAACTGTAGCTTTCTGATGCTTTTTTGTTTTAAACAATGAAAGCAAAGAATGGATGGGAAAAATATACTTATATATATTATCACGCCCCAACTCAATCGTCGCAATAAAAAATATAGAAAAAAATAAAAGCCCTTCAAAAAATTCTTTCTTCATTGAGAACTGTTAAAGTACATTTCATGATTATTATGGTTTATTAAGTTATAGTCACATGGATTCACAAAAAAGTACATCTCAAATCATTTTAATTTCCCTGCTTGATGATTTTCTTGATAAATATATATATATATTGGAGGCTGTAACTTGCCGAGAACTTGACCCATTGGAAAAAATAAAGCATCACTTTTCGGAAAAAGTGTATACTTACTTTTCGAATGTTCAAACTTAAATTCGTTTGCTTTTATGCATTTTTTCGAAAATATGATCAGAAATTGCGATTTTCACTATCCTATCCTTATAACTATGAAAATATCTTTCATTGTTTTGAATATAAATTCTGGAACTTTTCCAATACATTAACAAATGTATAAGGAATCCATTGCATATAGCTGAAATGTGGATATGTGTACCGGTAATAAATGCAATACAGTAAAGGCACGTAAAAAATCATGCGAACGATTCAGCGGTTATGTGTGGTGTCTGTGTATGCGTTCATAATTATATATTTTAGCTCCATACTCACTATTTATCCTCCTATTCACTAAGAAAAATGTTAAAAATGTGTAATCAGAAAGAGAAAGAGGCTTTATTTTACTCGTTAGAACTGCTAAGAATTTTTAGAGGTTCCATAGTATGCATTTAACCGTGCGCTTGGCCGCGCAGAGTGACAATGTTACTTCACTATTTTTTTCCAGGAGAACCGTGGCTTTAGCGATAAATTTTATTAGGACATTTTTTGTTGAAAAACACGTGGTCTATCCACCTGTACTTTTTATTTTTTCCTACCCTGACTTAATTTCAAAATTTTGAAAAAGTGGATAAAAAAAATTTTCACTTTTTTTTATATTCTGCATCAGAGCGGAATGTAAACTTTTCAGGATATTTTTCTATACACTTTCACGAACTCATTTTAAAAAAATCATTTATATTGCGAGTTTTTGTAGATTTAACAATAAAATGTTCTCTGTCGTTTGGGCTATAGTACGTACCTTCAGAATCAATGTTCTTTGCAAAAAATTGACGAAATTATACATAAAAACCAAACAACGATTCAATGCGAGCTTAATTACAGACTGGTTTGCTTCTCCCGAGTACGGGTCGTATTTTGTTTTTAATCGAACATGTCTATCAAATCTGTTGCGAGCCATAGGGTAATCGCGCGATGGGGGCCTCATTGTAATTTCATCAAACATAAAACTACGTCTGGTGAGTCTAGGTGAGCAAAAGTTCTACAAATATGCATATTATCTTATTATCCCGTGCTGTAAATTCAGTGTACAATATTCAGGACACCTTGTATAACTGCTTCTAAAACATAATAGGGTGTAATAACTATAGTTCAAAGATGTCTCTGCATAATGCGGTAATTCCCTTATAAAATTAGTATCGATTTAATGTTGCACCTGGCATGGTCTTTGATGAAAATACTTCCATCGGACGTGTTAATGTGCTTAAAAGGTTTTATATATTCAATTATATAATTATGTTTATGACGCACTACTGCCATTTTGTTAGTTTAGTATTTTGTTAGTCATTTAATTAAACCCGTTTACTTTTATCTTACTTCACCAAATAGGAAAAGTAGGGACCCTATTCAGTAGCGTATCCAGGATGAAATGTCCAAATAGCATTCTTAAACTTATCTTTTAATGATGATGAAGTAATTTAAACAGAGACCGAAACATCTGAACACTATATTCGAATAATATTATTAGACGCGCGTTTACCAACCATGTTAGCATCATCTGGAGGTAATTAAAAATCATTTTGCCCCTCCAGGACTTACCTTTTAATGTAAGAATGATGATTCTTCTTCTTCTGGGCCTACCCCTCAGTTCGAAAGTTAACTATTCAAATGTCTAAATAAATACATTACAACTAGGAACATTGTGGAAATGAAGCGACGAAAACATAAGTCTTTTGTCCCGAAATTCTGGGCATCATCCAAATTGTGATTTTCCCCCTACGTTTAAGCGAAGTAATGCTTTTGCTTGTCGTATTTGCAATTTGTCACTACTGAATTTTATAGCAAGATCTTCAGATAATTGCTGGATATCTGTTCTTAAATCGTGAAGGCTTCCATTAAAACCAGAGCAAGAATTATCATCAGCAAATATTGTGAGGTTACATTCAGAGTCAACATTTGGAAAGTCATTGACAAAAATTATAAATAGTAACGGACCCAATATTGAACAATGAGGTACACAACGTTTTTAAACTTTCTTTTGTTTATGTTGTTGCTCTTTATAAAGAATTTTCTGTATTGTTGTAGGTTTTTTTTGCTATTTTCGAATCTTAGACAGTTTTCATAATATGGATCTCGTTTGAGACGAAGTTCTCTGTATCCATAAAAGCGGACGTTGAGAGCCCTGAACGCGGCAGTATTATGTGCACTACATTCTTATACAGGGTGTTTGCAGTACACATGCAAATACCTTGCAGGATGATATGTCGGCCCAAAAGAACTAAAATATCCTTATAATTTTTTTTACCTCAAACCAATTTTTGTATTCAAAATTAATTAGAACTAAACAATGCTTTTAGTTTAAGCAGTACTACTATAAACAAACGACGGAAGAGATAAGGATATCGCGCTCACTTGTCGTATCATGAACATGGATTTTACAGTGTTGCAACACTGTCATTTGAAAATAATAAAAGAGTTATAATTTAACCTTGTTTAATAAGTTTTAAACTGAAAACACTAACTGACATTTAATATCAATTTACTCATTGCCATTTTAGCAGGTTTTATTAGCAAAAGTAGAACGTCCAGGTCGGTTTTTTGAAGCTCTTTGTGTTTTTATTGAAAACATGTTACTGATCTCATTAATTTACTGTCAGAAAAATTGCATTTTAACGATGAGAATAAAAATTATCATTTTTTTTATTCATTATAGGAAATCTCTTTAACCACTGTAGTAATTAAATCAATAATTATGTATTTAATTTCAAAACACTTATTCATCACCTCGCCTCCGTTACACCGTTTTATTTGCTTTTTACTATAAATTTACTTTAAAATTAAGTTCTTTATATCTGTCTGTAACGTTATTTTTGCTTTAATATCCGCTGAGTTACAGGGGGTTGAAAACGTCTATTTATAAGCAAAAAACACTGATTTAAGCAAATTACTCAAAGAGGATCACATTTTTCGATAAAGTTTGTCATAACAAAAAAGTTAGCTTATGAAATAACAAAAATAATCCATGAAATAAAAATTTGTTTACGCTCATTGTTGCCGAGATACAGTTAATGTTACGTGCATTTGAACGTAGCCATGAAAAGGTCACTCTCTTCAAACAGTCATAACTCCTTTTAACATATACCTTGAACCAAATTAAAGCTTATTGCAATAGCTTAAAATATTCTTTTGCTAAATTTTGATATCCGCAAAATCAAAAATGGTACAAGGAAAATAAAGGCAAAATTTTGATGTTTTACACAAAAAAGTGCCCGTTTTTTGGTTCCAATAAATTCCAAATTAAAAAGAAATTCAAATCATGTAGTCCAAACTGTTATGTATACGCACAATTTTTTTTGATCATGATAAATTCATTATCTAAATGTATCTTAATGTATTTTGAGAATTTTTGAAAAAATTGACTTTTTTGGCTTTAAGATAAATAACTTAGGAGGGCAGCATCTTAGCTGAATGTTATTGAAGACAAAAAATTATGACAAACTAAAGAAAACGTTGCTTTTTTTATTTTTTTGATAAAGATAAAACTTCTTTTTTTTTTAATTGACGCACTTAAGATGAATACAGAAAAACTGACAACCTCTGTATTGTTTTGACCTACCTGACCTTGAAGAGGATTAAGAGAACTTCAAAATTCTTTTTTGGATGATTTTTAGCGTTAATTACAAAGGAGATATGACCGCCTCGTTTTAGCAAATTACCATATTGCTCATTTGGCGGTATAATCTCACAATATTTTCAATTACAAAGGAATAACCAAAGCTTTTATACTTTTTTGATATTCACGCATATTTCTTAAGTCGTTGGACATCGCATACATGTATGTATTTGCGTAAATATGCATAAAGATGAAAATGACTCAAACATTGATGAAGATGAATAATTATATTAAATTTCGGTTAAATCTCTATATAGTTAATAAAATCGGAAAATATTTATTATTGTTTTACTAATTTGCTACACAACATAAAAACCCGATCCAAATTCGTAATCAGCAACCCCAAAATCATAAATAATATTAGTTTCATTAATAACTTCCCAATACTCTCTTTATAATTATTTTTTAACTTTAGACGTGGTTTTCACCCTCTAGGGGGTAAGAGCAATTATTATTCTTATAAGGGGATGAGTTTTATGTCTCGAAACATAACAGTCTGCTAAGAAAGTCCTAATTTCTCATAATAAACAAAAAATGATTAATTCATCCATTTTACCCCTTTTATATCGGCTATATTTAGGGTGCAACATAAAATTTTTAATTTTTGACTTCACATTCGTTATCAGCGACCCCAAAAACATAAATAATATAAGTTTCATTAATTTATTCTCAGTACTTCGTTAATTATTGATTTTTTGACTTTGGGGGTGGTTTTCATACCCTCGGGGGTAAAAGCACATCGTTTCCTTTTTAATATTTAAAGTTAATGCCTTAAAGTTTAAAAATCCGCAAAGAAAAATTGAATTGGTCCGAAGTTTGGGTACTTTTTGACACTAAGTGTCTGTACTAATCTCCGATTAAAGAACTTATATCTAGATACATAATGGAATTACTTTGTGTGATCCCGAAAGATTCACAATCTAAGGCACTTCTTCTCATAAGTTCTTGATTGGCTAGTCGATCTGTTCGCGACCGATTCGGGCACCATCGGTTCAGTTTGATTATCATAATCTCAGTTTGACACTTTTGACAGTATATCCGCCATTAATGTTAATACGCGTTTTTCGTGTTTTTCGATCAAAATGTGGTGAAGAAGTCTTTTTATTTTAAGTTGTGATTTGCTCAATACCTAAATAATATTCTCTATTCATATTTACACAGTTTAGTGCAGTGCTGTGCCGTTTGCAGAAAGCAGTTTAGAAAAGAAGAAAATCGATCGTTCCATAGTCGTAACATGATGAAGTTCAGTTTACAGTTATAAAGTAAATAGCAATTAAATTTTAATATCCTTTCAATACATATTTATCTTACTGTTTTATCTTACTGTAATATCGTATGCCTACATCACGTTATATAAAGAGCCGGTAATGCAGGAATTGCAATAATTCATTTTAATGAAAATATTTACCATTCTACACTTTTTCTACACACACAACGCCACTGTTGCCCATGGGATGTGATGTTCATCTATCCATTTTAATAGACATATAATGTGACTATGTAGGAGCAAACAAGGTATATAGTGAAAAGATAGCCTGTTATGTATCTAGATATAAGTTCTTTAATCGGAGGTACTAATATACAATAGACAGAATAAAAAGGGGAAAGGGAAAAAGAGACATTGAACTTGGTTTCAGTTTGGCCGGAAATACTGACCTACACAATATATTTTAGTTTCTACGTGGCTTGAAAATATTTATAAAATATTTAATTTAAGCAAAATCGTTGAAGTAGGGCAAACATTTTATGAGACTTTTTTACTTCTTTTAGGTCAATATATTATCATGCAAAATATTTGTACGTATACACCAGAATCTCTCTCAAATAATCTTGACAGATTGATGTCACTTATTTTTGTCTAAAATTAGCCTTTTTCTCAACATCAAAATTTAAAATTTTCAATGTTTTTTGGGGGATATAATACACTTGGCAAAAACACTGTCAGCTAATTCCACTCTATAGTTGAAACATTCTAGAGATCAAAACTTCAGTTCGATTGAGACATGCTGTAGAGAAATATTTTCATAAATATGGAGATATAAATTGGCAACTTCTCACACAAACAACTTCGAATCAAATGTACTTTTAATAAAACTTCCCGACGAGAAGTTTGTTAAATCTAGATATGTAAAAATCTGGAGCTTCCAACATGTGGGAGAAATCAGGGGTGAAATCAAAGCGGTTTTCGCAACAAATTTTCGTTTGACAATGTTCTTATTTACTTGGGAAGTAATAAAAGTTTGCTTAGGTATCGCGAGGAAGTTCCACGGTTACCGATAAATTTCGTTCACTGTTTTGTAAACTTTGAGCTAGTCATTTATGAGATATACGAAAGGGGTCAGCATATACATAACTTAATAATGAATTATGTCTTATATATTATATCGACTTATGTTTATTTGTGGAATTTAACGGAAACTTACGATTTTGGAAGGTCTGTATTGTTAAACATTTATATAACGAATAGGAATTGTGGAGACGGTGGTCTTGGTGGTTTATTTCAGTTTTGACGGTTAGCCGAGGAAATCAATTCAAATAAAAAGACGACTACACAGGGGCGGCTTAAGGGCCGTTTTTTTTGTACCCTTTTTATTAGTTTTCTTTGGAAGATAATATCAAATAATATCAGTATCTATGTCAGTTAAAATGGTAATAATGCAGACCAGTCGAATAACATTGAAACGCCTAAATAATTCAAAAATGTAACACAAACATTTTTGTTTAGCTATGAGATAATTCACCATTCATACCTCAAGCTTCCCGCTCTATTATTGACTGACACGGAGTCGATCATTAAAGATTTTGCATTAACAAAAGCCGGCAGCATGCACTTTCATTCAGAAAAAATTCAGAATTCTCAGAAAACTCTTATACCAACATCAGATGTTTGTATCTAAGTAAACTTGTGTCGGTGGTCCTCTCGCCGGGACCCAACATTGTCGGTACGCTTTGAAGATAATTGGAATTCCAGCGGACCAGTTCACTTTTACGAATGAGTTTAAAACATGCCGACAAGGCTGGCACCCTGCCGCTGGATCTTAATAGTGTTCAGATAGTGTAGACAAAAAAAATTTATATTACAAATTAATTACACAGGTCTACAAAAAAAGGTCTGGTCTACAGACGATTCAGCTGCCGGGACCCAACATTGTCGGTACGCTTTGAAGATAATTGGAATTGCAGCGGACCAGTTCACTTTTATGAATGAGTTCAAAGCATGCCGACAAGGCTGGCTCCCTGCCGCTGGATCGTGTGTAGACCCCTTAAGGTTCTCATCTAATTCTTCTGAAGTATTTTGAGGCGCTCAAGCTAATTTTTGTACAAAAAAAATTTCTATCGTGTCAGCTTTCCTGCACCATCCTTTTCGTCCCCTAGAAAGGGCAAGAAAAGATCTCGTCCTAAGGTTTTCATACAACTTTTCTAAGTATTTTGACACGCTGAAGCCAATTTTGGACACATTTTTTTTTACTGTCGGGTCAGTTTCCCTATACCACCGTCGTCCCCTTTCATCCCCCAATTTGTTTTTGTGCAAAATTGGTTTAACACGTCAAAATACTTCAGAAAAATTAGGTCAGAACCTTTGGGACAAGGCCTTTTTTGCGATTTTTTTAGGAGATAAAAGGGGCGGTAGAGGGAAACTGACAGGATAGAAAAATCTCTGTGTCCAAAATTGCCTTCAGCGTCTCAAAACACTTCAGAGAAGTTAGATCAGAACCTTACAACAAGGCCTTTTTCGCCCCCTTTTTAGGAAATAAAACGGGTGGTAGAGAAAAACTAACAAGAAAGAAAAAAATATTTTTCTTCAAAATTGGGTTCAGTGCGTCAAAATATTTCAAAAAGTTGGATCAGAACCTTAGGACATACAAGGCTGGCCTTTTTTATGGGATAAAAGAGGGTGGTACAGGGAATCTGACGCGATAGAATTTTTTTTTTTGTCCAGAGTTGGTTTCAGCGCATCAAAATACTTCAGAAAAGCTAGATGAGAACCTTAGGATAAGACTTTTTTTGTAGACCTGTGTATTATTAATAAAATGTTGTAAATGCACATTGATGTGTAAACATTAATTACTTGAGAATGGTTTATCGAAATGCAATAAAAATATCTTTTCTTATTATTAATGATCTGAAAACAATTTTTTTTAAGAACTTTTAGAAATATGTAAAAAATAAAAAATTAGGAGTAAAATACCGACAGCCACCCCCTAAAACTACCACTTAAACAGAAGAGGGCTTTTGACTGATACTATGCAAACTGAGCTGCCAGACCTACGTCATTTTAGCAAAGCTAATATTTTGACAACAAATAGTCTAATATCTAATTAAGAACGTATGCGTATTTGCTAGTTTGAAAGCGGGGCCCTTTTGCAAAAAAACAGGTACAAAAGGTACATACAAATTTTACTCAGTACGTTAAAGCATGATAGCTGGTTTATTTTCCACGTGACACACTAACGACGTGGTGTAAGCGTCAACCTCCCTCTACGAAAATCTAACCCTACTCTACTATTTATCTTTCCTCAACTTTAACTTTCCAACCCTTTCTTTATGTTTGTACAATTTTGTTCTTTTATCCTTTTTGTTCTTTTTGTCCCCTTTTCGTCTTTCTAAATTCCCTCTAGGCCGATAACATCCTATAAATCCAAACTTTTTAAATTCAACCCTTTTAACTACCCTACCTTCCTTGACGGCGGCGGTCAGACCACAAGGACGTCATTTGCTCGAACGGATTTTTTCGTTTAATTCTGTTTCTCGTATCAGCAAACAAAAATTTGTAAGTGCAGTGCAAGTGTTAGTTTTTTATTCATTAGTTTTGCGAGCACATTTCCTAAGCATAACCTAGTTTTAAGTCTGCCTAAGGTGGACAGGTGTCCTAGCTGTAACAAGCATTACCATCAAACCAAATCGGACCCGCCTCGTCCAACCACACATTTACTGGTTGGCTCCGGGCCGGGATCCGATGAGGTGCATTCTTGTAACAAGAAATGTCAAATAAATTTGTTTTGTTGTTGTTGTTGTTGTTGTCAACCTCCGAATCATAAGATCCGAGGTTCGATCCTGAGCGTTCTCAGCTTTTTCAACAAATATTAACTTAAAGTGGCGATTACCAAGAAAGAGACAACCGATAGGGAAATATTTATTATTTTTGGCCATAACTTTTTTCTTAGTACGTATATTTGAAAAAAAAACTGAGAACGCTCAGGGATCGAACCTCGGACCTTAAATTTCGGAGGTTGACGCAATCAATCAATCAATCAATCAAGTATTTATTTAGTATTAAGAGTACAATATGTGGATCTTCGGAGCCCAACCCGGAGCCAGCCACACGACCAGGATAGGTAACGTCGAGGGTGTGGGGCTGGGCGGGGTGGGCCCGATTTAGCTTAGAGGTAGTTCGAGTGGCGGGCTAGAAGCTCCTGTCCACCGCAGGTGGACTTAAAAACTAGGTTAAAATATTTTATTGTCCACTAAAAGTAAATTAAAAATAAACACAACACTAAAAACATTGGCGAACGCGCACTACACAATTTTGGTTATTGACACGGGAAAACTGAACGAAAAACCCGTTCGAACAAATGACGGCCTTGCGGTCTGATGGCCGACAAGGAAGGTAAGATGGAAAGATAAAAGCTGTGGTTTAAAAAATTAGGATTTGGATAAGTTTCGGCCTGAAGGGGATTTAGGGACAAAAAATTACAAAAAACAACAAAAAGGATAAAAGAACAAAATTGCGAAAACATGAAAGGGAGAGAGAAAGGGGTTGAAAGATAAAGATAAGGGAAAGGTAGGTTATCGTAGGAGAGAGTGTGGCTAAAGGAGTTGCCGGAAGATAGGCAACGCCTGGTATGGTAGGGGGTGTTTTATATTGAAAAGTATGGCATTATACTGTCTGATTCGAGTAATGTTGCGGGTAAGCGGGCTACCGTCCAGTTTCAACTGATAGAATTTTTGAGACGTTTCTTGGACGTAGTCCGCTAGTGGGGTTATGTTGACGCTTACACCATGTAGTTAGCGTATCATTTGTAAAATAATCCAGCTATCATACTTTAACGTACTGAGTAAAATTTGTATGTACCTCTTATACCTGTTTTCTGCAAGAGGGCCCCGCTTTCAAACTAGCAAATACGCATGCGTTCTTAACTAGATATTACACTATTTGTTGTCAAAATATTAGCTTTGCTAAAATGACGCAGGTCTGGCAGCTCTGGGGTCTCACTCTATGATGTTAAGACGGGCTATATGTAATTTAAAATATGAATTTTATATTTCAAGGCGGCCGGAAGATATTGCAGAAGAACTGACATTTATTGTTCCCCTTTAAAGAGGTATACCTTCCTTAAAATTCTTTGAGGGTACCTTTATTTTTGGATGCACACATATACAATGTGTCCACGGCAAAGCGGTATTATAGGTGTAAATGACAATTTTTTTTTGGATTACAAACACAATTTTTTGTATTCTGCTCTTGCTTCACCCAAAAACTATTTTTACTATCTTGAACTTTAAAAAATTTATAGAGGGCGCTGGTAACAGCTTAAAAATAAAAATCGCATCAGATAAAGTGCCTTTTCTGTGCGAAATATTGAAAAATTTTATTAGAAAAATTTGCACAGAATTAAAAAATATGCGTTTAACCAAATTACAGAACTAAAAACATTTTTTTTTAATTTATTTTGCAGAAGACCGGTTTTTTCATCGACATCATTTTCTCTGATGAAGCAACTTACCAATGGTATTATGTCTAGTCAGAATTGCCGCTACTAGAGCGATACAAACCCAAATTTTAGAATTGTTACAGGTAGTCAACATTCTAAAACAGATAATGTTTGGTGTGCAATATCCTACAATGATATAATCGGACGGTAAATTGAATCAGAATAACTCTTTAAATCTACTGGAAAATTTTTTTCATGAACATTTACATACCTTGCCACTGGACGAAAGAGCACGTTTGTATTTTCAGCAAAATGATTGTTCAGCTCACAGCACACAAATATTAAGGAATTGGCTTCAAGTTGGCTAAAATTTTTTTTTTACGTAAAATTTGTGTTTCGGATCAAAAAACTCTTTAATAAAATTTTATTTTGTGCAGCCGTACGTGAAATGAGTATTTCACGTTTTCAAAACAGTCCGTGAAATTCAATTTCACGACCGTTACCCTTAGTAACGGCCGAAAAACTAAAAGTCACTTTCATAATAATTGACGTTTAAGTCACTTCAAAATTGACATTTCTAAAATATGAAAAGCACAAATTGTTATATTTTAACTCGCTGTAACATATTTCGTATATCAATTTGGATTTTTCTGGTATTACATCAGCAAGCGCCGTATTTATAATACTATTTAATTCTGAAATCTCATTATCGCTCTCAGACATTTTTACGATTAATCGAGAGTTGTCATGTATATATTCAAAATATACTGTTTCCATAGAAACGCTCTGACGTTAAGGCTACCGCGTTTATTTAGCAAAATATAGCATGAACGGTGGTGTTATTTTCACTATCTGTACTAACTATAATTTACGGTTCCACAAAAAATAGTGTTTATACCATGGCCGCGAAATTTTTTTGCGCCCTCGAGATTATCTTGCCTCGGCCGCAAGCGGCCTCGGCGATAATTTTTCTCTCGGTACGTAGAAAGGAATTTCGCGGCCTTGGTATAAAAATAACTATTTTGTAACTACTTTATTGTCGTTGCCATATTGCAGTAGATTGCAACGCTATACAATAATTATGTAGCAACTTACTTTCAATAGGAAAACTGTCCCAAATAGTGCCTTAATATAACTGTTTTATAAGATAATAGGAAACAATTATAAAATAATTTTAACATATATTTATAACGCCACCCTCATTATTACCCCCACTGAAAAAAATTAAATTGTGATTTAGTGTGTATACAAGAACCAAAAGCCTCAAATTTTTTTACTTCATCCACCCCCACTACCACCCCCTACCGCCATCCCCTCCCGCACTACCGATGTGACATATCGTTTCATAGGATTTTGGGGCAAGAGATTTCAAATATTATATTATTGAAGTTCCATAAACAGTTATTTCCACATATAAATTTTTTTCGCTGTGAGAGACTTGGATAGAAAATTTGGATGTGGAAGTGATTTTATAAGCTGAAATGTTTTATAACTTAGTCACGGAAACATTTCTAAAATAATTTCTTAACTGCTTTATAAGATATTTTATAATTTTGCTGTAGACCTTTTGATGATAAATTTAGAAATCTGAAAAAAAGCATTTTTTGTCCAGATTCAAAATTGACGAGGAGCGAGGGAGAAATTTTTTCGTCCGGGTTTCAAAATTGATGAGCCGGGAGGAGAAATCTAAAAAAAAAATTTTTCAACCAAAACTGATGAGCAGGGAGAAGGAAATAAAAAAGATTGCGACTAAATATATATTTTTTAATAAGCAGAGAGCGCAAAGAGCTCGCGACGCCCCTCATGCCCTAGCGCGTCCCTTCACGCATTGTCGCCTCTAGGCTATTGCCTAGTTAGCCTTACGGATAATCCGGCTCTGAACTAGTGAATAAGAGAACGTGCTTTTTCGTCAATAACTTGAATACTAAGCAAGACAGGGCAAAATACTATACGTATCTCTTTCGTAGAGCAGAAAATTCTTTAAAATAGTGATTATAACAAAAAAACGGATAAGCAGCACAGTTGATAAGTTTGCACTGACTGCGAAAGTCTCAAAAATGGGTTCCAAAGCACTAGTTTTCGTGATTTTCTTCTAGTAACCTTACGACCTTTCTCAGCCATTTAAAATGCAGTTAAAAATCTAAAAAAAAATCACACATCATCTACGGACTACATAAACACTTTTCATGACAACAGATTCTTTTTAAATCTTTCTTTTTTCATTATGTTGTTGCACGCAGAGAAAAAAACATTGTAAAATTTAAAAAATCACTAATGATTGAAAATAAATCAAATATATTTTTTCCTCATTAGTGTTTATAGTTAATTCAAAACGACAACATATGGTTTTGTGAAGCGTTTTCAAAACAAAAGTACCTAATGATGATTTAAATATTTGACCCTTTTAAAATAACTGCATAATGTTCAATTGAATTTATCAGAAAAAATAATATAACTTTGTTTCAACTGTGCTGTTCTTTAAAAATGTTAACTATCGTATACACAAAACTAATGAGTTTCTTTAAAATGTAAATGTTCAATTTTTGTTTATATGGATGAGTTATTAATATAGTCAGGCAAGTAAAACAGTCATTTTAAATATTAAAGGAAAGGAAATTCCCTATATTTTGAAAGGTCTATAGCAATAATTTATTCAATAATCAATATAAAAGTAAAAATATACAAACTTGATATGTTGAGTTTTGACGACTTGAATTCAGTACATCAATATATTTATATTCACGCTAAAGGGGGAGGGTCAATAAGGCTGGTTTTCGGCCCCCCTCAAATTTGGCAAAAAGAAAAAAGAAAATGTTTTTTAACAGTCAAGGGTCAATTTAGAGTCGATTCGACCACAAACGGAACCAACCCCACCCCCCTCTTAGGGTCATTTCAAGGTCAAATTATGAAAAAGCCGTGAAATAAACTCGCCTTTTTGGAATGAGTAGGCTTATTCTGGGACTTCGATTTAATATATATATATATAGGTTTTTTGGTCGCTGATGCCGGATCCGAGGTCAGTTTGTCTACAGTGTGTCCCAGGATAGATGTAACAAGAGGTGTAATGGACCAACAATTTTGGAATTTTGGAATGGTATTTGGGGATTGAATACTGCTTGTTGTAAAACTAAAGTATGCCAAAAATGACTTGATTTGGTGTCCTACAGGGTGTTTATAAGCAAAGTTGTAAAAATCACCACTAATAAAGTACCTTTATTTTTCAAAATATGAAAAAATTCCACTAAGAAAAGTTATTTATTTTCATAATTTGACCTTGAAATGACCCTAAGAGGAGGGTGGGGTTGGTTCCGTTTGTGGTCGAATCAACTCTAAATTGACCTGAGACTGTTAAAAAACATTTTCTTTGTTCTTTTTGCCAAATTTGAGGGGGGCCGAAAACCGGCCTTATTGACCCTCCCCCTTTCTCTGAGTGATGCAGTCCATAACCCTTTTCTCAGATTTTAAATATTTTCTTTGGTTCTGAAATTGTTGGTCTGTATAGTTTCAGGTGGGACACCCTGTATACAGTCTATACTAATAGGTATATTTTTAACAAGATTAAACGTACGAATTTTTGTCATAAAAATGTTCCACTGCGCCTGGGCTCATGCACGTATGAACAAATAGATATGAAACTCCCAGGAATTTGCATGGCAGTGATTTAGCAAAAAAATAAATAAATTGAAATTGTGATGTATGTCCATGTTTTAAACAGTAACGCAACATTCTGTGCTGGTTTTTGAATAATGTGAACTAATAAATTCAAATAAAAAATGCATACGATGTTCGCGGATAGCTAAAAGCATTCAAATTACACAAAAACGTAGCGTAATATTTTTTCATAAAGCGGAGTAATATGGTCGCCGAACGCACACGTATCTTTTGTAACTTAAAATTATAGCACTAGTGGGTATTTTATGAACGTGTTAAAAAATATATTTTACTTGTCGACAATTTTACCAAAATAAATTTAATCGTATACCTACTCCAAGAATTCTAGTCCGATTATATAAGTTACTCTTAGCCATATCACACTTCATTGGATTTACTAACAGTGCCACGGACATGATTGAAAATTATTTAAGCAATCGTCACCAACTAGTTAAAATGGGCGAAAAGACTTCAGAACTCTTAGCTATTAATAGTGGAGTTCCGCAAGGCTCAATATAGGGGCCATTATTGTTTACCTTATACACCTTTAAATTTTCCTCCTTCTTGAGTAATTGTGAATCCCACTATTATGCAGATGATGCACAGATTTACTTTTCCTTTAATTTCGATAATTTTAGGGCTGCACGCATTATAATCAACAATGGTTAATGGTTTTCCATGACATCCTCACAAATATATTAAATTTTTCTCTAGAGATAAATATGACATATGATATATCGTTGGATAGCTAATTAAAGTTGGGATCGAATGGTGAAATAATTTACAGGGTGTTCAATTTAAAAAAACACAAGTTATGTTTATTTCTCGAAAACTGAGGCATGCATAATTTTATTCTTATCAGCAACGGATTCTACTAAAAAAAGTGCCTTAAGAATGTGTTACTCGATTTTCAATTCGACACTTGGTAATTGAGATATTGAGGTTATACAAAAATGCCAATGGTTATCGTCTATCTGCCATAGTTTTAGAGAAAACCTCAAATCAAATCTAATTTAGTTCACCCTGTACAGTGGCTAATTTTACAGTATATTTCAAAGGCGTTAACTAAATAGATATTCCGGCAAGAACTTCAATCTGCTCTATGGGACAGGTCGGATTTAAAGAGAATTTAAGGTCAACTTGATCATAAAGTTAATTTTACTTAATTGGATTGGAGTCCATATTTATGAAACTAGCTGTGAAAAGTGAGAAAAGTTTCCCTTTAAAACAATTAGAGCTCTGTGCAAAATGAAGCATTTCCAGCCAAGTGTTTACAAGAACTTTTCTTTCTATTTTTGTGTTAAGCAGCTCCTAAATTTATTTCCCGACACTCTGTACACTCATTTCTCGAAAAGACTTGCTTTCCAACATATTTTTTTCTAGAAGATATTTCAAGTGGTTCTTGTAAAATATGAAGTCTAATTAGCACGATTTAAAAAAATGTAATGATCATTAAATTTCGTGCCACGAAACATTTCAGAGAGTCTTTGAATAACTGTATTTATATACTCATTTTACTTTTAAAAGAATCGAATGAATATTGATGAACAAATTCAACTGTGTATGTATTAATGAAGGTTACGTTGAATATAATGAAAATTCGTCGATAACAACGCGCGAGAAACGAATAATTATAATTGTAGACTAATAAATACGTACAGATGTTACTCCCTGCGAATAGATAGATAGCTAGATATCTTTATTTGAGCACTATACATATGAGGTTACATTTGTTGCAAATAAGAGATTAATAGTCTGCAGATAAAGTAAGTATAAAATAAAATATAAACATTGTAAATAAAATACCACCTAAAACAATTAATTAGTACATACAAGCTATCCATTTCATCAGGGCTCTCGAGGATGTCTCACTTAATATCAGTCCTACAAAAAACTTTTTTTATAAAAATTATGCTAATTTACTATGCTAAGTTACAAAATGGTTTAAAGATATTTGAAATCCATCGCCTACTTTACTGAGTTATGACGGAAAATGTCGAAAATGCGGAATATGTTTAAGCCAAATGTCATTTTTTTTTTCAGAGTCTTTCAACGAAGCTTTCAACATTTTCTTCCGAACCTGTGGATTTCAGGGCGTTAAGAAATATTTGAAACAAGCGGGAAATGGTGGTATTAAATAGAATATCTTTCTCTCTTTTCAACGATATATCATATGCCATATGTGAAAAATTAATCGACTTACCTGAAGATTAATTTAAATTATATGATCAATTTTCTCCGAAACAATTACATAACACAGGTAGTTTGCGTCTCTTGAGCGATTGAGTCACAACGTTTAAAGTAAGTTTTTTCCTCCTACCCCTCTCAGATTCTTACCAAACGAGCTGTTGGACCTCACTTCTGTTCTGTTGTGCTAAAATAGATCTTTGGAAAAGGGTTTGTGAGGGAAGGGAGGGTGGAGTGAAATTGTTTCGGAGAAAATTGTTCGTACAATTTAAATTAATCTTCAGGTAAGTCGATTAATTTTTCAATTATATTTAACAATTTTCTCCTTCAACAATTACATAACACAGGTAGATGTTTAAAGAACATGATGAGAGGAGGAAGAACATGATGAGAGGAGGAAGAACACTCTATTTTAATGCCATCATTCCCAGCTTGTTTTATATATTTTTTAACACCCTGAAGAGTAAATCTCGAAATCCAGCGGTTCTGAAAATGTTTTGGTATTACCTCTATTTTCCAAAAAAAATCGCCTTTTAAAAATCAGCACAATGTTTATAAAACAATTCTTTTGTATAATTGATATTAAGCGACACATTCTGGAGGTCCCTGATAAATGCACAGCCTGTATATAAACATAGAATAAAAATTTATATATTTATTTATTTTAATTAATTACTTTTAATCTAACAGGCAAAGGCCCAATTAGAGGATTAGATAGCTACAATATTCAATATATCATACATAATATATAAATAAAATTCACACGAAGCAAGTTTAAATACAAATATACATGAAATGATAATAGATAAACGAGCGAATGAATGCACATAATATATTATGACAAATATAAATGAAATAAAATAATATAGTAAAATATAATGTAATGTTACATTTAAACAATGATTTTTTAAAAATGCCTTCAGAAGAGATCGTTAAAAATTATGAAATAAAGTTTCACTGTCACCTAGTTAATTGTACCTTATTACATGATATCTATGTATAGTGAAAAAAAACAGAGAAGAAGAACAAAGAAAAAAAAAGTCATCTATAAAAAAGTTTTGCTTGTCTTAGGAAGTCATAAACTTAAGATAAAATGTACAGGGGATTCTAAAAATTAGAAAATATAAAACCGACTTTTAGTACAGTACCTAGAGGTAAAAAATATGTGAAATTTCGGAATAATTTTATATGTATTTTTTCTTTATGGGTTATTATTGTAGTAAAAGATTCAGTTTCTATATGGTCCGGATACTTGCTCTTACCCTAAATTTGAATATTGAATATTTGAAAAGTGTTAAAAATTTGTTGTTTTTGGGATTGCTGATTCCGAATCTGAAGTCAAAATTAAAAATTTCAAAATGGCGGCTCCAATATGGCGGCGGGAATTTTGTTTTCTAAAACAAACGTTTTAAAGGAGCAAAATTAATTGAGCATCAAGGTGATGCTATATATTAAAGAAACAGCATTTTTGGAAGTAAAATTAATTACTAAGCAATTATGATAAACATTTTGTTAAAAAAAAAAAATGTGAAAACGCACATTGAATCGGCCATAACTTCTTTATTTTTTGTGATGTAGAAACAAACAAAAAACCATTTTAAAGGCTGATTAATTACCTTTAATTTTGTTCCTTAAACTTTCTATGGAAGTGTCACAGTTTCCAAGATATTCAACATTTTAAACTAAATACTTCATCCTAAAAACGGTCGGATGTCATCTATAAAATTAAATATCTCCGAAACCATCAACCCTACACAAGCATATAAAAAAATAAATTCATTCTCAGTTTATTTTGATATTTGATGTCCACTATATTTTCTCTAAAACTAATATTTATTGAGATATTTGCAGAGAAACAAAAATATTACGTTTTTTCTAAAATTCCTTTACAGTTTAAAATGCATTTTTTTTTCTAAAGCAAGCGCTGTAAGCTGATGAAAAAATTCCAGCGTCTAGGTCATACTATGTATTAACGAAAAATAGTATATGGGAATATATTTTTTTAATTGATGATTACCAACATTAACAAAATGGCGACGTTTCTATTAAAAAAAAATTTTAAATGTAATTTTTTTCTGTCATAACTTTTTTGTTTTTTATGCTATAGAAATAGAAAATCATTTGAAAGCCTAATTAATAGTTATTCATTATGGTTCTTACCGCATTTGACGTAAGTGTTATAGTTTCTGAGATATTTAACATTTAAACTAAATACTTCATCTTATAGAAGTTCGGACGCCATATTTATACTTCCAGATCTCCGAAACCATTAACTCTGCAGAAAATAGAAAAAAACGAAATTCATCCTCAATTTAATAGCTTTCTTATTTGTGTCTAGCATGTTTTCGCTCAATGTAATACTTTTCGAGTTATTTGACGAGTATTATTTTGAGGTACCTTTTTTTTAAGCTAAAATCCCAATTTTCAAGTCGTTATAACTTGAGGGCTATCAATTTTTATGAAAAGTTGCATAGAACTTTTTCTTCTTAAAATGTTCTTTTCTTTCAGCTCCAATATTTTTAATTTTTTCTTAGATGCCATCCCCTGAAGAGGGGGTGGCAACTACCACTATAAATCAGCAAGCCGCCGCATAATATAGAAACTTTTCTTTTATACATTTATTATTCAGTTGCCAAAAATGAACGAAATCCGTTTCATATGACATTATTCCGAAGTTGAAACCTCTAGGTATTGTACTATTTAAGCAAACTACTTTTTTTACATTTTTATTGAAAATTTGATTTACAAAGTTTTTTCAATTATGAAGAAAAGCTTAAATACGGAGTTTAGTTGCCAAATAGGAAAATAACAATTTTCAAAAAGAAAATAACATTTTATTCAACTAAGTTGAAAACTATTCCACATGTAGACCTCCTACTAGTACACAATTTTCTAATCTTTTTCTAAATTCTTCATAAACAGATGAGATCACATGTCCATTTATGGTTGCAACAGCATCCACAATATTTTGCTTTAATAAGTCTGCGTCGTCTTCGAAATCTTTTGAGTATATTGTTTGCTTCAAATATCCCCATAAGAAGTAATCCAACGGAGTTATATCTGGCGAACGGACTGGCCATGCTGTTGGTCGACAGCAGCAATCCACCTGTCGTGGAAGTGATTGTCTAACCATTATCTAGTTAGAATTATAGAATGTGCAGTTACCTATTACGAGGTTTCTATAAGCGGAAATAGTTATCATTTCTACATTTTTATTAAATGATTGTTTTATTGTTTAGGATCGAAATAAACGCCTAAGTATTTATGGAGTTCAGTTCTTTGTAAATTTAAGTTGGAAATATTATAATTATGCATGTATTCTTTCTGCCAAATGGCACCACATTACACTTTCTGTCATTATGGAGTTGTTTTTGTACCAAGTATTGACAGTATTTATGCAATCTTTAAGAATTAGTGATCAACTATGTAGACAAACCCATATATCTCTAGGTCATCTATGTACAAGAGGAAATGGATGTTATTATCAAGGCCCTCCGAAATGTCGTTAATAATATAACAAAACAATAAAGGACTTAATATTGATCCTTGAGGGATACCTAGAATTACATCAGAGACTCGTATGTTTCACTAAGACTTCTGTTCTGCATATAAGAAGAAATCTAACGCATTATCTTTAATTTCCACTAACTTATTAATTAAAATTAACAGAGTCAAGGGCTTTAGAGAGATTAAAAATAATCGTTACGACATCCTTTGAACTCAAAAATTTTATCAGATGCACTCTCAATCGATCTGTCCTTTCTGAACTCGTGATGAGAATTTATTGATATGTTGTATTTTTCTAAAAAGAAAGTACGATTACTTAAATTGTGTTCTATATTTTTGATACTTTTGACAGTAATTAATGTAATATACTTTTTTATGAATAAAAAACGGACATTCACGTTATTACCTCTCTCGGTTTTACTCGTGCTGTATACAAACTCAATAGTTATATTTTAGAAACCTGAAAATTTGTCTTTTTACTGTTTACATAAGAATACTGATATCCTACAATTATCAACGTCTTTTTTAATAACAGACGTGATTTTAGTGCATCAGGAAAGTATTCATTTAAAATAGATGTATTAATGAGATGTAATAAAGTGTCTAGCATATTTATTTATTTTTTCTTTATAATGGCTTTCGGAATAGCTCCATACAGTCACAATTTAAAAATCACAGCCAAACATACTTACAACCCTAAACTAATAGCACAGAAGAGAACGAATGGATAGGAAAAATCAAAGATAAATACAGGGACACAATTACTTCTCGCCTAAGGGCCCTTCGAGGCATTTTAGAATTTTACACACAATGCCGAGCAATGGGAAAATTACACGAAGGATAAATGCAAAAGTGACGCCATCTAGCTAATTAGAACAATGTAACGTAATAGTAATGTAAGTTTAATCAAATTTATACATATTTAGACACATATGGTCACATTTTTCCTATATTTATACATACATAATAAACTTATAAGGATATAGAAAGTTTGTAGTTTTGAATTAGTATTTTTGATGACATTTAATAGACCAGACGGAATAGCTTTTTTGTGCGAAATGTCGTTTATCCGCAATTTTTTTTTTATATATACACTTTAAAATTAATTAAAAAAACGTCCATCTTTTGCCATTTTTCGCTTTATTTGCAATATAACTCGTAAATAAAGCATTGCTCGAAAAAATATCAAGAGATAAAAAGTTGAGAAAATTGATTTTGAATGTTTTCTTATTTTTGACATTTTCCCAAAAATTACTTATTTTAAGAGCTACGGACGAAAGAACAATGCTGCTTTTCTATTTTTTTTACTTTTCTTTTAAAATGAATTTTAATAAATACACAGCCCCACAAAAAAAAGTTCAAAGCAGCGAACCAGACCCATGTATTCCTATGTATTTTTGGTCGCTGAATCCAAATCCGGGGTCAAAGAAAATCGTACACCTCCAAAATCATTAGCTAGAGCCAAAAAACACCCCTGAAATGGGATAGAAAGAAGATTATGCAAATTAAGGTTAAACAGCAGCGTACATACAATAGATATGAAACTCACCCCCAGGAAGGGGCGAAAACTAGCCCCCATATATAAAAAAAATCGATCCAAAACAGCAATGACTGCTGAAAAAGCTCGAAATGTCTAAGTTTTGTTAAAGTGTTAAGAAACTACATCAGGTCCGACGTAATCTTCATAAACTGCCCCTGTAAGGTTGAGAACAACTACCTCCAAGTTCAAAGGACACGAGAAATACAAGAAAAAACGTAAAATCCAACAGGATTTCTATTTTCATGGATGCTATGATTGGCTGAAATTGCGTAGTATTCTAAAATAGAACCAGAAACTTACGTGCCATCAACATCCTACACTGTCAACCCTCAGAGGTTGTGAAAACTACCCCCCATGTAACATTTAACTATAAAAAGTTACAGTGACTTTTATAAAAATTCGAAACACCTGCGTTGTGTGGAAGAGACAAGAAACTAGACTATGTTCGACGATGTGCTTGAAACCCACCCCGTTACGAGATACTACCCCCATGTCTGTAGGATGCTGGAAAAACAGAGAAAAACTAACCGGATTTACATTTTTATGGATGCTATGATTGGCAAAAATCGTGTTGCACACTTAAAATTTGAAACTCATGTCCTATAAATGTTTTTTAAGTAACACCCCCAGAAAGGATGTAAACTACCGTAATTCAAGATGTAACGAAAAAGTTATACTGTTGCTTATTCGTTTCATTTCCATAGTTTTTTTTTAGTCTTTCAACTCCGTGGGGGTGGTTTTCAAGCACAGCGTCGAACATAGTCTAGTTTCTTCTCTCTTCCACACAACGCAGGTGTTTCGAATTTTTATAGAAGTCACTGTAACTTTTTATAGTCAAACCTTACATAGGGGGTAGTTTTCACACCCTCTGAGGGATGACACTGTAGAATGTTGATGGTATGTAAGTTTCTAGTTCTATTTTAGAGTACTGCGCAATTTGAGCCAATCATAGCATCCATGAAAATAGAAATCCTGTTGCAATTTACGTTTTTTCTTGTTTTTCTCCTTTAAACTTGGGGGTGGTTGTTCTCAACTCTATAGGGGCAGTTTTTGAAGATTACGTCGGACCTGATGCAGTTTCTTATCACTTTAATAAAACTTAGTCATTTTGAGCTTTTTCAGCAGTCATTGCTGTTTTGGATCGATTTTTTTATATATGGGGGCTAGTTTTCGCCCCTCCCTGGGGGTGTGTTTCATATCTATTGTATTGTATGTACGCTGCTGTTTGACCTTAATTTGTATAATTCGATTGATTAAGATGTAACAACTATTCTCGTAGCTTAATATTCTTTTTACCCCATTTCAGGGTGTTTTTTGGCTCTAGCTAATGATTTTGGGGGTGTACGATTTTTTTTGACCCCGGATTCGGATTCAGCGACCAAAAATACATAGGAATACATGAGTCTGGTTCGCTGCTTTGAACTTTTTTTTTGTAGGACTGTGTTATTTATTTAATATTGTTATCGTGTTTTCAATTGTTTATTTCCTTTATTTCAGAGGTTAATTTCGCCATAAAACTTTTTAAGTTTAATATTTTTCAACTAACCTGAGAGACTCAAATTCAGTGGTATAATTGAATTTTTTATAAAAAGTCACTAATACGATTTCTTGAATCAGACAATGATAGTAGGCCTTGACTTTTGTAAATAAGATATGCTGTTTTGACTGTCATGTGCAGTCTTTAGAGCAAAAAAATGAGGCGGTACCAGTGAATAATGTCGAAGGGTTGCAACAATCATTAATTAATATTTTCCATAAAAATATCTTAGCTCTGCTGCCACCATGTTGGAAAAATGGCAGTCAAAATAGGTTTTCTCGATTATACCCTTTCCTGCTAGCTCTATCCCAGAATTAGATATTACCATTCATTAAAAACCGCTGCCCAAGGATTCACTACTTCCACATCCAGATTTTCTATCCAAGTCACTCACAACGAAAAAACTTTGTATGTGAAAATAATTGTTTATGGAACTTTAATAATATAATATTTGAAATCCTCTACCCCAAAAACCCATAAAACGATACCCCACATCGGTAGTGGGGTGGGGGGTGGTGATAGGAGGGTGGTAGTGGGAGGGTGGATAAAGTAAAAAAAATATTTTGAGGTTTCTGGTTCCTGTACATGCACTAAATCACATTTTTTGTCATCCCCTTTAATAAGGAGGTGGGGGTGGTAATGGGGGTGGCTAATGCCAAAAAATTTTTTGAGACCTCAGCTTCTCTTGTATATACTAAATACCAATTTCATGCACTCTTACCTGCTTGATTTACAAATTTACCCCAATTTACCCCCCAACACAAGATGAAAATATAATCTAGTTCTAGATCTCGTTAAACTACATATGTGTACCAAATTTCAAGTCAATATCTTAAACGGTTCCAGAGTAAACGTGCGCACAAAAAAAAGTTACAGACAGACAGACAGACAGACCGACAGACAGACAGACCGACAGACAGACAGACCGACAGACAGACAGACAGACAGACCGACAGACAGACAGAAAATTTTTTTTTCGCTCAAACTTAAAATTTCGACGTTTCATGACATTTTAAGCCTATTTGGACAATAAAATTTTTTTTTTTTTGTCGTTACTAAAATTACCAAAAAATGGTTTGAATGCTACTATAAACTGTAGAACCCCGTCTCCTCACACACACAAGTCTAAATTTCCCAAAACGGGTTCTTATGATAAGTTTGTTTTGATAACGTGGAAGATAATTTACAAATTTTTAAAAATACGCAATCATTATCTGGGGTATAGATACAGTTCGATAAATTATTAATTGAATTTTCCATGGATAAATTTCATAACACTTTTTTGGTAGTAAATAAATGTTGTATATTGTTGCTATTTACGTACCCAGATAATTTTTAAACTATAATCTTGATAAGTAAATGTGACTCCCAGCTTCTTAGAAACTCTGTTTATCGCACATCTGTACAAAATAATAATATCTGGCATACTTTTAATTACGTAGGTATTGTTTTGCATTTTAATGACGCACACCAACAAATCGTGAATTTATCAAAAATAGACTACGACAGCGATTTTAATTATTTTAATTATATTAATTTGCTATAGCTAAACATTTATGTAACCAGCAAATTTTTATAAAAAATGGTTATCCCCTAAAAAGGATGTTTTTTAATGTCTCAATAATACTAGTAATTTTTTTCAGGGAAAACACACGATAAGAGGACGCCCTCCAAAACAATGGATTGATTCACCAAGGAGTTAATAAGAAGACTGAGGATGTGCGCTTAACAGGCAACCAAGACAGATGGCCTGATACTGTCAGACGTGCAATACAGTAAAGGTAGGCGTATTCACTTTATGATGTAATTCAAAAGCCACCAGAACAAAATTTGTATAATCATTTACGCAATGTCATAATAGCACGTCTTTCTTCTAGTGAAGAAAAGCGTCTAGGCAACCTATTGAAAGGCGTCCAGATGGGCGATCGTAAACCATCTGACTTTTATAGATATATGCTAGGTACTGTCGGCAGCTCACATATGGTAAGTCAAGAATTGTTAAATAAACTTTGGAAAAGGCGTTTACCGAAAACCATTTTTGTTGCCATTACTGCCTCTGGTAAGACTAATATTGACGAAATTATAGATATAGCTGATAAAATTTGGGAATATTACCAGAATCCAATCGTATCTTAACTCAACCAAGAATTAGGAACCCCTTCTAATTCTCCACAGAACGCTACTACTTCATGGTCAATAGCAAATTTAATGACACAATTCAGTTCCTTTACTACAAATATTCAAACTACATTGAATCAGATTATACAGAAACAACAATCACTTGAGACGTAAGTATATACACTTCTGTCTACTTCTTTTTCAGCTCCATCAACTTTTTCTTCTCAAATTCATTCAGCTCCTTTTACCAATAACAATTATTGTTCCAATTGTCGAAACCGATCCCGTTCTCGCACCCGTTGGACAATTCACTCTTCCAACCGTAAGTAACCTTTTCGATCCAACTAACAATAGTGTTTGTTATTATCATCAATTATATAAATATTGAGTTTTTAAATGTGTTGGTGTATTTTTAATAAAAATCATTAGTCCAATGCAATTAGGTTTATACCTCGGAACCCAGCTATAGTGAATGGATTTGAATGATTTTTTTTTTGTTGGATTTCTAATGCCATAAACTAAAAAGTTTACCCATTGAGAATTACCGCAATTTCGAAAATCCGTAAATTAAAAAAAATAATACTAGAAATCTCAACAAAAAATACAATTATCGGAATTTTTAAAATTTCTTTTAAGAAAATAATGATTGTTATAGTTTTCGAGGTTGTTTATAAAGAATTTGTTAAAAAATGAAACTTTAATCTGTAATCTTTAAAATCTATATTGTCGCATTACCAACTTTTTATTTTTAAGGGTGGAAACAACCCTAAAATCTGAATAATTAATTACTCTTCTAATTTCACGAATAAATTAACGAAAATCCATATAGACTTATGTTTTTGAGGTCGCTATGGCTGTGACAGTATAATAGTAAATGCTTCACAGAAAAGTTTCTATATTGTGCGGGGGCTTGCTAATTTATAGGGGGTGGATGCCACCCCCTCTCAGGGGGTGGCACTTAAAAAATATATATATTTATTGGAGCTGAAAGAGAATCAAATTTTAAGAAGAAAAGGTTCTATGCAATTTTTCACATAAATTGATAGTTTTTAAGTTATAACGACTTCAAAATTGCGATTTTAGCTCAAAAAAAAAAAAAATTTCCAAACGGCTTTCATCAAGTATCTAGAAAAGTATTACTTTCTCGAAAAATTGTTACAGACCAATTACAGAGAGTATAAACTGGGAATTAATTATATTATTTGTTTATTGATGTAGGATTAATAATATCGGAGATATTTAAGTTTATATTTGGTATTCAAGTGTTTCGAAATTACCTTTAAAGTTTAAAATGAATTTTTTTCTAAAGCAAGTGCTTTAAATGAGCAAAAAAATTTGAGCATCTAGGTAATCTTAACGAAAAACTGTATTTGAGATAGTTTTTTTTAAATTACTGGCTAATTAGAGTAACAAAATGGCGACCTTTTTATACAAAAAAAAATATAAATACGCACATTTTTCCGTCAAAACTTCTTTATTTCTTATGCTACAGGAACGAGTAAAAAATAATTTGAAAGTGCAATTAATTGTCTTTAATTTCATTTCGTAGCATGCGTGACGTAGGTGTCACAATTTCTGAAATATATAACATTTAAACTACATTTTTCGTCTTATTAACGTTCGGACGCCATTTGTAAACATTCATATCTCCGAAACTATTAAATCTATGTAAATAAATAAACAAGCGAAATTCATTATCAGTTTATGAGCTCTACCCATTTTTTAATAAAACTAATATTTATTGAGATATTTGGACAAGGAAAAAACTACGTTTTATAGAAAATACCTTTATAATTTAAACTGTATTTTTTTTTCTAAAGCAAGTGCTGTATACAATCCAAAAAAATTGAGCATCTACGTCATGCTATATATTAATGAGAAACAATGTTTGAAATTCCTTTTTTTTAATTACTGGCTAATTACAGTAACAAAATGGCGACGTTGATATTAAAAAAATTTGTAGACGCACACTGCTTCGGTCATAACTTCTTTGTTTCTTATGCTACAGAAACAAATAAAAAACAGTTGAAAGCTTAATTAATAACCTATTATTCTACCTATTAGCATCCTTGACGTAGGTATTACAGTTTCTGAGATATTTAACTCTCACTCTAAATAATTATCTTATGAACACTTGGATGCCAAATGTAAACTTAGATATCTCCGAAATTATTAATCCTACATCAATAAACAAAAAATATAATTAATTCCCAGTTTGTATTTACTACAATTGGTCTGTAACATTTTTTCGATCAAGTAATACTTTTCGAGATACTTGACGAAAGCCGTTTGGAAATACATTTTTTTTCATCTAAAATCGCAATTTTGAAGTCGTTTTAACTTAAAAACTATCAACTTATGTGAAAAATTGCATAGAACCTTTTCTTCTTAAAATTTGATTCTACTTCAGCTCCAATAAATATGTATATATTTTTAAGTGCCACCCGCTGAGAGGAGGTGGCATCCACCCCCTATAAATTAGCAAGCCTCCGCACAATATAGAAACTTTTCTGTGAATCATTTACTATTATACTGCCAAAAATGAACGAAATCCGTTCAATATGACATTATTCCAAAGTTTTGCATATTTTTTACCTCCAGGCACTGTACTAAATTTATCAAGGCTACATCTAGTGTAAGGTAAACAAAAATTGGATACAATTTTTTATATTATGAATATATTCGCAGATTTGGCGGAGTCGCTGGTAATTTCAATTAAAAACTTCTCGATTTATAATAATGATAATTTTCACACACAACAGGGTATTATTATAACCTCCCAACACATTATATACCATTTCGCAATGAAAGAGAGCCTTGCATGGAGGTGAATCAGCTGAAGAATGTGCTTAAATAACCGGAAAAAATTTGAGCATTTAGGTAATGCAAAACGAAAAGCAGTATTTGATAATTATTTTTTTGTATTTCTGGCAAATTACAGCAATAATGGCGACATTCTTATTTAAAAAAATATGAAGATGCATATTTTCTCAGTCGTACGTACCTTCTTTGTTTTTTGCTACAGTAACAAATAGAAAATCATTTGGAAACATAATTAATAACCTTTAATTTTAATCTGTAGCATTTTTTACGTAAATGCCATAGAGTCTGAGGTATTTAACATTTAAACTAAATGTTTCGTCTGCTTATAAACGGTCGGATGCCATCTTGATGACGTCATAACTGCGTACTCCACACAATAAAAGCGCGACCGCAGGCATTTTCCTACTCGGAAGACCTTATCGAATATGTTTTAGTTGTCGTCAAAACCCAATTGGCTTCCCTACTAATATGAATGATAAGTTATTTGAATAATTATAATAAGAATTTCCGACCTTTGGTTAAATACTTTTCTAAAATATCCGTTATTATTACTACAAAATGCGAATAATAAACTTCGAGAAGAGACAGAAAAATATTGGTAAAACGATCCGGTCCAACTGCGGCTTTTTAAATAATTGCAATCTGCTGATTCCAACAGGTTACAAAGGTGATTTATATTTGCAGGATTATTTGAGATTTATACTACACACTGCTGGCAACCGTGTGATGAGAATTTTTAAAAAGAACCAAGAGGTGAGCGTTATGGTCACAAATGCTATTATCAATTATAGCATTAGTGTATACACCGGTTACATATATGCATTATCCAAACAATGTGTGACTCCGGTATGATTTATCGGATTATTACATATTAACGTTTCACAGAGAAGTATTGTTAGTCGACTAAAACTGTGCTGTTTTCAACGATTGTTTCGGGGGTCAATTTCTTTGTGGAAATTCAATAATAATAATAATAATAATAATATCTTTATTATCCGTAAAAACCTGCACCACATAAATAGTACAAAATAGCATTGGGTTCGTCATTAGAAGGATGAGTACATAGGGTGGGTCGATTTTCTAATTTCAAAAGGCCTGTAGTGTGAAAAGTTGTGTGATGGTCTAAAATGAAGAGATATTTTTTTATTTTTTTTTATTTTAATATTTGACCCCCCCGCCGAGCACATAAAATAAAAAAAATTAAAAATAAAAAGTTTGGCACCAAATCAGAATACGTAGCAGTATAGACATATACTTATTAAATGCCCAAATGGAAGGGTGGATGGGTGGGCAGGAGTGGAACTCGATGGCAGCCACCTCCACGTGGTGGGTTCTGGGTTATGTCGTGTAATAATTATTGTGCGAAATAAGCAATGAGCTGTTTTAGTACTAGCGCAACATAAAAATTTTATTTAGGCGAGTTTTGAGGGACCGACGGAGGTCTAAATACATTACAAATTTAAAAATATGTTTTATGCGTAAATAAAGAACCATAACAGCCATAACAACCTTTCCCAACACAGGCGACTTAGTTATATTTTTTTTTATTTCTTTTTTTTTTCTGGAGGCCCGGCGGGCGGCCTAAAACATTTTTGAAAAAAAATATATTTTTTTTTCTTAAATAAAAGACCAATGTACAACATTTTTCACTGCAGGCATTTCGAATTTTCTAAAAAAGTTATAAACCGACCCACCCTAGAGTACAATCATCCGAAACCCAATAAAGTAGTATACAATAAAATTAAATTAAAACACAATAATAACATTACAAAATAGCACAAGTACAATACAAATAACAATTGATAAACTATGTCACAATGTCACATTTAAAATTACAGAGATAAGTTGGTTAAAAGTATGTTAACATTAAGAATAAAAATTGTTTAAAAATTTATATATCTTTAGCGACTATGATATGTGAGAACACATATTTAACAAACTTGATCACATTTTAATTAATCATTCATATATTTGCGGCCAAGGGCGGATCTGGACCTTGAGCTGAACCCAAAATTTTTTGAGGGAAAATCCGAAAAACATTTTTTTCCATCACAAAATTTTTTTGATGAGCGGGGGGGGAATTCGAAAAAAAATTTTTCTTTCATCCCAAAATAATTTTTTGATGAGCGGGGGAGAAATCCAAAAAATTTTTTTGATGAGCGGGGGGAGAATCTGAAAAAATTCTTTCGTACCAAAATTTTAAAACGATAATTAATAGTTTACACAATCTTGGGGAGGGTAATTACCCCGTTAAAATTTTTTTCTTCCCAAAATTAATAAAAATCATAATATTTTTAAACGAAAATTGGTGGTTTACAGAATCTGGGGGGGGGGTAATTACCACGTTACCCCCCCTCCCATAAATCCGCGCTTGTTTGAGGCAGTTTATTATATAATTTTATTCTCATATATTTGGGACTTTTTCATAAAGCGATAAGGAATGTAAGGGAATAGATAAATCCGTATTTGCTCGAGGATATGGAAAGAATTATTTAGGCGAAAATATTGAAAATTACTCTTGACGTATAATAAAATTTCCAGGATGGATGTACAATGAAGTTAGTGTAAGTATTCCGAGACTTGAAAATATTTCTCGACAAGAAGTACCTCGCATTCCTACTATATTTCTGATAGCCTTTTTTTGTAATCTAAAAATTCTTACATTCTTAGATGAAGCATCCCAGAATAAGATACCGTATATCATCCTCGAGACAAACTGTGCATGGTAATAATCTAAAACAATTTTTCGGCTCGCTAAATCCCTGAGCCTATATAAACCATAACAGATCGGTGATAATTACACACTGAATTTATATGCGCTTCCCAATTTAGGCTGTTATCTAAATGCAGTCCTAAAAATTTTACTGAAGTTACCTCTTCTATAGATTTACTAAGTTACTTTTATTAAGAAGGCTGCTGTTAGGAGTAAAATGTATAAAAATTGTCTTTTCCCTAGTCAAATATAATTTGTTATTGTTAAACCAATGAACAAATGTATTTAACATATGCTGAGTCTGTAAAATTAATAGACATATTTGAGTTCGAACAGAGATAACTGTTATCATCAGCATACATTATGAGATTTCTTTCTTGCTCTGTATTGGGAAGATCATTTACAAACAAAATAAACAGCAAGGGCCCAAGAACTGACCCAATCTGTATGTTATCAGGAGGTTACATATAGTTTTGTAAAATTTAATAACAATTGGAATTGGAAAACAAAACAAAAAAACAAAAGTTATGTCTACGTCTCGAAAACTGAGGCATGTATAATTGTCTTCTTATCAGCAACGGATTCTACTAAAAAAGTGCCTTAAGAATGTGTTACTCGATTTTCAATTCGACACTTGGTAATTGGAGGTCATCCAAAAATGCCAATTTTTCAAAAATGCTCTGTAGCTCGCTAGTCGAAAAATCGCGGTTTATGCCATTGTTTGTTTCCCGAAAATAGAGCTCAGGACACTTATATTGGTTTTTGTCTATCTGCCATAGTTTTAGAGAAAACTGGGAACTGGAAAAATGGGATTTGGCCCATCTAATTCGGTCCACTCTGTACATACGTACATACTAACTGATGGAGACATATGGCTATTTTCAATAGCAATTTTAGAACTAAAAGAAAGTTAAATCAATCTAAAAATAATGACATTTCTTTAGAGTTGACTCCTTTCAAAAACCTATAATTAAAATCGATCGAAACAGGGCGCTGGCACACAGAGTAATAATAGAGCACACACTCAGCAGGGTGCACAATTACCCTCACTGTGTTACAAAATGTGAAGCAGAAAGACATTCGAACAAAACATGTGGAGGCTAATTTTTTCAATTACATGGAGGATTGGATTCATCAGCACTAATATTCATTCCTGATGAGTCATTAACCAAAAATTAACTAGACAGAAATGTTTAGAAAAAGGTGGACATTCCATATTTATTGAATGAGCGAATGGTAGGCCCTTTTTGTGAAGAATTATTCAAATACCTAGACAGTATGCCCCTAGTTCCAAACTTAGATACGTTTAAAGAAATTGTAAGTTATACAATATTAATTACAATGACACTCGGCATTTTAATTTCGATGGCCAGGTGTAACTAGACTTCAATTTAGCAAGATTATCACCTGCATGCTCAACCCGTTTATTTTTATTTCTTTATTAAATGATATCGATTTACATTATATTCAAATTGTCAGGTGATTACTGAGTCTTAATTGAGATATGTAAATTCGCCATTATTAATCTGTTGAAATATCCACTCTGGTTATATTTACGGTCAGCAATATAGAACGTGCTTTTCTGAATTTTTCTAGAATATGTTCTACCTGTGCTCTTCGCAAATACGAAATAGAAGAGTATTATTGCATTTGATTAGTACATTTAAACCGTAAAATATTTTTTATATATTGTTTTATATTATTTTTTATATTTTTTATATCATTGTGTTAGTCGTCAAATTCTGAATAATTATAGTTAAAAAAATCCATGATGTACGATATATCGAAGCTACAATATATAGTAGAGTGGTCCTTAAATTAGGGTAAAAAATTTTTTTCTTAATTGTCTTTGGGGCCCCTGCCATTTTGATCTACTCTATTAAAAAGAATTACTGTAATTTTTGGGATTTTTTAACTCAGTTTTAGGGGTCGCTACCGGCCCGTAAAGTTTCAAAATTAAAAAAAATAGTTAGGAATTAATAATTAAATTCAGTTACAAAAGAAATTATGTTCATTAAACATGTAATTAATATGTACAACTGTACAGCAATTACAATGTTAGATATATAAAATAATATAAATGAAAAAGTTGTTAATAAAATACAGTTGAGTTGATATGAAAGTGGGGGACAATGTACTGTCCTATTTTATTAATTCAATTAATGATCAATGTCATTTTGATGCTCATTTGATTTATTTTGAAAAAAATTTTGCAAAAATTCCCGATTATCTTGAAAATTCAAGACTTGGTAGCGACCTAAAACATTATTTAAAAATCTGAAATTTTTATGGAAGTCTTTTTTATATCATGGAACAAAATAAGAGGGTGCCCCGGGTAAATTTTAAAAGTTAGTTTTTAAGGACCACCCTAATGTACAGTGTGTCTCACAGGTTCGAATGACCTTTAGGAAATATATCAAATTAACGTCAAAATGTTATTGAAATATGTTTAAGAAACGAATGAACATTTTAGTCGGACGTTACCGAAGGACAATACTTACTGCTGGCCATTTGACGAGGATAGTATATGACTAAAATTAAAAATATAGCAATATAGCAACTGCGAAGAGTATGCTGTAAAATATACAACAATTATACAAAACATTAGTAAACTGGAGGTAGAAGGCGCTGCCTAGTGGAGGGAGATGACTTGTGGTATTCTACAGGGATCGGTCCTGGGCCCAACCTTATGGAATATAAAGTTTGTGATGCACTTACCCCAACCGGAGAACGTTAAGGTGATCGGATATGCAGACGATCTGGCAATAGCATCATGGCCAAAACGGCGAGGGAAATCGAGGAGGCGGCTAACACGGCTATTGCAAAAATAGAGAGATAGGTTAGGAACTGGAAAAATCGAGGTGGTGGTCATAACCAGAAAGAGAAATTTCCCTGTCATGAAAATAAAGATAGGGGAACTGGAAATCGGCTCGAGTCAGGCGATAAAGTACCTGGGCATATGACTTGATTCGAAATTGACATGTGACGAAAATGGAGGAAAAAGCTGGGCGAGTGGCAACGGCCATAGTCAGGCTGATGCATAACAGGCTGATGCGAACCAAAGGCCAGCAACAGGAGTGTGTTGTGCAGCGTGGTGCACTCCATTCTCCTGTACGCGGCCCCGGTATGGGTAAGTGCGATGGCAGTGGAAAGAACGCGAAGAAGACTGGCCAGGGTGCAGCGATGTGTGGCACTGCGAGTCTGCGCCAAAAATAAATATCAAAATCTTTCATAGAACAAAAATTATATTGACCATTTATTTGTTTCCCAATCCATTATTAATTTGCACAAATCGATATTTTAATTCATCAGTGATGAATTAATAAAACCTGGTTGTGATGAATCATCAAAACCAGGTTTGGAGCACGCTGAAGATCATTGGTAGACAACCGGCTTCAGTTGACCATTATTGTAACTGAATTCGCAAGAGGTGCCCTGCCAAAATTCTTTTTTTCCATATTTTCTCCTCCTCGCTCATCGTACATGAGATTTGAATAAAACATATTTTTTCATATTTTTCTCCCCGCTCATCAATTTTGAGACCGGAACAAATTTTTTTTTCCGATTTCTCACCCATTAAACCTGGATTTTTTTTTCTTTAATGTCCCGCATTAGCAAGATTCAAATATGGTCTCTTTACGTAAACTACTAAACTGCAAGAAAACAGAAAACTACATTATTTTGTTATTTGTTTTAATAAAGATATAATTTTAAATTTTGTCATCCTATATTCTCCGCCAATTCTCCGTCAAATAGACATTCTCCGCCATATTCTCCGCAGGCAGTCAAATTCTCCGAAAAGCGGAGAATTCTCCGGCAATTGGCAACACTGGTCTGCAGTGCCTACAGCACGGTCACAGAAGACTAAACAATCAGAATGGAAACTGGCGGCATATCCTTTGTACAATTTAACTCCAGATGTTGGAATAGATATCAGGGGCGTATTTTGTAATGTTGTAGTCAGGGTCGCAATTAGGAGTTTATAATTTAATTTTGCACAAATCTTCAACTTTAATCAAATTTGCAAAATCACTCTTTCTGAATTGCCTAAAAGTTGTCTTGGTTTGACATAATGCTGAACTTGTCATTTTGTTGATTTTTTTAATCTATTTTCAAATTACAAAGTATGTAAATACTAAATTATTGTACAAATCAGATTTCTTTGTACATCTGGCAACTCTGTATTGAGTACCAGATTATTTGTTGTTCTCAATCTACCAAATGTGGCATCGCTGTATTCTATTCCAGTAACATATGGGGATTCGATGCGCGCTTAGAAATGCGCGAACCTTCCCCCTCCCTGAAAGATTCCATTCTGATTGTTTAGTCTTCTGTGGCACGGTCTCCTACGAGGCAGTGCTAATAGTGGCAGGGATCCCCCCGTCGACCTTCTAGCAAAGGAAAGGTGGGAGATATACGAGGGAATTGGCAGGAAGGAGCCCAACGATAGACTCGATCAGAGGTGGCAGGAGAGATGGAATATCTCGAGTAAGGGAAGATGGACTTATTCCAGATATTAAAAGATGGGCGGAGAGAGGACACGGGGAGGTTGGGTACTACCTTACAAAGGCCCTAACAGGGCATGGATGCTTTCAGAGTACATCTACGACATCGGGAAGATCGAAGATCGAGAACGCATGCATTATTACTGTGGGGAGATATACGAAGCGGAGGATACCATGTTCCGGTGTAGCAAGTGGAGAGATGAAAGGCTACGCGGCTAGGCGGCCCAGTTACACCCGATGACATGGTGTTGAGGATGCTAGAATCGGAGGAAAACTGGCAACTCTTGGAGGACATGATAACATCAGTCATGAAAATCAAGGAAGTAGACGAAAGAAACGAACCTCTAATCGTTTCAACGAAGTAGGGAAGTAAGGGGAGGACATCTCTGCGGAGTTAGATCATTTCTAACACCTAACACTAAGATTGACTTGATATTCTGACGGTAAGCGAGAGCGGTTCCAGGATATGAGAAAACACGGAAGACAGGGAGGGGGCCACTATTCCGGAGGTTGGTTAGAGTCCAGCACTACCCAGCGTGATAGATCCAAGGCGCTGGGTGTCCATGATGGATTTCCGTTCCTCTCCCTCGCAAAAAAAAGTAAACCGGCGCGAGGAGTCCAATATTTACACTTTAGTTATTTTATTGCATTTTTGTATTGTAAAAAAATGTATTAGAATTGATTTTGAAGATAAATCACAGAAATCCATTAATTTCTTAGGCCACCGAATCTCGCTGATTGAATTATAGTTATTGTTATAAGCTGACAACAATCATTAGAATAAGTATGTACTTATAAAAACAATAATCAGATAATCTTTTCTAAAAAAAAGTCCCGTTCTCAAGAACAAGGATTAATTCATTTCAAATTTAAATTTAATTATAGCATTCTGAGGCTTTGAGCTTCATATTGTTTCAGGATTAAAATTATTTCTACCACGTACGGCTTGTCAAGATATGTGAAATCTGAAAGCATAAGTCTAGACCGAGAGAAACAATACAAAATTTAATTTCAAGTCTTAATTCAAGTGAAATAATAGAACTCATTTTATCTTATCACGATGAGATGAACTCAAGATGTTTTAAATATATCTTTTGTGGCGTGACATTTTGGTTGATATGTAAGTAAGGAATGTAATGGTAAGCGAAAAAATTGATTTGCTAGATTTGAGATGATTTAAATACCTACTTAACTCTTCAGTTAATATATGGGTATGAGTGCTGGAGATAAAAAACGGAATGTGCTTGTTGTTGCCGTGAAACGTTGCCTTTTAAAATACATATTTTAGATGAAAATTATGAAAGATTTGAGATAACCATTTAGATAGTTGTATGGAAGAGCAACTGTGTTGAATATCGCCATCTCCCATCATTGATTCTATTGTATGTGTTACATAATAGAAAATGAAGATTTATTATTATTATTATTATTTTTTTTTTTTTTTTTTTTTCGGTTTGCCCGCTGCCGGACAGGACTTCCGTGGCCTCCGACACCTCACGGTAGCCGCGCCGGCGAATTCCTTGCAGCCACTCTCCACGACCTGTGGAGTTAGTGACTGCAAATACCTAAATCGTGTGCCCTAAGTAGACGAAGGGACCCCAAGATAACCGCCTTCTGCATCTGGCCTGCCAACCATTCTGCCGAATTCTGACAGGCCGGTATGATCTTCAATTCTGAGAGCAGCGAAGGCTTCATCCCTCCGAGTACGCCGATTATTAGGACGACCATCTTGACAGAGTAGCCTGGGTACAGCACTTGGAGCTCATACCGGAGATCACGATATTTGGTCCGTTTTTCCCCCTCCTTCAAAGCGATATTTGTCTCAGCAGGTGCTGAGAATTCGATGACAAACATCACTTTGTTCTGATGGTCGAGGAGGACTATGTCAGGCTTGTTGGCTTGAATTAGCCTGACGGTCGGGAACGAGTAGTTCCAATAAATTCGGCACCTCTCGTTCTCGACAACGGACTCAATATCTCCGGGGATGTAAGGCAGCACTGGTGTTTGGTCTACCCCATACGAGTGCCGTAGGTGGTAGTATAGCACTCGTAAAGCCGCGTTATGGCGGTGGATGTAGGCCGAAATCGCGTATACCGGGCATGCTGAAAGCAAATGCATCAGCGATTCCGGCGCCTGACGGCAGGTCCTGCAGTTGGTATCAGGGACCTCTACACCCATTACGCGGCTCCGGTAGACCAAGGTGTTTATTACACCATCCTGACAGGCCACAATGAATCCCTCGGTCTCCGACTTAAGCCCAGCTGACCTTAAAAAGGCGAATGTCAGCCTAGTCGATAAACCCAGTGTTTCCATGTTTTTGTAGTATACACCGTGCATGGGTTTATCGACATGCTGCCTAAACAGGCTCTCCTGTTCGGCAGCTTTTATTTGGGCTTTCAGACGAGTCGGCTGAAGCTCAGTGACTGACTCTGGGTCAGCACCGCGCCGGCCGCCTCGTCTGGCGTCGAATACGAGACCGAGTTCATCTGCGGCTCTTTTTGCTGCCTTAAACAATCCTGCGCCCACCCCTGCGATTTCGTGATCTCTCACTAATAGCAGGAGCGGATCCGAGCTCCTGAGGATGTTACATGCCATACTCAGTACTACTCTGCCATGCATACACTCCAGACCCAAGAGTCCTCGCCCCCCCCGATGACGTGGGAGGTAAACACGAGGAACGGACGATCTAGGATGAATACTCCTAATATTATTATTATTATTATTATTATTATTATTATTATTATTATTATTAGATGCAGTGTCCCTTGGTGTTGCAAATAATTCATGTCAACACACTTACGCAAAGAGACCTGGTCCTTCAAAACGTGAGGAATGTCCAAACGGCGCAAACGCAATAGCTTCTTTGGTAGAATGTTGCGGTGGCGTGTATCTTCCCTTATGGGTATTATTGTTTCTTCTATATTTTTTAAGATATCTAAAGATTTGATTTAGTCGTTGTCCTGTTGGGAGTGTTTCTATGTTTCTAAAGAATGCTCTTCTTTTTTCCTCGTGGTTTCTCTCCGCCTCTCTTTTTTCATTCAGTGCTTCTTTTAGTTTTTCATTCATATTCCACTTCGGGTGTTCTTCTCATCTTTTTTAGCTGTTCGTACTTGTTATTTCTTCCTTTCTTGTCGGGCTCATAGGTGATCTATTCCTTGTCAACGTTTTTCTTGCCGCAATGTTTGTTTTTGAATCCATTGATGACCAGTCTAATTCTTCTCCTGTCAGTTGTTTTTACAAGCTTTTATTTGACTTGCAATGTTTGTATGTTTGTTTGATTAGGCCAAATTTTGCAACTGAATTTTAAAACAGTTATCCCCAACCGATTGAGCTGAAATTTTGCGTACACGTTTAGTTTGGATGACAATGCATGGTTAGCTAAGTGGCATCATTCTAAATCCAATATGGCGGACTCTCAAAGATGGCGGACCAGTTATTTTTTATGCACCCCCATGATATGGATATCAAATGAAAGGGTTCGCTGAGAAGAATACGAAAATAAAATTACGTCACACTAAATTCAATATGGCGGACTCCCAAATATGGCGGACGAGTTATTTTTTATGCACCCCCATGATATGGGTATCAAATGAAAGAGTTCGCTGAGAAGAATACGAAAATAAAATGGCGTCATACTAAATTCAATATGGCGACGCCCCAAGAGGCGGACAAAATTTTTTAGTTTTAACACTAATTTGATCGTATAGTGTATTCGCTCATACGTTGCATTACAAGAAATGGTGAAGGATTCGGTTTAAACTATAAGTTTTATATCGGATAGGAACGACGCAATGAATATATAAAACTAATTAAGGCGTAACTAAAAATTTAAAAATTAAATTAAATGAAAAAAAAAATTAAAAACAAGCTTTTATTGTTTAGATGTACTAAAACGGAAAAAATAAAAAAAATTAAAAATTAATTATCTTAAAATCTTGTCGCGTGAATAGAAATAAATAAAAAAAACTTACTTCGGTACTTACAATCTGTCAAAAAGAATTAATGCTTATATGAACTTCTCGCGCACGACAAGCTTTTAAGACAATTTTTTTTTTCGTTTTAGTACACCTAAATAATAAAAGCTTGTTTTTAATTTTTTTTCATTTAATTTTTTCTATTTCTTCACAGTATTTCTTCTGGAAGCCTTCGTGCTGTAGTAGAGAGCTATTCCAGGTAGTAGACTGGCGGTACATGACCAGTCAGGTGCAACGTTTTTAAAATGCATGCCAATCATATATATGAATGAAATTACCATGAATATGCCAGAAATGCAAATTTTAGGCAGTCGTCGCGTGCACAAGGGGGTGCGAATCGGTTTTTTTTTGTGTCTTTTTTTTGGGTTTTATTTTTTTATTTTTTTTAATGGATTCCAATAGTGCCAAATGAAAAGCCTTCAAAAAAAATCCAAAATCAAAATCATCCAAAATCAAGAACACCAAAAAATTTTACGATTTAATGTGCACATTAACAGTTGTTTTGAGCGCGGAAAGTGCATGCCAATGAATTTCCGCTGGATTTTTTTTCACGGCTTTTCGTTTGGCACTATTGGCATCCATTAAAAAAAATAAAACCCAAAAAAAAGACACAAAAAAAACCGATTTGCACCCCCTTGTGCACGCGACGACTGCCTAAAATTTGCATTTCTGGCATATCCATGGTAATTTCATTCATATGTATGATTGGCATGCATTTTAAAAACGTTGCACCTGACTGGTCATGTACCGCCAGTCATAGTGTTGGCAGCATGAATGAATGGGGTGAAATAATCTATGTTGTTTTGTTATATACAACGCTACTTGTTTTCGTAGGTTTTTCATTGTGTTGGTGTGTGACTGGGTTGTTATGTTTTCTCCTTCTAACTGAAGGCTTAGTGCTCCATATGGGCAGTTTCCGTCACCATCAATTTTTTACATCGTGGCTGGTATCATCGTTCCCAAATTCTACAGGGTGTAATCAGTTTCATGTCATTAAAAAAACTGGTAATGGGGACCGACTAGACAAACAAAAAACTTTATGACTTTTTCCTCTAGAGGCACTTTGAAAAAAAACTGACCTAGGTCAACAATTTGAATATTAGAGTAGGACACATTTGAGAACCACTGCTTTTCTGGGTCAATGGACGTGTACTTCCCAATTATACAACTTTTAAATTGTCATAAAAAAGTGCTCGTTCTCGCCGGTCCGCGCTTTCAAAGCAAAGAAGGGCGGCACCTTTGATGACGGCCTGAACCGAATCAATTATAAAAATGTAAATAATTCGTTATCTCTTTTTGCAGAACTGCAAGCAAATGATGGGCATAGAGGTTTAAACACAGCATTTTACATGTGTGTTTTTTTTTTATTTAGAACAAAATATTGGAGCTTTTATTGTTGCTTATAATTTATCAGATTTAAATGTGATTTATTAACATTTGTAACCTAAATGAGTGTTGTGGGTTAAAATCTTAAAAAATGAGTAATTATTGCATGACATTGGGAAATAAAGAGTTAGACGTCTGAGACACGATAACAATTATGTATATTTTAAGTTGGGAAAAAGTCTGATTTATTTAACGAATTGCCGATCAGGTATCGAAAACTAAAATATTCTGTAAATCTGGAACTTACCAGAAAAAGTCTGATTTATTTAACGAATTGCCGATCAGGTATCGAAAACTAAAATATTCTGTAAATCTGGAACTTACCAATAAATTATTGATTTACATAAATTGTCCAAAATGGCTTCCGTCTGCATCAATACGCTTTACGGCACGTCGAACTAAGGACATTCGTTCAACACATTTGGTAAATTAGAATCATTTTTTATGGTTTCTATGCACATTAAAATACCACACTAAACTATCAACTAACGTTGTCAATAAAGAAAATAAAAATAAAAACTTGGTCCAAAATCCAAAAAGCAACACAAAAAGAACGAACAAGTAGTGTCTGTACGTAATCAATAACTTAACGACTTGAACGGTAAGTCAATAAAATAAATCTTAACTGTAAATACGTGGCCCAAGATTCAAAAAGAACAAAAGAAACATACAAAAACAACTAACGGGTTCGACGTGTGTACTTAACGAAGTGCCCACAGAAACTAAAATATTGCACAAGGGAGAGTATAGTTTTTTTCAGATCTACTAAGCACTCAGGAAACGCCGACGTCTTTCACCTTTACTGCACCGCTAAAGACCTTACCTTACCTACTTTTAAAAAACCATAAAAAGTGTGATTATCAACTTGTATCCTCGCCGACGTGCGGTCTCTAACAAAAGAACGCGAAACTTTAAAGAGCCGTATTAGCGTATTTGATGGTTAGAGGCGCCGACATACGCGAAGATAAAAGCCTATCCCAATATTCCAGCAGTTCTCAAACAATATTATTGAAAATTTTCGAAATTTTTGTTTATTTTTTTTTTTCTAAAACTATGGGTTTTAGACCCCATGTTATATAAGGTTTTTGTTGTTCGTTTAGTCGTTCCCTACCACCAGTTTTTTTAATGACATGACACTGATTACACCCTGTATAGTAGATCCATTATTTTTGTGTTTTCTAATGTAACGGTTCATTTTTGACCTCTAGAAATTACTAGTTCAATATATATTTTCCGTCATTCGTGTAGTGGCAAGAACATCTACGAGGGAATTTTACCTCTGCGCATAAAGACCGTCTATAGCCTTCGCGCGGGAAATACAGAATGTTAGTTGAGGACAAGTCGTCGTTGAGGCCGCTTCGGCGGTCACACCTCAAAAATAATAGTTTATAAAAATGTAGAGTGAATTTGACAATTTGACTCTCTGAAATCACAACTTTGTTAACTGCCGATAGAATTTGATTATGTATATGTATATATAAATTAGTGAGTGTAGTTACATTGCAGCACAGGCTTTCGTGTCACTGTGTTTAGTTGGCTAAATAACGATGTGAATTAGACTTTTTGGCTGCTAAAACCTGATACCAAACCATAGAAATTGTTTATGTAACTTTCATAATTGAATACGTCAATTTTCCTGAATTTACTGTAAGTAAATGAACACATATCTTATTTCAGTTAAGGTCAACTAGGAATGGTGGTTTATAAGGGCTATATTCCCTTGATTTTTGTCATCCATCATAGCTTTGCACGGCGTCCTGACGATTTGTGTAGGATATTGAGTGAAAAATATCGTGTGTAGAAAGCTTTTCTTTTTTAAAGATAATGAGTAGGAAATGCAATTCAGAAAAATCTGATGTTCAGGAAGGTCTAGCACGAGTACACCTGATGTGTAGAAAACGGGAATCTTGCAAATCTCGTGTGTAGGATATCTCGAGGCGTCTGTAGGAATTATAAGCCTAACAAAATGTTGAAGTTTAATACCAAAAATGTGCAGGTTCTTCGTGTGTAGGAAATGAGCATCCATTATGTTTCCTGTGTAGGAAATTTGTGTCAGATATTATGTGTAGTAAATGTCATGTGAAACACATGACACTGCACATCACATGATAATCATGTGATGTGCAGGAACTCTCTCTCTCTCTCTCTCTCTCTCTCTCTCTCTCTCTCTCCTGGAACAAGCGTCCTTACATCATAGGCAAGTTTTTGTTTTCTAAATCAACAACATCCATTAAATTATTATGTAAATAAACATAATAAATATGATTTATAATTACAATAGATAGGTACTTACACTCCATTCTGTGAAGTGGTGATAACAATTATATAAATGTTTACTCATTATTTATGTGAATTACTAAGAAAAACCGGCAATTTTTTTCCAGTCGTTTATATAGACATATAATTATGCCCTTGATAGAATATAAAAAGAGGATTCACATTAAATAAAAAAGTCCTGCCACTTAATATCTATTGGAATAAAATAATCTGTGAGCCATGTCTCTGTAAATTCAAGTAACGACATTGAAATGGAAAAATGGTAGTAAAAGAGACTTATAACTTGAATAAATCATTTGATATTTCAATAAAGCATCGTAAAATTCATCATTTTAATCGATTTTATATGTTGTGACTTTCTGGAACTTAATGATTATTTACTCCACCTTTGTTCACGAATGGCGAGTATCCATTTACAGCGAATTTGAATTATTAAAATGTAACAGAACTTTTGACAAATTGCTGATCAAATTTTAACATAATGTGTCCCACTTAAAAGTGTGTTATAACTTTTTAATTTTTATCCGATTTGAACCAAATTTTCCCCAATAGAATACATTAGCAAAAAAGAAACAATCGCATACTTCAAATGCAAAGTCACCTGCAATACCAAAACAAATGGAAAAAACCGCTGCCCAAGGAATCACTACTTCCACATCCAGATTCTCTATCCAAGTCACTCACAACGAAAAAACTTTGTATGTGAAAATAATTGTTTATGGAACTTTAATAATATAATATTTGAAATCCTCTACCCCAAAAACCCATAAAACGATACCCCACATCGGTAGTGGGGTGGGGGGTGGTGATAGTGGGGGGGTGGATGAAGAAAAAAATATTTTGAGGTTTCTGGTTCCTGTACATACACTAAATCACAATTTTTTTTCATCCCCTTTAATAAGGGGTGGGGGTGGTAATGGGGGTGGCTAATGCCAAAAATTTTCTTGTATATACTAAATACCAATTTTATGGACTCTTACCTGCTTGATTGACCTATTTACCCCAAATTTACCCCAATTTACCCCTTAACCGTTCGACGGAACAAGATGAAAATATAATCTAGTTCTAGATCTCGTTAAAGTACGTATGTGCACCAAATTTCAAGTCAATATCCTAAACGGTTCCAGAGTAAACGTGCGCACAAAAAAAGTTACAGACAGACAGACAGACCGACAGACAGAAAATTTTTTTTCGCTCAAACTTAAAATCTCGACGTTTCATGACATTTTAAGCATATTTGGACAATAAAAATTTTTAAAAATTTTTTTGTCGTTACTATACTTCCACTGGACGTGGAAGTAAAATCAAAAAATTGTATGAAGCATTTCTTTCAGAGTTCGAAAATATCATGATATTTATATGCTAGTGGCACCTAGAAATCTTGGGTCGATCCCTATAATAGGATAGAGTGAAATATAAATAACAAAATAATGTACGTGAAAGAAAGCGATATAAGTATTAACATTAATGCCACGCACTTCAGCATGTTAAAAGAGTTCCGCCGACGACTAAATATAGCTAAAGAGAAAAATGGCACTCAAAGCCAACTAATTGAAGGAAAAAAAAAAGAAAAGTGGCAACAGCGTAGGTTAAATCTGTTTCTTTTCAGCATATTATTTGTCCATTTCTCTTCTCTAACTTACATTGGCATCGACTCAATATTTTAAAATGCTACTGCTGTATAAATACCAAAATATCGGATATTTGGATATATATCCGATATATTTCAGATATTTATCATTTTTTTTGCAATCGTAGATAAGTGGTTTAAAAAAGATTTAATGGCGTTCAAAATAAAATCGAATAGAAGGAAATATATTCGGACTTAAAACTCTTCTGAGAACTTGCAGAAATATATAACAGTTTGAAGTAACTTAATCAGAATCGTCTTACTTGGAATCTAATAATAGACTAGTTTAACCGCCACCCCTTCTTTCCCAGGGACAGGGATATTAATATTGACTAGTTCGAGACAGGCAACTAAAATTGCCACTAAATGTCACATATGAAATCGATGCTCGATGAGCTTTATTTAATTGTTTTGAAAAATTTGTAATTTTCATAATTTCAAGGCCTACTAAGCCTGGGTCGAAATTTCGAGATCGACTATTAGGCAATTTTTTATCTGCAAATTGACCTATTCGATTCGCAGTAGTCTCAAATACCTCTACAAAAAATTTTAGCTCGATGTCTCATATAGGGTGTTTGTTATTCAATAGCCAAATTTAAAATGTCTCACTTTTCGACTGGCCCTGTATAAAGGTCGGTTAAGTTTACGAAAAAGGTAAAATAGTTATTCGACTTAAGGAACGAAACATCAGACACTAAATGAGGAAAAAACAAGAAAAGTTATTCTTTAAATAAATAGTGCTATACATTATTCGGTTTGCTGTATGTAAATGAAAAATGAAAATTTTTCAAAAAACGGATTAGACGGCCTAGCTTCTCTTTTTCTTCCTTATTTAGTATCTGATGTTGATGTCACTAAATAAGGAAGAAAAAAGAAAAGCTATTCCGTCCAATCCATTTATTTGAAAAATGTCCATTAAAGCACCTACGTACAGCAACCAAATAATCTATTTATTTAAAGAATAACTTTTCTTTTTTCTTCTTCGTTCAGTGTCTGATGTTCCTTAAGTCGAATGGCTACTTTACCTTTTTAGTAAACCAAACCGTCTTTTATACAGGGCCAGTCGAAAAGTGAGAAATTTTAAATTTGGCTATTGAATAACAAACACCCTATATGAGGTATCGAACTGAAATTTTGTATAGGGGTATCTGAGACAACCGCGAATCGAATACGCTATACAATTTGCTGATAAAAAATTGCCTAATAGTCGATCTCGAAATTTCGATCCATTTAGAGGAGCTTAGTAGGTCTTGAAAATATGAAAAATACTAATTTTTCAAAATAGTCAAATAAAGCTCATCAAGAACTATCTCAAAAAAATTTTTTGTAAATCGGCCAAAATGATGAGGTGTCGCGGTATTAAGTAAATAGCACACACTGTATATCAAATTATAAATACCGTGATATAAATCATTTTATATACAGGGTGATTCTTTTAAGGCGGCCATTGGAATATTTCCCACTTGCAGATGAAACAGCCATTTAAGATTTGGTACCCTACCCTAGTCGACCATTGCGAGTCCGAAAATAACAATTTCAAAATGGCGGCACTTCCGGAAATACCGGAAATCGATACCAACTTGCTTATTTTAAATGGAACACCCTATATATTTTCGACTTTTCGAAATGATCATAAAATTCTGAGTCAAAACATGTATGCCTAAACCGAGCAGTTTCGGAGATATTTGATATTTTATAAAAAATTTGACAGGTGCAACGGTTTGCAAGAACCGTTATAACTTTCTTCGTGTAGGAGATCCTTATTTGCTCTTTGGTACGTAGAAAGAACACAAGATGAGCTACTCTCTACAAAAAAATAGATTCCAGAATAGTATACCAAGTATTTTATTTTTCACGTTACATTTTGTCAAATTCAAACCTCAAAAACTTTTTTATTTCAAATGGAACACCCTGTATTTTTTTACATTAAATTGTGTTAAATTAAATTCCCTTTTTTTTAGTATTAGCATTGTAGGGGTTAAAGTTACAACTTTTCGAAATATTGGCGATTTTCTTAAATGTCCAAGAATTTTTAGTAAAAATTGCCATCAACTTACCCATGATTAGAAACAATCACTAATGTGAGTCATTCTCTCTTTTATTAAAAATGCCAGCACGTTTAAATTACTACTTGTTTACTATTTGTGGAAAATGTGATAAAGTAATAATACCAAGAACATGTAACACATTTGCTACTCGATACCCATTTTATTGTTTCAATTGTTTCATAGGTTTCTACGTTTTTTTTGGATAAATTATAATTTTCAACAAAAACTTGCAAATAATTCAAAAAGTACATGTGTTAGATATAGGACATGCTGATATAAGTCCACCTCAAATTTAATTCTACATCGATTACCATAATAAAATTTGGCACGTGCCATTTGACAGAGCCAAATATTCTAAAATTATCCAATATGCGTTTTACAGTGTATGGTGGATGATTTCTGTTCTTGAGGGTATCGAGTAGCAAATGTGTTCATGTTCTTGGTATTACTTTATCACATTCTCCATAAATAATAAACAAATCTAAAAGTCTTCGTGGGTGTAATTTAAACGTGCTGGCGTTTTTTCACATAAAAGAATGACTGATATTAATGATTGTTTCTAATCATGAGTAAATTGATGGCAATTGTTATTAAAAATTTAACCCCTACAATGCTTATACTAGAAAAAAGGGAATTTAATTTAACATAATTTGATGTAAAAAAATACAGAGTGTTCCATTTGAAATAAAAAAGTTTTTGAGGTTTGAATTTGACAAAATGTAACGTGAAAAATAAACACTTGGTATACTATTTTGGAATCTATTTTTTTTGTAGAGAGTAGCTCATCTTGTGTTCTTTCTACTTACCAAAGAGCAAATAAGGATCTCCTACACGAAGAAAGTTATAACGGTTCTTGCAAACCGTTACACCTGTCAAATTTTTTATAAAATGTCAAATATCTCCGAAATGGCTCGGTTTAGGTATATTTAGTATAGGGTGTGCCTCATGGTTTGACTCAGAATTTTATGGTCATTTCGAAAAGTCGAAAATATATAGGGTGTTCCATTTAAAATAAGCAAGTTGGTATCGGCTTCCTGTATTTCCGGAAGTGCAGCCATTTTGAAATTATTATTTTCGGACTCGCAATGGTCGACTATGGTAGGGTACCAAATCTCGAATGTCTATCTCATCTACAAGTGGGAAATATTCTAATGGCCGCCTTAAAAGAATCACCCTGTATTGAACACTGATTTTTTTATCAGAAAATTTTACTACTAAAAGTTATTCAGAATTACTCAGAAAGCTTGAATTCAAAGTTTTAACTAAAAAATATTTGAATTTTGTTTAAAAATGTCTCCTACGACTCTTGCGTCAAACGCATTATTCGTGAAAAAAACACCACTCCTTGCATAAATAACTATTTTTTTAATTGTGTTTTTAAGTTTTACGTGACGTTAATAATTTAAAATAATAATTTTAATGTTTTTAATAAATATTTATAAAATGAAAGCGAGAATGAAACCCAAGTGCTATATGTTTCTTAATCTTATCAATTATTATTAGCTTGAGATATTTTAGTATATATCTTCGCTATTTTTTTTTAGTTTAATGTATTTTGTAAAGTGTGTATTTAACGCAATTTTAAACGACTTTAATGCATTTTAGAAATAATTAATATCTACAACAAAAAGTGATTTTTACGAAAGCGTAGAATAATGCCGTTATAGTTATTAAGGTACCAAGGGTGTTATAAGGATAATAACGCACCGAGGTCGGCAGTGTACAATCCCGAGGGCCTCTGGCCCGAGGGAATGTACGTCGACCGAGGGCGTCATTATCCTATAACACCCGTGGTGCCTTCAACGTTTAATGTCCTGCAAGTCTGTTATTTAATTCGATTTTTTGTGTTTTTTGACATTTACGATTTATTAATTTGACATCTATTATGTTCAGAACGATTTGATTTAAAAGAGAGTAAAAATCAAAATTGTTTGTAAACGCCGCCGTTGCATAGCAACGCATTTTGTTTGTCAATAACGCTATCATAATTTGCTTGTTTTGGGTTGTATTATAATTTTATAATGCCCTAGGGCGTTATAGATATTCATAACGCCCTAGGGCGTTATTTTTCATTTAATGTATCTCAGAATAGGGTGGTTATTGTAAAATAACAGACTTGTAGGACATTAATGTATTTTTTTAACTCGGAATTCACAATTGCTTATCGGAATTGACAATTGTATCTCGGAATTCACAATTATATTTCGGAATTAACAACTGTATCTCGGAATTCACAATTATTAAGTCGGAATTACTAAAGAAGTAATAAAATAGAGGAATGGTAGATAAAATATGCTATTTTGTCGTATTACTTCCACATCCAGTGGAAGTATAGTAACGACAAACATTTTTTTTTAAATTTTAATTGTTCAAATAGGCTTAAAATGTCATGAAATGTCGAGATTTTAAGTTTGTCGGTCTGTCTGCCCGTCTGTCGATCTGTCTGTCTGTAACTTTTTTGTGCGCACGTTTACTCTGGAATCGTTTGAGATATTGATTTCAAATTTGGTACACATATGTACATTAACGAGATCTAGAACTAGATTATATTTTCATCTTGTTCCGTCGAAGGGTTGGGGGGTAAATTGGGGTAAATTTGGGGTAAATGGGTAAATCAAGCAGGTAAGAGTCCATAAAATTGGTATTTAGTATATACAAGAGAAGCTAAGGTCTCAAAAAAATTTTTGGCATTACCAACCCCCACCCCCTTATTAAAGGGAATGAAAAAAAATTGTAAGTTAATGTATGTACAAGAACCAGAAAACTCAAAACATTTTTTTACTTCATCCACCCCCACTACCACCCCCCTATCACAACCCCCACCCCACTACCGATGTGGGGTATCGTTTTATGGATTTTTTGGGGTAGAGGATTTCAAATATTAAAGTTCCATAAACAATTATTTCCACATACAAAGTTTTTTCGTTGTGAGTGACTTGGATAGAGAATCTGGATGTGGAAGTAGTGATTCCTTGGGCAGCGGTTTTCCTCTTGGTTTCCTAATTCTATAATCAGGATGTGCATTCTTACCATCATTACTAGAGTATTTGCGTACCGGTTTCGAGCCTTTGGCTCTCGGCAGCGCAAAGCAGACTCGGACGATGCGGGCTCCTTTTGTTCTTAATAAAGTCGAACAATACAAAGTCAGTAGAAATAATTTGAGTGAGTCTCTCCAACGGAATTAGTTCTACAAATGTTCGAATGCTATACTCGATGCGCGTTTCGCCAACCATATTGGCATCATCTGTAGATGATTAAATCTAATGGAAATTAAACAATATTTGCTGTATTTGTATTAAATTAATATCAACCAACGCACCAACGCAACCTACTAACCAGTACATGATCTACTAGCTAATAAAGCGGGCTATTTGGGATAAGGTCTTTATCATTATTCATACTGTTCTTATATTCTACAATTATTAAGTTTTTAAATGTATCCAGTTGCCTATTATTTCTTATGTTCCGAATTAACCTTAATAGTCCAGGGAAATGAGTAAAAATAGTACGATGTTCGGGACTGTGACTCATCCAGGCAGAGACCACGATTTTTAGGTAGTATAGGTGTCAATAAATGAAACCTATATAAAATCTGCGGTCGATTTTCTGCATATGTTTATTTACAGCCATTTTAATGCAAAAAAATGGAAAAAACGTGTTTTTTCACACTTTTTCGCCTGCCAGTAAAAAGTAAACTATCTTACAGATAAATCAAATGAATCACCTTGTAGGAAATTAAAAAAGCTTTAAAATGGCGGTTGTTAAATGTCGATATAGTTAATTGTTGCTAAGATAATTGCAAAATGCGGAATTTTATTCAATAAACAATATCTTATGTAAAAAACAATCTACTGTTTTATCCTTGCGTAAATAGTTGACTCTCATAGTGCTTAATATCTGGTAAAAATTTCAAATCGATTCGTCAAATAGTTTTTGCAAAATTGCAATAATTTATCCCAGAGACCTTTTTTTTGCAACCCCACCACGTCCAGAGAAATCAAAATACAATGATTCTACGGCCTCCACCTGAAAGGGACAGACTTGATTTACCAAACTGCTTTGTTAGATATCGAAAAAATTAATTTTCAGACCTGCAAAATGACGTTGCAAAAGAACTCAGATTTTTACCTTATAAACAAATAGAATAATTTTTTAACAATTGATTGTAGAGCATCGGTTTTTCGATATTTGAAAAGCTGATATTTTTACACGAATTTTGAAAAAAAAAAGAAGGTCCTAGGTCAATTTGGGGCAAGGTTAGCAATTTTCAAAATTCATAGCTCTTTTGTTTATAATAATAGTAAATTTGTATGTGAATCGACAAATATTCTGTATTATTATAAATTACAGCGTTATTTATATCGAACAATGTGTTTCTTTTCACACTTTACAAATTCTATTGTTTATAACTTAATATAACAGTAATTTATATATTTAATTGTACACAAATCTTTCCTATAATTTTCAATAAGAATAATACAAAAATTTTGATAATGTATAAAAATATTTTTTTGCAAAATGTTTAAACAAATTACAGGTAATTATTACTCTCTTATTATTTTGGAGCAGATGTGTTGAACCATAGAAAGTTTCTACTGTATCATACAAACCATTGTACATGACAAACGCTGTCACTACATGTACATGTACATTCACACGCGTGTTGTATTCTTCTACGAAGGAAGTAATGGTTTGTTTTATAATTTATTAATAATTAATAATACGCAAATTAATAAGAGCACTTTTCATAAATTGTATTTGAAAAATATCTTAAAAATGTAAATTATATCGAATAGAGTGTTTTTATTTTATAAATTTTGAAAAATTCAATTGTTTATAACAATAAGATATATATTTACGTGTACATAAGCCTTTTTTACAACTTTCAACAAGAAGAAAACAAAAAATTTTGATATTTTGCAAAAAAAATATATTTTTTTAAATGTTTAAACAAATTACATTGTTAATATTAATGTTAATAGTTTAACAGATTGAATATTATTAACGTACGCAAAAAGGTACCCCAAATTGAAAAAAGAAACATCAAAATCGGTTAACAAACACCAAAGTTATGACTTATGTGGTCAGTTTGAAGATGCTGTTTCAATTTTTGAATGCGCGGATTTGAGGGTTCCCCCTCCACAACCTCCGAGCTAAGTTGATTCGAGCCTCATTTTAGAAGCTTTGCCAACAGTTTTGAGAAAGTGCAATCATTTTCAAATTTTTTACACTAAAAGTTGAACTCTTTCCCTTTAAAATGGCGCTTGTTACGTTTCTTAATTATTATAAACAAAGGAGCTATGAATTTTTGAAAAAAAATTGCTAACTTTGCCCCAAATTGACCTAGGACCTTTTTTTTTTTCAAAATTCGTGTAAAAATATCAGCTTTTCAAATATCGAAAAACCGATGCTCTACAATCAATTGTTAAAGAATTATTCTATTTGTTTATAAGGTAAAAATCTGAGTTCTTTTGCAACGTCATTTTGCAGGTCTGAAAATTAATTTTTTCGATATCTAACAAAGCAGTTTGGTAAATCAAGTCTTTCCCTTTCAGGTGGAGGCCGTAGAATCATTGTATTTTGATTTCTCTGGACGTGGTGGGGTTGCAAAAAAAAGGTCTCTGGGATAAATTATTGCAATTTTGCAAAAACTATTTGACGAATCGATTTGAAATTTTTACCAGATATTAAGCACTATGAGAGTCAACTATTTACGCAATGACAAAACAGTAGATTGTTTTTTACACAAGATATTGTTTATTGAATAAAATTCCGCATTTTGCAATTATCTTAGCAACAATTAACTATATCGACATTTAACAACCGCCATTTTAAAGCTTTTTTTAATTTCCTACAAGGTGATTCATTTGATTTATCTGTAAGATAGTTTACTTTTTACTGGCAGGTGAAAAAGTGTGAAAAAACACGTTTTTTCCATTTTTTTGCATTAAAATGGCTGTAAATAAACATATGCAGAAAATCGACCGCAGATTTTATATAGGTTTTATTTATTGACACCTATACTACTTAAAAATCGTAGTCTCTGCCTGGATGAGTCACAGTCCCGGCCAAAACCTCATTTCCCTGGATTATAAGTCATTGATTTCTATTCCATGATTGTTATGCTGAGCTGGGCAACATTAAATTATTGGGTTTTTCCATTTTTAAGAAAGGTCATAATATGCTCCTTGAATCTAGTTATATTAGGACGTTTCTCTAGTCCAACATTCTTCAAATTAAAATCCTTACAACTGATTTCCATAAATTCCGGACTTCTCCTTTGATTCAATTTTATGCTCTAAATTCCCTGTGATAAATAACCGAAGGTTAAATAGAAATGTAATAAATTAAAGACAGCAAGATGGTTTAGAAAGCATAGAAATTGTAAAATGTAAAAAGATTGTGAACGGTAACAAAAGCCTTATCACAAATATTCCGCTTTATTGGTTAACAGGTGGTGGTTCGTCAACTCGAGTCGAGACAGAGTGTAGATAGACGCCAATATTCTTGGCTAGAGATGTCGGTCTCGGATGTCTGGAGCCGGGCAGGACTATTGCCCTTTACCCCAGTACATCGCTGTAGACCGGGGACCGGCCTCGTGCAGGGCGGGCGAACTTACTTTACGTCGGCCCCACTCACAAATGTGAGCGGTGCAGACGATTTCGGTCCACCTCCCTGGGTCCTGGCTCGTTGGACCTTGCTGGCTAAGGCCTCTTCTGGTGTTCTTCTGTCTTCGTTTTCTTTTCTTCGCCAGCTTGTTTCCCCCCGGGGGGTAGTCATCTGTCTGTTAGGTGTGTTGGAAGTTTTGGCAGGAGAGACTGCCGGTACACAGGATGCCAAATGACATCCTGTCATCCGGATCGTCGGTTGGGAAGGATGAGCTGTGTAGCTCGAGGAAGGGCAGACCTAAATGCTATTTGTAGCATTTTTGGTCTGCCCGGAGCCAGGGGGACTACAGGTGCTGGACGGTATGTTGTCCGGTACCCGCAGGGTCGTGGGTGGGGTGTTTGGTGTCGTCATGTCTCTTCGGGTAGCTTCTCCATCGACGGGGTGGTCCGGGTGGCGTCACTGGGGGGTGAGGTGGGGCAGGTTTGTGAACAGGGCCCCCATCATGGTACACATCTGCTGCATTTGAGCCAGTACAGCAGCGAGTTGTCCAGCCTCTGGGGGGGCCTGTGGTGGTTGGGCAGGGTTGGTGGTTGTCCCCGCTGCACCCTGGGCTGCTCTGGCGTAGCTTAGCCCGGGGGTTGTCCTGGTGGTGGCTGACTTGTGGGCTGGTGTCTTCCGGGGGGCTGGGGTCTGTGGGTTGGCTTTCCTTTTGGGGCATCGGGGGCATCCTCTGTAACTTGCGGGGTGCGCTCCCTGGCAATTCGCGCATTTGGCTGGAGTGTCCTTTGGCTTCTGGCAGGTGGAAGTGTGGTGGGTCTCGCCGCATTTTACACATTTGGGAGTGGCCATACACCGTCCTTGTGCATGGCCGAAAGTCTGGCATCTGTGACACTGGGTGATCGTCTGTTTGGCTCTCTGTTTCTCCACTTTCACTACCAGGTAGCAACATCGAGTCACTTTTAGGATGTCTTCCTGATTTGGGGGAACCTGCACCAGCATCATCGGGATTTCCTGTCTCGTCCTCCTAGATGACATCCTTTGTACAGAGACTGGTGTGTGCCCCTGCATTTCAAGGTCTGTCTTGACTTCCTCACTGGTTACACTGGGCGGTATCCCACGTATTACTACCCTGAGAAGCCTCTCCTCTGGTAGGGCGTAAGTGTGGTATTCTTGTTTCTCGTTTTTGAATAGCTGGGTTAGTCTGCGGTGGTCATCGGGTGTAGAGGGCTCTATGGCGATACCATCTCTCACAGCCTTGGCTTTCTTGATGTCTACCCGGGCTTGTTGTAATTTTTGGGTTACCGTTGACCATGACTCGTGGCTGCGCAGGACAACTGGGGGCATCCGGGGGGCTTTGGGGGCCTCTATATCAGCACCTGTGGGGTTTGTCTCCGTCTGGCTGGTTGAGGGTTTGTCTTCGCCAGCTTTTGGCGTCCTCTTTGTTGCTGTGGGGGCTATTTCCTCGTCACTATCCGGGATGTTTTTCCTTTTCTGGGATTCCTGTATGGGGGCCACTGGGGGGGTCTGGTAGCTTCGGAAGGTGTCCATTAATTCGCGGTGTCTGAGGATGGATTCTTCCTGCTGGGATTTTAGTTGGTTGTTGAGTTCCTCGAGTTGTGCCTGGAGTCGCTCGACTTGGGTTTTTAGTCTTGCATTTTCTTCCTCGAGCAGAGCTTGTCGTGTTCTTTTTATCCCGTCCTCGTGTGTTGTTATTGACACTGGTGTTGACGTCCTGGATGAGTCGTCTGTCTCCATGTCGAAGCTTCTGTCAGTGTTCTTTTTCCTCGGCATGTCGTTCTCTTCTGTACCTAAAAAAGGAATGGGGAAAGGAAATTGGGAAGGGTAAAACACAATTGTCCCCAGGCGGGGGACTTTATTTATCTTTTATATATCAGCGTCTTAATAAAGACGACTGATATTTCTCCTCTTGCACTCTCTGTGGGGCTTCCACTTCGCTAGTTCGCTTCGCACTGTCTTCAACTGCACACTGGAGGTCTGCACTCGTCGACTGCCACTTGAACTATGTAGATAGAGTTGACGGTACTGGTTGAATTCGTTGAACCATGGCATTAGTTTGGTATAAATAAAATGTATTTTTAAATCTACTTCAGTTTTATTCACGACCAGATGGTGCCAACGTGGTTGACGAAATGTGCATCGAATATAGTGCCGAGTATTTAATTCCATTTCTATTTCTATTTCATTCCCGTGAATTCTGACTTACAATTGTGAATTCCATCTTAAAATTGTGAATTCCTACTTACAATAGCCAATCCTGACTTTTGTAGATTTTTTCTACGACTGTTAAAAAACTGTACTTTTTCTTCAAACGTCAGAAAAACATGACATTTCTTAACTCATTTCATGACATTTTCATCATACCTCCCTCGTAAGTATACTCTAATTCCATTGTTTTATCCATCGTAAGTGATGCTTTATGTACCAAATACTTGTTGCCATTGGCAACGGGTCGTTATTTTTCATAACATCCCTAGGGAAATAAAGTGAATTTGGGAAAATTTTCTCTTTCATATAACAACAAAAACTATTTTGGAAATAAATCCAGACAAGCCTTACTTGCTATATCTTCTATTATTATTATTTTCAAAAATGTTCAGCGCTATTATAATCATATGATTTAACTTATCTTGACAGTAGTTGTCATTTCAATAGAAGCCGCATCCTAAATTAATTTTATTGACGGTTGCCATTGATATTCCAAGCATCTCTACCTTTACTATTTGCTAAGCAAATTTGACATCTTACTCAAATAATTATAGGTTTCCACTAGTTTTTCTCAAGTTTTTTTTCTAGTTTAATGATTCATTGGTATGACAGTGCAATTTTTTGGTCTCGAATACTTGCAAATCTCGGCCTTACGGGCCTCGGATTGCAAACTGTATTCTCGACCCAAAAAAAGTGCACTTACGATCCTTGGTACATAAATAACTATAAAGTTTAACTTTTTAGACGGCTGTGCGTTGCCATTAACAACGGAGATAAAAATACTTTTTCGTACTACTAGCTCTGTAAGTGTCATTTTTTTTACGTCTGTCCGTGTTATGAAAGTGTCATTTACAGTTCATAGGCAAGAAAGCACAAAATTTACTTTTAAGCCCTAGACCAAAAAAGTAAATTTACTTTTATGTCCTAGGGCAAAAATAAAGTAATAAGGAAGTTAAATAATAATGAAATTCTGACACCAACGAAGCACACGCATTTTTGGTTGCCTCCTGAATGTCGATACTTTCATCATAATCCATATTTTTATTGTAAAAACTCACGTAAATAACTTGAATGGCGGAAATTATTATGAAGTTATCGATTTGACAACTTACTGGCAGCTAGGGTGGGTGGGTGGTGGGACGCTCCCCCCAATATCGTGGTCGAGTTGGGAAATTCAATATCAAGTTGGGAGAATTGGGGAAAAATTTCACCCCCCTCCCCGCTCATAAATTTTCATTTTGGAGAAAATTTTTAGAGGCGTTGGGAATTATTACTCCCCCCCACCAAAAAAACCCTAGCGACACCCCCGACCCTAGCAGATAGCAAACACACTCCAAATATAGAGTCTAAGACCAACTAATAAATGAGTTCGAAAAATCTTGAAATATAATAATTTTGAATGAATTTACCTAAAAATTGTAATATCGCTAGTAGTACGAAAAACGTCGTATGCACCTCGGCTTGTATCGTGTATTTGCAGGTCTCGAACATTGCAAACCTCAGCCCTACGAGCTTCGGTTTGCACTGTGTTCTCGACCTGTAAAATACACTGACAAGCCTTGATACATAAATAGTAATTTACGTTGCAAGACCAGAAAGAGGTGTTTTGCAGGTCGACCCAAGCATTGAGGAGACCTGCTGTTTTTCGGTCGTGTAACGTATAATTTTTTTTTTTTTTTTTTCGGCCAACACACATACAAAATCAATTTTGTAAACTGGTAAAAGTTAAGTGTATTTATCCATTTGACACTTATCTCATAGCAACGAGAATAACAGGGATCGGAAAAGCTTTTGACGATCTCTAATTTCACTTTCCCGTCTAGCCCGGGAAAACATTTATTCCTGACAGATAATTTCTTCAGAAAGGGTGTACTTTCTGGTTGGACGAAGAAATAACTATTTCTGACGCTGTGAGCGGCAGAAACGCATAGTAACGCGTATTTTATTTAATACGCCGCACCGACCATGAGATATTAACACAATGCGTTTTCGGTGGTAAAATTAGAGATTTTTTATCTTTATTTTTTTACAGCTAATCGAAGTTTGAAGAAAAAATAGCATGTTTTACTGGGAGTAGGAGCCGTAAAAGCTCATTGGTAATTGCCGGACTCACTTCGTTCCTCTGGCAAACCTACAGACTCACAAAAGTATCACTTTTATTCCTAACAAAACAATATACTATTTTTATTATATTTAATGCATAAAACATATTTATGGTAACAATGAAAAAAAGTAAAAATCGTTAAAAAAAACGTAACATTGTTATGTATAGCCGGTTCCATGAGTGCATTGAAAACAATTTGTTGTCTCACGATCTTCGCTTCCGGCGAGGCACATTCTGTGTATTAAAATATCTAAATATCTAAATTTGTTTACTATTACTACTACTACTACTATTACTCAGAATCCAATCCGGGTTCGAAACCCACATAGGTTTTGGTATAGTTTTTTTATTTTTACTTTATTTTACATCGAGACTTTCATCAACTAAGTTCCTACTGTGAAATTAAAAATGTCTAATGTCATAATTTACAAAGAACTGCGTATCCTGTAGAATGCGTAACAATTATATAAAACGTTCGGTAAAGCGGCGAAAAGTATGTTTTTAGTTTGTTATTTTTATAGTACGTCCAAATACAACCGGAGAAATTTGCAAAAAAAACGAGAAAAAACGATATTTTCGGATTGAAATCAACGTTTTCGGTATATAGTGAAGTGGCTTATTGAAATTACCGTTACCTGGCGGATAAAAGCACCAAATTTGGTATGAAGGTACCTTAGGTGTTTTAAAGTATTTGCCTAACTAGTATATTAGCGTGCCCAGATTAGGGCAACAATATACAGAAAGTAGGTATTTTCATAATAAATAAAAAAGTGTGTAAGTTGTGATTTGCATAATACCTAAATAATATTCTCTAACCTTAGGGTATTCTGATAAATGTTAACCTAGCAGCCCTCTGGAATTTCTAAAAGTTTTCATGTACAGCACTAAAATCCAAAATGGCCGACAAGTACAACAAAATATCACATGAGTCTTTCTTTTCGAGGCACTGCTATTGCAAAAACCATAAAAAGTGGGATTCTCTTGCACTCTCCAAGAGACCAAAGCATGAAGCAACATCTCAGCAGGGGAAGAAGTTGAAAGTGCTTCAGAACAATGTGGAACTATTTAGCCAACTATATACAGCATGCCCAGACGGGAGCTTACACGATACATATCTCGAAAACTACTGAACAAATTTTTGTAAAATTATGTATGTATGGTAAAGGGTTATGATCTTTCTAACTAAAATATTTTGACAGTTCTATCACTTCCGGTTATACCGGAAGTAGATGTCAACTTTGTTATTTTAAATAGAACACCCATATTTTTATTATCGGCATTAATAGATTACAAAATTTTAAGGTCACTTTGTATAACAAACCTTGTACCTAAAATTTATAATTTTCGAGATATTAATTTTTTTACCAAAAAATTGACACCTGCAGACCCCTAAAGAAATTTTTCCTGTGAATAACCCATTCAAGAATCTAAATATCTTTTAATGTGGAAGTAATCAGCATAGTCGTAGATTATTTTTAAAAAATTGAAAATATTTAAATTTTGTACAGGGTGAGTACAATAGTGGTCACAACTTTCCATTCAGAAACATCAAATATCTTCAATTCTCTAAATGGAAACCCCCGTTTTTTTGTTTTATCAAATTCTACGACTAAAAATATGGATAGTTTACATTTACTTCCCTATACCTAACTACGACGGTTTTTAAGATATTCACAAAAGTTCAGAAAAACCAATTATTTTGTAAGAATTCTTTATTTAACTAACTCTAAGAGGGCCATGTAAACAATTGTTGTCAGAATAAATAGCATCAGAGCTGTCAAATTATTTGTTGGAGCACCACTTCACGGACGGATGATCGTAAATGATTTTTTGACCGAAAATTTTGAAGACCAGTGGATTGCTAACAGAGGTCCATTTCTTTCGCCACCAAGGTCTCCAGACCTAACAATAGTTGATTTTTTTATATGGGGCTACATAAAAAACGAAGTGTTTGCAACTGCAATAACTACAAAAGATGAATGCCAAGAACGAGTGCGCACTACTTTTCAGCCCTTACAACCAGATATGATTCAAAAAGCGGCTACAGACGCAGTACTTCGCACACGCGAAAAATGTTTAGACGCCAACGGTGGTATTTGAACAACTACTTTAATTTATTTTTAATTTTGTTGTTAGCTGTTGCAAAATAATTTCCATTGTTATTTGTCTTGATTTGTCTCTTTCTTGTTTAGGTTTAAAACAACAAATTTTTTTGCAATTTTTAGTCAAGCTGTTTAATGTATTACGTGATGGCTGGTTTTATCACAATATCTAAAACTAAAAAAATTAAAATGTTGCAAGGTTAAATAAAGAATTCTTACAAAATAATTGGTTTTTCTGAACTTTCGTGAATATCTTAAAAACCGTCGTAGTTAAGTATAGGGAAGTAAATATAAACTATCCATATTTTTAGTCGTAGAATTTGATAAAACGAAAAAAATGGGGGTTTCCATTTAGAAAATTGAAGATATTTGATGTTTCTGAATGGAAAAGTGTGACCACTATTGTACTCACCCTGTACAATATTTAAATGTTTTCAATTTTTTTTAAATAATCTACGACTATGCTGATTACTTCCACAGAGAAAGATATTTAGATTCTTGTATGGGTTATTCACAGGAAAAATTTCTTAGGTGTCTGCAGGTGTCAATTTTTTGGTAAAAAAATTTATATCTCGAAAACTATAAATTTTAGGTACAAAGTGACCTTAAAACTTTGTAATCTATCAATTCCGATAATAAAAATATGGGTGTTCCATTTAAAATAACAAAGTTGACATCTACTTCCGGTATAACCGGAAGTGATAGCACTGTCAAAATATTTTAGTAAGAAAGATCATAAGCTCTTTACTATACATACGTAATTTTACAAAAATTTGTTCAGTAGTTTTCGAGATATGGATCGTGTAAGCTCCCGTCTGGACACGCTGTATATCTATGCAGAACCGGGAATCTTATTTGGATGAGTTTTTTGCGCATGAGATACAGTCATTCCCTCCTTCCATTTCAGACTTTGGTAAGCTTTATTTGCCAACCAACAAGGCTGGAATACTGCAATTTCTTGAGCAGCCAGGTCAATCAGAGTCCCTTTCAACCTATGACTCCAAATTTCTGGTCGATGCCATCATCGCCTGCCCACTACTAGTGTAGACACCTTCAATCAGTATGCTGATAAGATATTTCTACATCACCTTCATACCTTATCTGGAGAATGCCTAAAGGTTAGCAAGTGATTTCTTCTCCATAGGATTTTGCTCGGAATAAGGTTTCATACTTTCATAGTCATGGGTATCAGTTTGGTTCCTACAAAGGAGACTGCAACAACTGCAAATGTGGGAAAGCCGATCTGGACTGCTGACCACTTTGCAAGTGCAAGTGTAATTTGCAAGCGTAATAACTGTTGCATGCTGAATTCCATTGAGTGAATAACTAAAAATATTTTTTTGTTATTGGGAACTTTTATTAGCGTTATATTCCAGTGGCGGCTCGTCAGGGGAGGCTGAGCCTCCTTTTGAAAGAAGCAGCATATCTTCCAATCTTCCAAAAATCCGTTGTACTACCTCGGGGGTGGTGGAGAAATGTACAAATTGTAATTATATTGCAAGTTAATTGTCTTTCAAAATATCAAGCCTCCTCTGCAGACAATATCACGAGCCGCCACTGTTAGATTCGGACATTTATATTACTTTAATAAATGATATAGATATATTTTATTGTATTTTATTTAATCTGTAGTTGGGTGTGTAGTGTATTTAGTTGGCTTAAGGCTGTAATTCAAAACTAACAGTGTAACAGATTATGTTAAGTGATATTTTGTCACATTTATTGGCCATTTTAGATTTTAGTGCTGTACGTGAAAATTTTTAGAAATACCAAAGGGCTCCTAGACTAACATTTTGGTGCTTCTTCTATCCGCCATGTAACGGTAATCTTGAAATACAGCTCTAAGCCACCTCACTAATATGACTCCATTATTAAGATGCTTTTTACATTGGTTTTTATTAGGAAAGATATCGGGCATCCGCCTCCGCAGCACGAGGGTCGCTTATTACTGAATGCCTCTATGTCTTTCTTGGCAGCAAAATTCTTACATATAATATAGAACGACAAGTTCTACGTCCCTCCTAAAAAGTATAATATTGTCACGCGAGAGTAACTAACTCTGTAATTTTATTACAATTATTTTGCATGTTTCCAATTTTATGGCCACTAACAAATATATTTTATCGACAGTAATATCACCGTAAGTATGATTATAATCTGCAGTGCGGGCAGCTCGGGTATATCGCAGAATATTATTAATCATGAACTTTACAAGAAAATAAGCCCTGTGAGAAATTTGCGATTTGTTGATTTTACTGCCATCGCCACTTCCCTGTTTTTGTTTACTACATAAATTATATACAGGGTGATCTACCATGACATGAGGAAAATTTATCAGTAAGTTGTCCCCACCGAAAGGAGTTAAAAAAATGATAAATTAAAAAACAATGACCAAAAAAATTACCTTATTTTTTGTAGAAATGCGCTGCCAATGACTTTAACCAATCTGACGTAACGCGGTACAACCATATCACTTTATCAGACTTGGGATTGACACTATTGACAGCAAAGCTGGAGAGGATAGACTTTTTGGTTTTAATCAAATCACACTACAAAAATAGCTAAATAAATCGAAAAGATATTGACCTTATGCTAGTGAACTCGACCGAAAGCAAAAAACGCGGCACTTTGACCGCACCCGTCAGCTTGGCTTTTTATGCCAATTAAGGAAATGTAAACATGTTTAATATGTATTTTCACAAGTAAGTTCGTCGCCCCATTACTGACCACAGACACGTAACAGTAGCGTAAGTAAGTTTTAACCCTTTTTAATACACTAAATTACCTGGAAGCACTCTAAAATTTTGCATGGGCTTTCCCACATTGAAGACTAGTATGTACACCATTTTATTTTCCGCATATTATGGTAAATCACGTTGTATAGTGAAGTCAAATTAAGCATCGGAATAGGTAAACAAGCTAAAAACGTACTATTCACCAATTTACTGAGCTCTTTATATATAATTGTTACACATTCTATAGAATACTCTTCGCAGTTTTCTTGTAAATAATGTTAGTTTTTAGACATTCTAAATTTTGTGATACCATCTTTATTGTGAAAAAAATTATATGAAAAAAAAAATTAAAAAAAATATCCAACTTGTGTGGGATTCGAACACGGGACCTTTGGATTGCAACGCAAAGCAAATCAATCAAATAAAAAACTAGTATATTTAAAATTAAAATAATACAGCATTTGACCATCCTCAGGTACTCGCTTCGGAGCCAGTCAGATATCCACGGCGCCAGTCGTCGTGGAAATTGAAAGACTGGACGAAGTGAGGCCAGCTAGAGCTAAGAGGAACTGAAAAATAATATAATATCTCCTGGTCACGGGGTGCAACATAAATATTAATTAAAGTTAAGCATGTAAAAATATAACTTAAAATAATTGAAATGAAAAGGCAAAAGGTGCGTGTATAAATAAATATCAGAGATAAATATGATGACCACGCGGGAAAATTATCGGCCAAAAAACCCGCTTCAAGTAATTGCAAGAGCGAGCGGCTATGCTAGACCGCACAATTTATGATTTAAAACATTTAAAGTTTCAGAACATTTTGATATTTACAAAAAATATAATTAGGAAGGGAAAGATTTAGGAAACGAAAAAGGCAACAAACAGAAACGAAGAAGGTAAAAAGAGTTATATATCGGAAGTTGTGTGTGATAGATTTTATAGTGTAGAGAAAAGGGTATATGGCTAAATAGGTTGCCGAAAGATGGGCAACGCCTGATATGGTAATTTGTGTTTTATGCGAAAAGGTGCATAATGCTCTAATTTGAGTAATGTTGTTTGTAAGCGGACTATCACCAAGTTTAAATTGGTAGAATTTTTGTGATGTAACTTTGATGTAGTCCGCCAGTGGCATTATGTCGCGACAACGTGCATAAAGGTCTCTTAAGGAGGTATATTGTGAGGAATTTGAGATGAGGCACATAAATTTATGTTCCAGGACTGTTAGTTTCTTTATTGTCGTGACCGACGTGCTGCACCACACCGGTGCCGCACGTCGGCCTCACAATAACAGTATAAATTAATTTTTTATTCTGTCTGCTGAGTCTGCTATTCCTTGCAAGAGCGGGTACAGACTCCTGGACATGAAATAGACGGTCCGTATAGTTTCGTTTATATGTCGGTTAAACGTCAGTCGTTTGTCTAAGCGTACACCCAAGTACTTCACGCACTTCCTTTCTGGAATTTGGTTTCCCCTTATCAAAATTGGCGTTAAGATTTTATTTTCTGTAAATCTGCGCGTGAAGACTATAGATTCCGACTTTTCCACGTTGACCCGAATCTTCCACCTATCATAATACTCCGTGGCACGAGCCATATGAGCTTTGAGAAGCATGTTAGCCGCTTGTGCGTTGTGACTATGCAAGCGACAAAAATTAAGAGAATATATTTTTTAAATTAAATTATTAATAACTTTTTTATTTACTAATCGATTTTCTTCAAAAACAATAGGGTTCTTCCTCTAGCTAACACTGACTTACTTTCTAAATTTCAATACAATCGGACTTTTCTTTCTTAAGTTATCGTGCTTACAAGAAACGTGACGGGCGGACGGCGGACGGCGGACGGACAGACGGACGGACGGACGGACAGACGAACGCACAGACGGACATTTTGAAAGTTGTTCAGAATTCGTTCACTAACACAGTGATATGAAAATGTTTTCTCTACGAGCGATATTTACGATTTTAGAAATGTGCCGATCAAAAAATACAATATACTCTTCGTTTTTGCGAAGAGTATAATAAGGAATTCTCTGGCTGCAGCAATTTTATTGTTTTAATTTGTTGTAGGTGTAATAACAAGCGCTTTGAGGAGTTTTGGATTAAATCGGTCCATTGCTTCTTGTAACATCTAAACAATTTTTGTTTCAGCATTTTCTGCTATTTTCCAAATTATCTCGAGTCGTGGTAATCGCATCACAAAAATAAAAATACCAAATTCTTCGCAATAAAATTTTGATTAAAACCCCCGTGAAAAACTGTGATAATTTGTAAATTTGTAATAAAATAAAAACCACTTAAAATTGCGTGTTTTGGTTAATATAAGAAATATAATGTGATAATGCCTCAATTTTAACGAAAGTTGGTGAAACTATGTCCTTTATTGAACTAAACCTTCTTGCCAACTTCTAGCCAAAACACGCAATTTTAAGTGGTAATTATCCCCCCCCCTCTCCCCTCCGAGTGGCTTATCTGCAGATATAACATTGCGTTACGCCTATGCCTTATTTTGGGGCAGCGTGTTTTCCAGATGAGGACAAAATGTTGTTTGCTATTTTGACCCGCTTATAGTACAGGCAGAGGCGCACTGAAGGGGGGGCTTTGGGGGCTTAACCCCCCCCCCCCCCCCGGAGGCCAGCATCACATATTTTAAAGTAAAAATGAAATATAAATAAACAAAAAAACAAAATATAAAAGCAAAATACATTGTACAAAATACTATGCTTTGCATAACCATGGCGAATTGATTTTGTGTTGTAGTTTTATACTCCCTGTTAATCTTTTGTTCAATAAATATATTAAATGTATTAATTATATTATTATTATTTGTAGTAGCCCCCCCGCCCCCCCCTCAGCAATTTTCTGGGTGCGCTCTGAGTACAGGAAAACTTTAACTCGAAAAAAATTTGTGCAGACCTTAAACTTTGGTTATAAAATAGGCCAAAGTTCAAGAAACCAAAAAGTTTAGGAGTTTTACGGATCCGCAGGAACCTACAGGAGGGTAAAAGGGGTATATTTAATTAAGAAATCGAGTGTCTCTATTTTCTCGGGAAATATGGCATTTACAAAAAAATAGTTCTAACAAAAGTTGTTTCTGGCAAAATTATCTTTAATTTGATGTTTTTAAATTTAATTTTATACCAATAATTGACGATTTGCATGAAAGAAAGTTTGGTAAAAAGTGTCATGGCGCACAGTATAATGGTATCACTGTAATTCACTGCACATGATGACCAACTCCTCTAATTTCCAAACTTTACAACAATTAAATACCTATAATATAATAATCATAACATTCTTTTCATTATCTTTAATGTTAAACCTACTTCCACTGAATATAAATCATCTTTATTAGGTTGTTTCGTAGTCTACAATATTTAAAAAATGTCAAAATATGCAGTTTGTCAATCACTGCTGCCAACTCTTCTAGTAAACTGAGAGTTGGAAACAGTGTTTGACAAATTGCATAATTCGACATTGTTTAAATATTGTAGACTACGAAACAACCTAATAAGGACTATTTATATTCAATGGAAGCAGGTTTAACATTAAAGATAATGAAAACGATGTTATGATTATTATATTATAGGTATTTAATTGGTGCAAAGTTTGGAAATTAGACGAGTTGGTTAACATGTGCAGTGAATTACAGTGATACCATTACACGGTCATTAAACCATACGGTTGTCTCAATCAGCAGCTTGGTGGCGAGAGAGCAGCTTGGTGGCGAGAGAGACGCGGGGGGCGGGAAATAGAATGAAAGAGACAGACATATCTGATTTCCGTGCAAAAGACAGAGACAAAGATGCTTGTAGTGTCTACAGGTGACGTAGGCTGTAGACCCTACCGGAATCTCTGTCTCTGTCTTCTGCACGGAAATCAGATATGTCTGTCTCTTTCATTCGATTTCCCGCCCCCCGCGTCTCTCTTGTCCTAAAGCTGCTGATTGATGTAACCGTATCGTTTATTGACCTTGATACCATTATACTGTGCGCCATGACACTTTTTACTGAACTTTCTTTCGTGCAAATCGTCAATTAAACGTAATACTAGAGGTTTTAACTTCGGAATAATATCATATGAATTAAATCTCGAATTAAATTTTAAGAAGAAAAGGTTCTATGCAACTTTTCATACAAATTGATAGATTTAAGTTAATTTAATAACTTCTAGAAAATTTGTAATTTTAGCTTGGTTGAAAAAGTGTTATTTCAAATACGTTTTTGTCAAATAACTCGAAAGGTATTACATTGAACAAGAACATGCTAGATACAAATCAGAAAGCTACTAAATTAAGGATGAATTTCGTTTTTCTCTAATTTTTGTAGAGTTAATGGTTTCGTAGATCTGGAAGTCTAAAGATGGCGCCCAAACGTTTATAAGACGAAGTATTTAGTTTAAATGTTAAATATCTCGGAAACTATGGCACTTAGGCCAAAAATGCTAATAACCAAAACGAAAAACTATTAATTAGGCTTTCAAATGATTTGTTTCCTATTTCTATAGCATAAAAAACAAGAAAGTTATGATAGAAACAATGCACTTTTAATTTTTTTTTTTTTTTTGTTAACGTAAGTAGTCAGTAATTAAAAAAATATATTCCTATAGTTTTTCGTTATTATATAGCTAAATTTTTTTCATCGGCTTACAGCGGTTGCTTTAGAAAAAAAATTGCATTTTAAACTGTAAAGGGATTTTAGAAAAAATGTAACATTCTATGTTTGTCTGCAAATATCTCAATAAATATTAGTTTAAGAGAAAATATGGTGGATATCAAAAATGAAGCATATAAACTGAGAACAAAGTTATTTTGTTTATATATTTGTGTAGGGTTTGCTGTTTCGGAGATATTTAATTTTATAGATGGCATCCGACCGTTTTTAGGATGAAGTATTTAGTTTAAGATATCTTAGAAACTGTGACACTTCCATCAAAAGTTCCAAGAAACAAAATTAAAGATAATTAATCAATCTTTAAAATTATTTTTTGTTTGTTTCTACATCACAAAAAATAAAGAAGTTATGTCAGATTCACATTTTTGTTAACAAAATGTCGGCATTTTGTTATTTTAATTGCTCAGTAATTAATTTTTCTTTCAAAAATGCTGTTTTTCGTTAATATCTTAACTACTTAATTTATGTTATCGCTTTAAAACACTTGTTTTACAAAAAAAATTCCATCCGCCATCCCCCCATCGAAAAATGGCTGTATTTCGGTTAATTATTGATATAAAATTAATTTAATAACACCAAATTAAAGATAGTTTTGCTAGAAACAGCTTTTATTTGAACTATTTTTTTTTGTAAATGCCATATTTCCCGCGAAAATTGAGAAAAATCGATTTCTTTTCTATTAATAGTACCCCTTTTTACCCCCTATGGGTTCCCGCGGATCCATAAAACTCCTAAACTTTTTATTTCGTGAACTTGGCCTATTTCAAGCTTATAACCAAAGTTTAAAGTCTACACAAATTTTTTTCGAGTTACAGTCATTTTTTTCAATCTGTCCCTGTACTATTATGAATTATCAGACGAGGACAAAAAATTTTTTGCGATTTTGCTCCCCTGCTCATCAATTATCAGATGAGTAAAAAAATTTTTGGACTACTTCGATATAGCTATAATTGAAACAAAACTGGTACTCGATCCAGTAGTATTACATTTAAAAATTAAATCTAAGAATGTCATACGCAAATCCTATAAAATTCATAACCATTGTTCTTCATTCTTCGATTTACATTATTAATATTAACGGAAACTTTGTTTCATTTACTAAGAATCACTGCAATAAACGACATGAATAACAAATTAGCATTTCTATCAAAAAATGTAAAACTATGCCATTTGCTAATTCAAACCATGTATAAGCTAATAAGTTCACTGTTTCAGAGAAATAATGGAATGTGGGTACCATAAACGTCCGTCGAGTCGTTTTACTGATAAGGAATTATGAAAATAGTAAATGTCAAAATTTTCTTAGTAAATTTTCGACATCTTCAATCCTATTTACAAGATCTTGTCAGACGGTTTGTGATTTACGCGATGTTCTAGTTGGCTTCCTTTTCTTTCTTTTTTTGATCTACAGACTGTATTACTATGCATATGTAGAAAGAAGGTAACTACCTTCATAATAGAAAACAACAGAAAAATAAGGTATGCTGAAGTTTTGAGGAATGGTTTGGAAATATTTTAAATAATATTGAACCCGCATCATTGTTACGGCATCTGGCATATTGAGCTGTGACGTAATCATGATTTTCCGTTACCTTGATCCAAAGAGGAAGGATATCTTGGTCAATATACAGGGTATTTGGTGGTGCAATGCCGACCCTAAACAGGGAGATACAGGGGGTTATTTGGCATATGCCCTAATAGCACAACACTGTCCTATGGATATCCGAAGGACGTCCTCGACGGACATCCGATTTGCGTTCGTTTTTGGTTCAAAGTACATCCAACGGGCAACCGAGGGACGTCCAAATGTCACAATTTTGGACAATATTTGTACATCCCAATTATTAAAAAAAAAACGGAATAAGCAGGGATCGAACCGCCGACCTCATGATTTGTAAGTCAATTACCAAATTACCAAATTACAGATTCTTTATTGTATTTTAAGTAAGTTCACATGTCATGTGTATATCATTTTTTATATTTCATTTAACAATCAATTAATAATACATTGCGTCACATAATCGCGAACTGGTCGCGCAGAGTGACACAACGGCCAGGTGTTTAATTAATTTGTAGACAATCTCTCTGTAGTTATTTCGCATTGTTAAGATATGTATCCTGAGATTTCATATTTTAAATTCTTAAACAACTTAAAGAAAGGAGAGTCATATTTCTAGTAAATGCAGGGAAAATATTAAACAAAAACCCTGCTCTAGGTGTCAATTATATAAAAATAGTTATTTGCCATAGTAAGGCAAATTATTTGATGATATATAGAGTTCAGCGAGAGGTAGAGGGGATGGTGGAGAGGTGAGGGGTTTTGAAGGGGTAGTGTTTTTGAATAGAGGGTGGGTTTCAGGGATGGAGGAATTGTCAGTCGAGTAATGGGGTATCGTAGATTGGTAGTCGTTCATAGATCATTTTGTGAGTATGTGGTACGTTGTCTCGTCTTCTTATATTTGCAATGTTTTGTGTCAGTTGTGAGTTAGTTAGTTTGTTAGTAAATTGTAAGTAAGTCATTTGCAACCCGTAAGCCTATGCAGCTAGGCGATGGTAACGTATCTTGGAGAGTTAGTCAATAGACGCAGCAATTTATTTTGGGTCCTCTGTAGACGCAGGCACTGTGCGTCGGAAATTAAATTCCACGACGCACAGGCATACGTAAAAATGTTTCTGAAAATGAACTTATATAAACATTGTTTTTTTTCTATGGTACGTTTGCTACGTCTATTGACCAATGAGTATAGTTTACTCAGCGCTGCATAGGGTTTGTTTATAACCTTGGTTATATGGGAGTCAATGCTTTCTCACTCGGCCACTAACCTAGCTTACTAGTACTTACTTACAGACTGTAGAGTTGGAAGTAGGTCTTAGATTAATATAGCTATTTATTTCAAAATGTAGAAAGTATTTGAATGTTTAATAAATGTTTAGTAACGTGTTGGAGAGAAAGCGGTAGGAGATGTTATCATTTATTACAATAATATAATATTTAAATCAACGGACACGAAATGGACGTCCGTCCATTATGGATATAAAATGTACATACTTCCCGTACATAAAATGGACATTCAGAGGACGTCCATTCCGTACAATTTCAAAGTAAATCCGATGATAGACATCCGGTAGACGTTCAATTTATGTCCATGGACGTCAGTACATATACATAAAACGGACATTCGGCGCACATCGTGAGCTATTAGGGTGTATGACCAAACATATCTATATGAAACGTGCTACGGTTTTGTCCTTTTTTAAAAAAAATCTCTATTTTTCATTATTTACATTATCAAGTTTAACTTTTGATATTCTGAAATTTTTTTTCTTTATTCGAAATAAATAAACTTTCAAAATAAAATAATTTAAAATTTTCTGTTTGTTAGAAGAAATAAAAAATATATGTATAGAAAAAAAATTCTAATGCTAATTTACGGTGTCGAATTTTAATGTCTTATAAAAAAAATTAAAAAGTCGTCTAGATGTTACAACTACGCCCCTCTTCACCGATCGGGATATGTTCGATCCAAAACTTGACGGGCTATCACACGGTAATGAGTTGGCGGGCCTCCGCCAGATGCCAGATTTAACGCCAATCAAAAATTAAATTTTTTTGAAAAGATAGCCTTGTTTCTGTTGAAAAATTCCACTTATTCAATTTTCAATTAAATGAAAAATTATAATGTATGTACGATAATACCAATAAAAGAGGACAAAGTAGAGAAGTTTTCAAAATAATTGTAACATCTAGACGACTCTTTTTTTAAATGTTCAAGACTTTCTATTCTCCCTTCTAATATCAAAACTTTACTGGAGCGGATCTGGCGAGAAAAAGAAGAGTTTTGAAACCAACATTTTGAAAATTTTTTTTTTTTGACAATTCGGTTACAATTCGGTTGAAAAATATATAGGCGGTAAATTGATAGCATTTTTGGAAAAATATAAATTATTCAACAACAACCAATTTGGCTTTCGCAAAGGTATTTCAACCTCTAGCGCAATCACTAAACTTTTAACAACACTGTATAACAACCTGGACGACAAAAAGAAATGTATTGGTGTTTTCTTAGATCTAAGCAAAGCCTTCGATGTGGTGTGTCACCAACGCCTCTTAAATAAACTTGAACTGTATGGTATTCGAGGTAAACCGTTAGATTGGTTCAAATCATACCTACAAGGAAGAAAACGCTATGTAGAATTAAATAACCATTCATCTAATATATTAGAAAATTCTTTTGGTGTTCCACAAGGATCTGTCTTAGGACCCTCATTATATATTCTTTATGTAAACGATTTTAATGTCCCCCAATCCATAATGTTTGCCGATGATACATCTATTTTGATCTCTGACAGCAAGATAAATAATGCAATTAATGAAGCAAATACACACATACAATGGGTTTATGAGTGGTTCAATGATAATATGCTTATTTTAAATAACAAAAAATCAATATTTATAAGATTTAATCCATCAAACACCGATTTTAACTACAGTCATTTAATTAAAACAAAAGATGGTACCATTAAACAAGATAAATTTGTAAAATTTCTTGGTGTACATATATCAGAAAATTGCTCATGGACCATTCACATTGATGTTATTAGTAAAAAGATTGCCCCAATTGTTACTGTATAAACCAGTTTCGAGAGATAGTAAGTAGATCAGTATTGGTGACGTATTATTACGCACATTTCCACTCTGTGATATCTTATGGTATCTTGGATTGGGGTGCCTCAACTGAATCTACTCGTATTTTTAAGTTACAAAAAAGAGTGGTACGTTTTATAATAGGAGCGGATAGAAGAGCAAGCTGTAGAGATATATTTAAACAACTAAAGATATTAACGCTACCATGAATATTTATCCTACAGTTAGCAATCTATGCCCGAAGTAATTTACACGATATACCTTCAATAAATGCTAATCACTCATATGTCACTAGGAATGAATTAACACTCGAAATACCAAAACATAGGTTATCTTTATTTGAAAAAAGTCCACAATATTTGGCAGTAAAAGTGTACAATAAACTTCCAAATTCATACAAATTACTTGATCTCAAAAAATTTAAAAGGAAAATTATTCAACTCCCCGAACTTTTTTCCTGTCGTGCGATTTTGAAAAACCAAAATGGAATTTGTTCGCTGTTATCTCTAGTATTTGACTGATTATTATTTTTTATTTTTTTCAAATAAATAAATTTGTGGGAGGGGAAAAACTTTTTGCATTTTTTTTTTAAATGCGTTTTTATTTAAGTACGTAGGAAAAGATTCAGAGGTGAAACTTTTTTACAGATAAGTGAGGATCTTCTTTATTTCTATATTAAAAAAAATATTATCGAAATCCAAGCAATAGGAAGGAAGGGAGAGGGCATAATGCTTTTGCGGGAATAAAGGGTTAAGGAAAAGGGATAGGGATTTCGGACCTTGATATTCGGCAATATAAATCTTTTTTCCATGTTAATATTTTGTCAATATACCCTTTATCGAATTATTAAACCGCCGAAACGGCAGTTTATAATAAGTTGGGCTATTACTATATAGTGTACACATTGCACAAACCTTAGATTAGGACGAGTACTTTAACAACTAAGTTAGCGTTATAACATTAAAAATGCTTGAAACAAACATAATTTGTTTTTTAACAAAATCGATCGGTAAATAAAAAGTTATTAGTCATTTAAAATTTAAAAAACTTGTTTTCTGATTTTTTTAGATTTGTAATTAAATATAATTTTTTTAAATGCTATTTTCCATCATTTATTTATATATTTAACCATTATATATTTCATAACAATATAATATTAGAACGTAGACATGATTTTCAAATAGTGACATTATATTAGCAATATTATCTCTTTCGGAAATAGCGTATAGTGGTGTAATAGGTGTAGAATAGAATTATAGCTTGAAATCCAAGAATCGCAAGTTTGAAACAGGCAGGTTATTATAGATGTACTTGCTCCTCTTTACTTTTTTTTTATACTGACAAGTGTTTTATCAAATAAGTCGTCAATATAAGATTTAAAATGTTCAAAAATTAACATTTTCAAAATACTAGGAAGAGTATTCTGAAGAATGTGCAACAATTATATAAAAAAGTTAAACAAATCGGCGATGAGCATGATTTTTACTCTAGTTTTTTGAGTTTTTAATTTACCAACCGTGAATGGGTGACACTTTTAGATACTGAAGAGGGAATATATGCAAAACTTATTTAATGATAAAGAGATCATAAAGAACGTGGAAGTCTCCTAGCAATTAATTACAGTATAGGGCCAACAATCACTGATTTGCAATTTTCTCGAAAACTGCTAATGCTAGAAAAAAGTTTCAAATAAAAAAGTTACGCCAATCTTTTATCTTCATATGCCCTCGATATACTTGATGTCTATTTCGAAAAATAAAAAAGTTTCCCGTATGTTACATTTGAGAATGCAAACTTCGACGTAGCTTTAGGAAAAAAAAAAAATTCTACACTTATTAAAATTTGACCCACATATTAACACATTTTATTATCAAGTATATAGTGATAACACGATAAAATTTTGAGATTAATCCATTGTGCCGTTCTTGAATTAGAGCGAGTTAAACGGAAAAATAATTGTTTTATATATCCAATAGACCTAAAACTAGAGAAATGGGCCGCGAAAACTCGTGACGGCGTTAAATGATTATAAATTTATAATAAGTTTTATATTTGATAAAGGTAGATTGATAAAATATTAAGATAGAAAAAAGATTTATATTGCCGAATATCAAGGTCCGAAGTCCCTATCCCTTCTCCTTAACCCTTTATTCCCGCAAATACATTATGCCCCCTCTCTCCCTTCCTATTGCTTGGATTGCGATAATTTTTTTTTAAATAAAGATAAAAAGATCCTCACTTCCCTAATAGCACAGAACATCCAGTGGATGTCCGATTAAGATCCAGTTACTATACAAATGTCCATGGACATTGGATGGACGTCCTATGGCTGCTTATTTTATGTACGTACAAGGACGTCCTCTCTGGGGTACTGAATGGACATCCTAGGGACGTCCATTTACTGTACATGAATGTACCTACAAATACTTTATGTTCCTGCTTGGACAACTAATGGATGTCCCGCTAAAGCCCATTTATTGTACAAACGTTCATGGTGAATAAATTAACGTCCCATAATTGTCCCTTTTATGTACATAAAGGACATCTTCTATGGACGTCCATTTATAATGTACATAAAATAAAGCACATTTTATGTTCCTATTTGAACAACCAGTGAATGTCCCGTTAAAGTCCATTTATTGTACAAATATGCACAGAAGATAAATGGATGTCGCCTAATTGTCCATTTTATGTACGTAAAACGATATCATCTGTGTATGTTTTATTTGTTCCTACGTGGACGTGGACCGTGTAATGTCCATTATAGACTTTATATTTTTTTCATTTAGAAGATGCTGGCAAATACAGTGGCGGATCTATAAATTTCAATAATTTTTTTCTCGTCCATACGAAATATGGGAATAACATCTAGAGAAGCACTCCTCTACGACCCCTAAAACATTTTGAAAAAGCAGTTTGCGAAAAAAATTTTCAAAATACTTGCGCCCCCTCCCCTGGCCTAGGGACTCCCGTTTAAAATTATTCTTTTTTGTCATATACATTTTACTTTTCATAAAAATGCCACAATAGGTTTTGAAATTTATGAAAATATTTTCATTATTAAAACTGAAATACAATGAACTGAAATTTTGTAATTCACAATTTAACAAATTACAAAATTTTCGTGTTCACTAATATATTTTTTTTTCCAAAATGGATTGAGACTTTAGAGACACCCATTATTGGTCCAAATAGGGACAATTTTTACTGGTCCAAATAATGTCCACATGGACCATCATTTAAGGTCCAACACTGGAGGGCATTTGTACATAAAATGTATGTTAGTTTAATTGGTCCAAATAATGTCCATCATGGACCACCGTTGAAGGTCCAACCTTGGGCTTCCATAAATTATCCAAAGTTGTGACATTTGGGTGTCGCTGGGACGTCCATAGGACGTCCAACTGTACAAAAAATGGTCGTCCATAGGACGTCCCGAATGTTCCGTGGGGACGTTCACTGGACATCCATAGGATATCCATCTGCTATTAGGGTTACCTGTAAAAAAGTTTCTCCTCTGAACCCTTTCCTACGTAAATAAAAACGCTTTTGAAAAAAAATGCAAAAAGTTTTTCCCCTCCTACAAATTTGTTTATTTGAAAAATTTTTAAAAAATCAATCAGTCAAATATTAGAGATAACAGCGAACAAATTCCATTTTGGTTTTACTAGACTATGCGCTTCCGCGACGTCTTCAATTTTTAATTTAACTTTTTTTCGTCATGTCAATAATAAAGTTATCGTGAAAAAACGTGTTTTTGCGAATTTTAAATGTGAATTCCTACCCCACCTCGTGTGATTAAGCTGAACTAAGTTGATAACATGATAAAAGAGAACGCGTGTAACCGAACTGTCAAAAAAAATTTTTTTTAAAGCTGGTTTCATTTCAAAACCAGATCCGCTCCGCTATTCTCAGCTAGTTAACAATGCTCAGAAAGAAAACGAGAATGAGTTACGTTTTTACCGAATGAATCGAGACTTTATGAACACCCTGTATCTATAGTTCCGAAATGGGATTTACGTGTTCCAGGCCTAGACGTTGTAAAATATGTTTGAGAACCACTGCTACATAGTGATCGCGATGACTATACATTCATTGTGAAACAATTTAAATTGGTTATTGTTATTATATAACCGTTATATAGATTAATTTTATCTTAAAACACTTTTTCAAATTTATGTCTGGCTATTTATAATTAGCTATATGAGTTTTCAACCTTTACTCTTATTAGTCTTATTTTTGTAATAAATAAACATAATCTGTTGGAACATGTTCCCCAATTTTAATAAAGTCCTATAGGCAATTCACATTATAACTACGTGCATTACTGGTTGCCAACGGCTGGAAAATTGATCAATCAAATCTTCAAACCGTAAGTTACGTATCAAAGCAAGGCAGAGTTGATACAGTATTTATAAACGCAGTGGCTCTTGGCATCCTTTTATGTATGCCCAGGAAACGCATGGCCCGTCCCTCTGGGATCGTAAAATCTTTTTAGGGACGTCGTATGTTTGTGTGATAACGGGAAATAGAATGACTCTTTGTCTTATATGAGTTTTATTTTATTTTCTCCATCGAAATTCGGGGAGAATTAGAATGATGGTGGTGTTAAAAAGCAACATTAAAGAAATTGTATAGCCAACCGCCAACGTTTCTTTTGTGTGTAAATTAATTGTGTTCGCAAATTGTAACAATTTATCAAAAAAGTCGTTAAGAATTTAAATATTCAAACATAGGTAATACCTAATAAAGGAGTTTAATTGTAAATGTAATATTTTTATGTAATCTGATTAATTATAAGTACATTTACCGGTTTATAATATTTAAATGTTGTTATGTTGTAATTTTGCCGATTTATTTACAGAAAAAATTGTAATGTAAAATTGAAAAACTTTCATTGAATATCGAATTCAGTAAAGTCCAAATCTACTAGAAAATACAAACAACCAAAACACGGCGAAAATTTTAAATTAACAAAGATTTTAGACGTTAAATATATTTAAAAAATTAACGTAAAAAAGTGTAATAAAGACCGCCACCTAAGGAATCACTACCTCGACATCCAGATTTCTGGTGGAGTGTTCGTTGCCCAAAAAAAAGAAAAAAAATTGAGGCCTTTGGTTCTTATACAGACACTAAATCACTATTTTTATTTTTTACCCCCTTTAATAACCGGGGGTCTGGTAATGGGAACAGAGGCGTAACTATGGCAGGGCAAACAGGGGCAGTGCCCCGAGGCCCGGGAGACCAAGGACCCTAGCCGGCGCCTGGGCGCCTCGCTCATATCAATTTATTTTTTAAATAAACGTGAATAGGGGGGCCCCATGACGTCTAGTTACGCCACTGAATGGGGGTGATAGCCAAAAAAATTTGGAGGCCTTGACTTCTCATTCTCATACATACACTAAATTCCAATTTTATGGACTCTTACTGGCTTCCCAGACAGCAGAATGACGTCACTTTGACGTCGTTTTTGGTCACCTGAGACGTCATTTTACCTCTAGAATGACGTAAAAATTACGTCATTATGTCACAGCTCAGCGACGTCATTTTGTGACGTCAAATTGACTTCATTTAACGACGTTTATCGGACCATACGTAAGCTATTTTTGATTAATTGAAATAAATGTACATTTGAGAAATATAATAAATAAGCCGATTTTGTGCAATATGGCATGTAAATCTTAAGGGTTCTAAGGTTTCCATTTTCCGATGTATGATGCGTTACAGGATAAGTTGCCATGCAGGATGTAGATGAATGGATAATTAATAGGTGAAGCACTCACTGGTTTTTATGCTATTTCGGCCCAGCCACATAAAAATGATCTTTAACTTGACCATTATAGGATCCAGAATGATTGATTATTTTCAGTGCATTTTCTGCAATGAAAAAAGGACGTTGCCAAACGTCGCATCGACGTCTCAACATGACGTCATAATTTTGTCACAATATGACGTTACTGAGACGTCGCTATTTTGTCACGTGACATCGTCGACCAGTGTGCTCAAAAAATGACGTCAGAATGACGTCAGTCTATTTACCCCCATTTATCCCCCCAACCCTTAGCCTTCAACGGAATAACACCAAAATAAAAATCTAGTTCCAGATCTTGTTACAATACAAATCATTATCATAAACCATTCCAGAGTAATCGTGCGCACAAAAAAGTTACAGGTCGACAGAGGTAGAAATTTTTTTTGGTCAAACTAAAAATCTCGGCGTTTTATGACATTTTAAACCTATTTGAATATAAAAAATTCAAATTTTTTTTATGCTCACTATATTACTAAATTATATATAAGTACTCATAAAACTAGTATTTGGTCTTGGATATCTAATTGATTTTACAATACAAAAATTATTATAAGAGACAACTAGATGTTTCTTTCATTGCGCATGTAGAGCAACACAGTACGTGGGTGTTCAAAATATTTTTACACACAGAGTCGGATTTATAGTTGTCTACAACTTTATACTGCACATAAAAAAGGCCATAAAAATATCAATGTTTTCGGTAGAAACTTAATGACGTTTCTGGTAAATAATGAAATCTTACATGTTTTGGGTCAAAATAGGAACATCTTATGCAATGATGGACACATTGCCCATCCTTCGCGACATTGACAGATAAATTCAAAGTATTAACGCCGACAAGAGTTAGAAATCTTAATTAAAAGAGGCATGTTTCCGTTTATTTTTTATCTTAATCGTACCAGAACATGTTTTACATAAGAGTAATGATGTTTTATCTATTAATTAATAATATGTTTATTATTTAATACAGTGCAGAAAAATAAAGCATACCCCGATCTCCCCTTATATTAGCTCGGTTGGCAGCTTTAAGTTTTTCATGTGTAGTATTAAAGTTGTACACAATTTTACCAATATAATATGCTGAGTAGCCTGAAGCCTAGACAGACATTGACAAATTTTAGCTGTCAATTTCTGAGAAAAATTAAAATATGGCAACAAATGAAAAAATATATTTTAAACCGCAGAAAAAATGTCTGTACATTAATACCTCTTTGCATACTTGCATAGTAATACCTAATAACACCTGCGTATTTTGTGATAATACCTAATAATACAACGGTATTAATTTTTTTTCTACTCCCTTATGTAAATTTGCTGTTTTCTCTACAGTCTGTAGAATGGATAAGTAGGCAATTCCAGTTAACTGAACGGATATATTTCATATCAGTTCTAGAATGGATATGAAATGAAACCGACCAACCACAGTTCATGTGCATAGACAACTATTCGTTTTAACATCAAATTAGTGCGTAAGCTGTCAAAGTAACTGTCAGTGTGTACTGTCAGTGTGTATTTGTAGTTTTTTTAAGCTGGTTGTAGAAAAAGTAAACTGTACAATTCGAGTGGATTATCCATATCGCACTCAAAAGATTTGACGCACTCCGCCTACAGCGACGTGCTCAAACTTCTTTATCGTGCGATATGGATATCATATCCACTCTTGTTGCACAAACTACTATATAGTAATACCTGGATATTTTTTAGTAGCACCTACCTTAGTACCTTGGCAGTACCCAGCGGCGGCTGGTGAAATTTCAATCTTTTTTTTCTCTTTATTTTTATTTTTTTTTTTGGTCATACGAATTGAAATATTGTAATTTGTTAAATTGTAAATTACAAGTCCCTAGACTCAGGGGAGGCTAACGAATTTTCAAAAATTTTTTCGCAAACTGCTTTTTCAAAATTTTTTAGAGGTCATTAGAGAAGTGCTTCTCTAGATATTATTTCCCAAATTTCGTATGGGTCCCATGCGCCATAGACGAGAAAAAAAATATTGAAATTTCACCAGCCGCCACTGGTAGCACCTTAGTAGCACCCAATTAATAATCTTATTCAGCTAGATTTATAAGAAAAATACTTAATAATACCAGCATAGTACTGAAAAATACCTGGTATTACCAGAATAATACCTAGTAGTACCTCTGAAATACCTAAAAATACCCAGTAATGACTAAGAATACTAAGAATACCCAATAATACTTAGTAATACCCGAAAATTGTACACCGAAATACCCCAGCGGCTCACCCTCATTTTAAACCATTAGAAAGAGATACACATAAAATCACATGAAAAATTTTCTCCAAAGACATCAATTTTGGAAAGTATGTTGAAACTGAAAGGTTTTTAACTTTACAAAGGGTGGTTTTCATCCGGCAACAAAAGCCTTGGAGATGGCGACTTAACTAAGTTTTATACATGCCGAACGATTATTTTAATGAAAATTCTTGCAAAATGAAATAAGCATCATATAATGAGGAGACGGACGCTTAAGGGTGTAATTCAAAAGCCAATACTTATCAGGTGTATGCCTTGTACAACTTATACCTCGAGCATAAAGTATTGACAGTGAAAGATTGCGAGTTGGGGCTACCAAGAGTGTAGCGGCATGCCCATCTGACAAATGTGCACACTGCCATATGCACTCTAATGCACTGGCTGCTTCACTTTTAAGATGGTCAACTTACATTACTTCACTGTCAATAGGTACTTATGCTCGAGGCATAGATACTTATTGCCTTCAAAAGCATTTCCAAGTGTTCAGTTGTGACGAATGATAAAATTGCCATTAGAAACTTTTAAAACTAGCCCCAGTAAGAGACATAAAATTTTCATAAACATTATTACCATCAATCACAATGCTTTAAACCAAAAAAACCATTATCAAACTTATCTTTTCAAAAAGAAAATCTGATTCTTTTTGTGCCATTTAATTAATACCATCACTCTAACCAATGTATGTAGTTTAGATCTGGGTATTTATTGTGTGTTAAGTTGGTAACTGATTTGTAGGGACTTCATATATTTCTCCACGTCTAATTACAATCGACCTGAGAGTGAAAAGACACTACCTAACATTGCAGAAGGCACGGCTGGTGTCAAATTCTTGTGACCTACAAATGCAAGATGGTAAGATCGTCCACAGAAACACCTAAACTCATCTTTGTTTTGTCTGTGAGACATTGATATTTTCGAGATATGGATCTGGAGAAGTTTGTTACGTTCTTAGACAGTCCAACACGAACAGTTCGATTTTCCAAGAAATACATCCCCCAAAGCGACTCTCCAGCATTATATTGTGATGTGCTTACACCCTTTTTGTAAACACCCTGTATCGTGGGTTCGGAAATTATAACACCAGGGTAACACTGAACACTAGTTTATTAACTTACAATTTACAACAAATTAATTACTTGACTAATAATACACTGTGTACTACAATTCAATTATTCAGTCACTCTATCACTGTGTTCACTTCTTACTCTCTGACCATCTCAATTGATAATTAGAACTGTGCTTACACGCCAATATTCTTGGCTAAAGATGTCGGTCTCGGATGACTGGGGCCGGGCAGGACTATTGCCCTTTACCCCAATACATCGCTGTAGACCGGGGACCAGCCTCGTGCAGGGCGGGCGAGCTTACTTTACGTCGGCCCCACTCACAAATGTGAGCGGTGCAGACGATTTCGGCCCACCTCCCTGGGTCCTGGCTCGTTGGACCTTGCTGGCTAAGGCCTCTTCTGGCGTTCTTCTGTCTTCGTCTTCTTTTCTTCGCCAGCTTGTTTGCCTCCCGGGGGGTAGTCATCGGTCTGTTGGGTGTTTTTGGGTTTGTGGCGGGAGTGACTGCCGGTTCACAAGATGCCAAGAGGCATCCTGTCGTCCGGATCATCGGTAGGGTAAGGATGAGCTGTGTAGCTCGAGGAAGGGCAGACCTAACTGCTTTGGTAGCATTTTTGGTCTGCCCGGAGCTAGGGGGACTACAGGTACTGGACGGTTGTTTGTCCGGTACCCGCAGGGTCTTGGGTGGGTGGTTGGGTGATCGTCATGTCTCTTCCGTGGGGGTGGATCGTCGGACGGTGGTATGCTTCTCATACTCACCCGTTATCCAGGAGCTGCACCTTCGGCCGCTTGTGCCTCGGAGCATCAGCTGGGTCATAGTCAGTTGCCTCCCTGACTAGTGGGTTCCCATGCTCCTCGGCAAGGGCGTACATCTTTCTGGCTCTCTGCTTGATGATCTCAGTGACCGGGGTGTATTCCAGGTCCCTGTAGATGTCCTCGTTGCGGATGAACCAGGGTGCATCGACTGCCGTTCTGAGGGCGACGTTCTCCACTCTCTGGATCTGATGGAGGTAGCTCTTTGCTTGGTAGCCCCAAGCTACCGAAGCATACGTCAGCTGAGGCCGGATGAGGGACCTGATAAGCGTGAGCTTGTTCCTCAGGTTGAGTCTGCTCTGTCTACCCATCATCGGGTAGATTAGGGCTCTCGTCCTCCTGGCCTTCTTGACGATGGCCTCCGTGTTCAGTCTCCATGTTAGGCCTTTGTCCATGACCACGCCAAGGTAGTTGGCGGAGTCGTGCCATTGGATGTCCTCACCAAACATGGAAACGTGACCTGTGGGGTTTTGTTTTCTTACCTTCTTGAAGAGTACCGCCTTGCTCTTCTCGGCGTTGACGGCTACCTTCCATCTGTTGCACCAGTCCTCTAGGAGGGTGGCCGCCTCCTGGAGGTTTCTGGTGGCTAGCCTGGCACTCCAGGATCTGGCAGTCAGGGCTGTGTCATCGGCGTAGAGGGCCATGGAGGTCCTCTCCGTCCGGGGTAGATCGGATGTGAAGATGGAGAACAAGTGGGGGGACAGCACTGAGCCTTGGGGGACTCCTGCCTCCATTGTTCTGTACGTGGACACCTTGTCCACGATCTTCACCCTCATCTGTCTTCTGTGGAGGTACGATCTCACTAGCTTGACGAGTGCAATGGGGTAACCCATACTCATCATTTTGGCTAGGAGACCGTCGTGCCAGACCCTGTCGAAGGCTTTGGCAACGTCCAGGAACAGCGCTGCCGTGACCTGTCTTTGGTTGAACCCCTTCGTGACCTCCTCGGTGAGGCGGAGCACTTGGAGTTCGGTGGAGTGCCCTGTCCTGAAGGCGAACTGCTCGTCTGGGAGGACTTCCAGCTCTTCTGTCTTCTCGGCTATCCTCTTGAGTATAACTCGTTCGGCTACCTTACTCATCGCTGGGAGTAGACTGATGGGCCTGTAAGAGGAAGGAAACGTTAGGTTCTTACCTGGCTTTGGGATGACTATGACATCGGCCTTTTTCCACCTGGATGGGAAGTGTCTCAACCTCAACATTGCGTTGATGATGTTGACCATCGCCGCTACTCCTTTCCGGGGCAGCTTCTTGAGGGCGATGTTCCCAATGCCATCACATCCTGGAGCTTTCCTGGGTTTTAGACTCCTTAGGATCTCCTTGACCTCCTCTGGGGTGGTCGGGGGGATGTGGTCTTCATCTGGCAGACGGTTCATCCTGCGTACCCTGCGTCTCACGTCGTCCTCCCAGTCCTCGTCCTCATCATCGAGTTGGTTTTCCCTACACTGCAGTTCCAAGCTGTCGGCAAAAGCCTCGGCTTTTTCCTGGCGAGTGTAGACAACACCATTCTCTCCGTGGATCGGGGGCATGGGAGTCCGCCGGTTTCGCAGGGCCCGTTGGGTGGTCCAGATGCTCCTGTCCTGTGTGTCCAGGGATTCCAGGTGGCGTTGCCACCCTTCTTGTCTGTGTTCCTGAAGGGCGGCCTTGACTCTCCGGCTCAGGGTGTTGTAGTGTCTCCTGTCCTCCGGGAGTCGGGTTCTCTGGGCACGTCTCTTGGCACTTCGCCTGTCCCTTATCAGCTGCCTGGTTTCCTCTGGGAGGTTAGCCAGGGGAGCTGGTGCTCGCCTTGTTTCCGTCTCGGTGGTACTTACCCTTAGTGCCGCCTGGATCTGGTCCTCCAGGGAGGTGATGGCCCTCTCCACGTCTGCCTCGGTTTCGAGTCTGGGAATGTGTGCGATGTTCCTCTGCAGCTCTGCACGGAACACTTCCCAGTCCGTCCTCCTTTTGATGAAAGTTGTCGTGTTCTCACCGTCCTTTTCTCCTAGTTCTAGGAGAATGGGGCTGTGATCGGTGGAACCATCCATCATGGCGGTGATTTCGGCTTCGAGGGGCATCTCCTTCAGCATCGCAATGTCCAGGACATCCGGCCTACCAACACCATTGTCATGGGTCGGTCCCTCCGGGCCAAGGACCAGCAGGTTGCCATCGTGTCGTCCCAGGAATCGCAGTAGCTCTCGTCCTCGAGTGTTTGTGATCCTACTGTGCCATTCCGGGGACTTGGCGTTGAAGTCGCCGATGGTAACCGTCTGGGTCCCTGGGGGAAGAACCGAGTCCAGGTCTGCGTCTAGCAGCATGTTGTTGGGTGGCTGGTAGCAGGAGACCACTCTGATGTCGCCATTTCGTGCCGTGGACACTACTATGGCTGTGGCCTGCAGGTTCTCCGTCTCTGGGAGTAGGATCGGGTGGTGTGCGATGCTCGTCTTCACTAGCAGGGCTACTCCTCTCATCACTCGTCTGTATGGCCCGGCCCAGTCCTTCCTGTATACGTGGTAGCCTGGGAAGTTGATAGCCTGGTCTGGTCGCAGCTTCGTTTCCTGCAGTGCCATGATGTCTATGTCACCCCTGGCGAGGAGTTCCTCTACCTCGAGTTTTCTCTCTCGCAGTCCGTTAACATTCCATGAGGCGATCTGCAGGAAGCCTGGTTTGACCTGTAAAAACATTATATGTTAGTGAATTTTGGCATTTGTGCAAAAAATGCGCTCATTGCTGAGCACATTTGTTGCATTTGTGCCAGCACCGCGGTGAGGTTTTGGGCCTCAGCGGGTGCCTGCTGTTTTTGTGTTGGTCCTGTTTTGCCCTGGGCTACTTTTGCGTAGCTCAGTCCCCCAGTCGTGGTTGGCTTCCGGGTTGTCGGCTGGGTAGGCCTGGTGGGTGCTGGTTTCGTCGTTGCTGTTTTCTTTGGGAATTTCGGGCATCCCCTGTAACTGGCTGGGTGTGCCCCCTGGCAGTTGGCACACTTGGCAGGTACATCTCGGGGCTTGCGGCATTCCCCAGAGTGGTGTGGCTCACCGCACTTCACGCACTTGGCCTGTGCGTTGCACCGACCTTGTGCATGGCCGAAGCGTTGGCATCGGTGGCACTGTGCGACGGCTGAGGCAGCTCGCTGTCTTTCCGTCCTCACCACTAGGGAACAGCAACGGTTTACATCTAGGATCCTCTCCTCGCTGAGGGGGACCTGGACCAGCATGAGAGGAATCTCCTGTTTGGTCCGTCTAGATGTCATGCGGTGTACGGAGGCTGGTGAAAAACCTTTTCCCATCAGGTCCTCCTTGACTTCGTCGCAGGTTACACCACTTGGGATGCCCCGTATGACTACTCTTAGCAGTCTTTCCTCTGGCAGGGCGTATGTGTGGTACTCCCTGCTTTCATTGGCCAGCATCCTGGTGAGCTTGCGGTAGTCATCGGGGGTGCTGGTCTCGATGGCGATGCCGTCGGCGACTACTCGGGCCTTCTCGAATTTGATTCGAGTTTCGTCCATCCTCTGTTTTACCGCTGACCAGGTTTCTTTGTTCCTCAAGATCACGGGTGGGATCTTGGGGGCCTTTTCCCTGGGGGGTTGTTGATCGGAGGCCTCTCGGACAGCTTGGCGGGAAGTTGGTACATCCGTGCTGGTGCTGGGTTGCACCTGGTTTTCAGGCTGGGCCGTCTTTTTCGCCCTTGTCCTGGTGACAAGGGTGAATTCGCCATCACTGTCCTCAGTGTCGGCTTTCCTCTTTGGGGCCTCCTTTGGTGCGGGTTGCACCACGGGGGCCAAGAGCTGGACCTGGGGTTGGGCCTGGGCCTGGGGTTGGGCCTGGGCTTGGGCCTGAGCTTGGGGCTGGGGGGTCCTCTCGGCTCTTATGGCCGCCAGGAGCTCTGCATGCTGGGTCCTTTGGGCCTCCAGCTGCTTGGCCACATCTGCTCTGAGTTGAGCCATCCTCTGGTTCATCTCTGCGAGCTGCGCTTTTAGCGCATTATTCTCGGCGGAGAGCGTTCGGATTAGCTCGTCCCTGTGGTCCTCCTGCTCCATGGGCCTGATAGTAGGGGTCCCTCTTTGAGAGGTACCGTCGTCTCCTCGGTCGGGCATACTGCCCTCCACAGTATTGTCCTGGCTATCTGAAAAGAAATTTATATTAGTGATGGTTTGGGGTAGGGAATCGGGAAAGGTAAAAATAAATTGTGTCTCCAGTGAGGGAGACTTTATTTATCTTTTGATATTAGCGTCTTAATAAAGACGTCTAATATTTCTCCTCTTCAACTTCAGTGTGGGGCTGCCACTTCGTAGTTCTCGCCTCGCTACGTTGCTTGCACTTCACTTCACTACACTACTGCTGCTAGGTGACCTGCTCGCTTCGACTGCTGCTTGAACTGTCAATGTGTGCTTACACACAGCTTGTCATTCCTTATATACCCAGGTTATGTATTCTAGATCTTTCCACTACATTCCAACACATTCTACAAGGTTCCACAGGCTGTCTGTAATGTTCTAGATTCTCCTACTTGTCTCTGGAGGGATGAAACACATAACAATATTCTATCGCATACTATCATTTATTTTTTGACCATATATCAACAAGGAGAGGATTTAATATAAAGGAAACCAAATGGTATGTGGCAAAGAGGGTGTCCTTCAAAATTGGGCGAATATTACCAAGAACTTGTTGAAAAGAGCATTGGTGACACCACGACAGGCAGTGTGATGCTGTCAGGTATACCATACCAAGGGGAGGCCAACTGCCTTGCATGAGTCACAAGTCCAAGATGCTGTGAATAAAAAGAACAAGCTACAATGGTTCACAAGTGCTTCCCAGAATAATTTTTGAAACATATTTTAAATGATAAATCGGTCACAGTCATCTTGGACAAAGGAAATATCTTGATTGGTCGATAGTTTTTTTTTTTTTTTTTTAAAAGAGGGCTTCAATCAATCAATGGTATATTGGAAGTGTCAGACTCTTACTGACTAAAGCCCCCTCCTCCCTGGCTCGTCTGTATACTACTTCGAGGGCACTACAGCCTTTTGGCTTATTGTGCTCACCGTGTAGTGCCCGTAAGGTGTTCTTACTAGCATTGCTAGCAACTGTTTCGCTGCACGGTGCCCTTTAGATGGTCTGACCACCATCACCCATCCAAGTCCTCACCGCGCGCGACGTTGCTGCAACGGTGATCTAGTCTAGGTCTGGTTTAATACCTCCCTGACTTCTCACCTGGTCGATATAGTAATAATAGGGTTGCTGCAACTGCTGACATTTGCTTCCCAGCAGGACGGTTTTGAGTCTTCTATGGGACTTCTGGAGGACAATTTTTATATCTTTTTTTGTACTATACCAATTGTATAATTATATTAGTTGAGGCCTTGTCGACCCCCCCTCCCCCCCTCCTGTAAAAGAAGCCTCTGCCTCTCAAAACTATTTTTGGAATACAATTTAATTTGCAAACCAATAGGACTCAAGTACAACAAATTGTAAGTGTGACAAACATTTTTAAACAAGTATACTGTAAGTACTAAGTAAACACCAACTTAGGTTCCAGAAAAATAAATCTGTTGAAATGCACAAATCACCTCCTACAGCATGTATATAGCGAGTTGGACAAAGGTAACCAAATAACAGGGTAATTTTACTTCCACATCCAGTGGAAGTATAGTAACGACAAAAAAATTTTTAAAAATTTTTATTGTTCAAATAAGCTTAGAATGTCATGAAACGTCGAGATTTTAAGTTTGAGCGAAAAAAAAATTTCTGTCTGTCTGTCGGTCTGTCTGTCTGTCTGTCTGTAACTTTTTTTTGTGCGCACGTTTACTCTGGAACCATTTGAGATATTGACTTGAAATTTGGTACACGTATGTACTTTAACGAGATCTAGAACAAGATTATATTTTCATCTTATTCCGTCGAAGGGTTGGAGGGTAAATTGGGGTAAATTTGGGGTAAATAGGTAAATCAAGCAGGTAAGAGTTCATAAAATTGGTATTTAGTATATACAAAAGAGACTAAGGTCTCAAAAAAAATGTTGACATTAGCCTCCCCCATTACCACCCCCACCCCATTATTAAAGGGGATGAAAAAAAATCCGATTTAGTGTGTGTACAAGAACCAGAAATCTCAAAATAATTTTTTACTTTATCCACCCCACTACCACCCCCACCCCACTACCGACGCACACAGGCGAATTTTCAAGAAATCGTGGTCAAAATACAAATATACAAAAGTCGAGTTTTCTGTGAATTATTATGTGCAATTAGTTGATTTGTTAACTGGGTATAATAAACAACCTTTTTTGTAAATCGGGTAGTATCACTTTTGAAATAATTTCAGTCTAAACTTGGCGTTTGTGGCAGGTGGTTATTTTTGATTGTTGTATGCGTTATTAGTAAATATCTTGTGTAATTTATTTTGAACGTTTTTGGTGAACTATTCAATTAAATTGATATGGAGCCTATAGCTGGACGTAAGTAGAATATTTTCATGTTATATCTATACCGATTTTCTCAATTTGCAGTAGCTGTTGAAGCTGTTGTAAATAAGTGCCTTTTAAATGATAAAAATAAATATCTCGCCTGTTTTCCTAAGCAAAAAGTTATCCATGAAGTTTGATGAAACCGCAAATTTTTACTTAAATTATACATTAGAGTTTACGGAATTGGTTTTTGAAAAAAATGGGTGCGGTAATTTGCGATGTTGCCAGATTTTCGTTTTTATATTGTAAAATGCATTCTCACTTAAAATACACATACAAATAAATTAACTTTTTTTAAGCGAGACTTCTATTGGCGTACGCTGTAAATAATGGTATAATTTTAATAGTATACAGGGTGGTTCAAAGACTACTCAGGGGAGTTTAAGATTTAGCATTGTTACAAAAGATCATTTGGAACCTAGCGCTTACTTATTTTGCACTTTTAAAAGCATGCACTGCTAAATTGGCATAAAACTAAGCTTCAGATTTGTATTCTGACATACTATTAATGATCCTAGTAACATATATATGTATTACTGCTACAGACGCGAAGATATTGATATAGCGGTATGCCATCGTCTGCTGCATGCACAAATAATTTTTACAAAAATAGCGAATTTTCATGACCTGTTACTAGGATCAGTAATAGTATATCAGAATATAAATCTGATGCTCAGTTTAATGCCAATATAGCAGTGCATGCTTTTAAAAGTGCAAAATAAGCACGCGCTATGTTCCAAATGATCTTTTGTAACAATGTTAAATCTTAAACTCATATGAGTAGTCTTTGAACTACCCCTGAATACTATTAAAATTATACCATTATTTACCGCACACGCCAATAGAAGTCTCGCTTAAAAAAAGTAAATTTACTTGGATGTGTATTTTAAGTGAGAATACATTTTACAATATAAAAAAGAAAATCTGGCAACATCGCAAATTATCGCACCTATTTTTTTCAAAAATCAATTCCGTAAACACTAATGTATAATTTAAGTAAAAATTTGCTGCTTCATCAAACTTCATGGATAACTTTTTGCTTGGGAAAACAGGCAAGATATTTACTTTTTATAATTTAAAAGGCACCTATTTACAACAGCTTCAACAGCTACTGCGAATTGAGAAAATCGGTGTATATATATATATATATATAACATGAAAATATTCTACTTTATTTACTAATTTAATTGAATAGTTCACCAAAAAAGTTCAAAAATAAATTACACAAGATATTTCCTAATAACGCACACAACAATCAAAAATAACCACCTGCCACAAACACCAAGTTTAGACTGAAATAATTTCAAAAGTGATACTACCCGATTTACAAAAAAAGGTTGTTTATTCCCAGGTAACAAATCAAGTAATTGCACATAATAATTCGCAGAAAACCCGACCTTTGTATATTATTTGTATTTTGACCACGATTTCTTGAAAATTCACCTTTGTGCGATGTGGGGTATCGTTGTATGAGTTTTTGTGATAGAGGATTTCAAATATTATATTATTAAAGTTCCATAAACAATTATTTCCACATACAAAATTTTTTCGTTGTGAGTGACTTGGATAGAAAATTTGGATGTGGAAGTAGTGATTCCTTAGCCAGCGGTTTTTAGATCTCAGTCGAGCCTTCGACACACTAAATGTGGATTTCATCGTTTACAAACTAAGCATATTGGATATCAGGGATTTAGCTCTAGAACTCATAAAATTTTTCCTAATTGGTCGTAAATTCAAAGTAAAAGTTGTACATTCAATATCATAGGAATACGAAGAGGAGCGAGGAGTTCCCCAGGGGTCGGTGTTGGGACCGCCGTTGTTTGTGAATGATCTCCCCTCTATCATCTTAGAGGGACTAATGCTGATGTTCGCAGATGACACCTCAATGATGGTCTCTGCCCCGAGTCCTGAGGAACTTCAAGAAAAAGTTGATAGAATCCTAAAACTGCACAAAGAGTGGTGTCACAAAAACACATTAATACTGAATATTGAAAAAACTGAATGCTTATACTTTTCTAAGCCTCCAGATAATTTAATCAAATGTATTCCATATTTTCTAAATCTGTAAAATTTCTTGGTACCATTGTGGATGGTAATCTATGTTGGGATCTACATATATAACTTGTATGTAATAAGTTAAATAAAGCTTATTTCGCTATCGGTCAGCTAAGTGGTCTATTAAATATCAAAGCCATAATTGCCATTATGCTCTAATAGTCTCACATCTAACTTATAATGTGATAGGTTGTGGTTGGGGATCTTCAACAAGTGTTAATCGTATTTTCGTCCTTCAAAAGAGACTCATCAGACTGATGTTTAATATCAGACACAAAGAGTCATGCAGGCTTTGTTTTATAATAATAATAATTATAAACAAAAAATTCTTAGTATTCACTGTATATACATTTTAAACTATATTAAATTTGTTAGAATTAACTTTGATAGTTTTGAAAGAAACCCAGGTATAAGCAATAGATTTGAATAAATTTTTTTTTGACTTCTAATGCCATAAAATAAAATTTCGCAATTTCGAAAATCCGTAAATTTGAAAAAAAAATTAAAATTTTTAGAAATCTCAACTGAAAATACAATTATAGTTTTTAAATATTTCTTTTAAGAAAATAATGATTGTTAAGTTTGTTTATAAAGAATTTCTAAAAAAATGAAGCTTTTTAAAATTAATTTGAAGATGGCAGAAGCTCCAAGAAGCGAAATAAATGAAAAAACGTTAAATAATACAGATACATCAATTTTTTATAGAAAATAATTTATTAACAACTTATGCTAAATAATGATTATTATAAATTTTAATGACATAAATAATTAAAAATTTTATTTTATATTATAATTATAAATTTTTATTACAAGGATAACTATGTAAACTAATTGTCTCCGACGCATTTAAGCAGCTAACTCCTTCACACAGTAAACATGCTATAGAACAATTTAAGCCACGCAGTTTTACATGAACAAAAAATCATTTTCAATAAATTTTCAGAAGCTGTTGGTTGGTTTATTGTAAAGGTAGGAAAGTTGGAAATCGAGAAAAACTATATTTTCAGGCTTCTTTCGAGTGGAATAAATTAAGTACTTCTCACTGACAACCAAATAAACTACTTAGTTGACATCAAGAAACTTCTTGCCTGAATTTTTTCTGCTCCTGGCGACTGGTCTATTGCCAAGATAAAGATCTTCATTTTCTTCAGATCTAAACTGTATTGGACACAAAGGCGGATCTAGAAATTTCAATAATTCTTTTCCCGCCTGTGGTCAGTGGCGGTTTTACCACTGGGCACACTGGGCGGCAAAATTCTTTTCTTTTGAATATTCTTTTAGTCGTTTTTATGAATCCGCTGATACGACAGTTCCATTGAAGCCAAAACAACGCATCGAGCGATATGGATGGCAGCCAGAAGCGGTTTTCTTTCATACCTAATTTATGGTGATGGTCCTTAGAAGACTAATACTTTTTTATTCATTGCTTCATTTAAGCAAGTAAACCGTTAACGAAATACAAAATAAATTATTTCGGATTTAATAATTGATAAATAATAATAGTACAACTCGCTCAATTTCTTATAATCTAAATGAACTAAAGAAAATTTTTCAAAATTCGGGTGCATCCCCCCCCCCCCCCCGGTCTAGGGACTCCTGTTTAAAATTATTCTTTTTTGTCATATACCTTTTACTTTTCATAAAAATGCAACAATAGGTTTTGGAGTTTATGAAAATATTTTCATTATTAACTGAAATACAATGAACTGAAATTTTGTAATTTACAATTTAACAAATTACAAAATTTCAATTCGCTGTATCTCAGTTAGTAATAAAAATATTTTCATAAACTCCAAAACCTATTGTTGCATTTTTATAAAAAGTAAAATGTATATGACAAAAAAGAATGATTTTAAACGGGAGTCCCTAGACCAGGGGGGGCACCCGAATTTTGAAAAATTTTTTCGCAGACTGCTTTTTCAAAATTTTTTAGCGGTCATTAGAGGAGTGCTTCCTTAGATGTTATTTCCCATATTTCGTATGGGTCCCATGTGCCACAGGCGAGAAAAAAAATTATCCCCCTTTGATTGGACAAGTTTGGTATATTTTTCAAAAGCACAAATAAATCTATATCAATTCGTTAATGACCATGGGTCTTTAATAGTTCTTTCAGATTTATGTGATACTTGGACAAGAGGAGATAAATCATTTGATGATATATGAATACCAAAACTTGTAAGGAAACTATAGAAGTAATTTTAAACCCCCGGTCACTTTATTGTTAGGGCATGTTACAGGATATTTTTCCTGACTCTTCCAAAAATGCAATAGCACTGCTGATGTTTAAGAGATGATTCTCTGAGCACTGACAACTCTCGCCTTATCTTAACCAAGGACATCGAGATTATGCCAAAAGATCTTTCCTTATTGCCTATTGTAGTGAGTTTTCAGCAATTCATCTTGACCATAGAATAGTAGTTAGAGAAGGTGGCAAGCACGTAGCTCTTACTTTATGTGATTTCTCCGAGGCCTTCGACTGGAGAAGTTATATCACTAGACACAGAGGCTTGCTTCTTACATAATTTCAATCTTACCTACAAAGAAGAACTTACTGTGGGAGATTTAACTACAGTGTAATCTGTTTTTTAACTAGGAGGGTTTCAAATTCATCACTCTAGAATCTACACTTGGTTTTCGTTAAGACTACGCTGGTTTTACACAATGACAAAGTTGCATATATTTGGTGCATGTTTTGACATATCAGCTTTTCGAAGCGTTTGTATGTGCTATTAGTTTTGTGTTCTTATCTCTTTTTGTGTAATTCAAAAAGAGAAAAGAGATACAAATACATTAACGTTTACAATCTTAAGTTGTTAACACTAATGATGTAATAATTCAAAGGACCCACACTAAAAAATGGGTCCCAGTCGAATTGGATGAAAATTTGGTATAATGAAGTTTATGATGTCCTGATCAAAAGTCTTAAAGAAACGAGACAGAAAAATGGACAGTTTTCGAGTTACAGTGGGTCAAACATGCGGAAAACGGGGTTATCAGATTATTGATTTCACATAGTTCAATATCACAAATATTATAGTTATATAGTGCGCGGATTGAATAGTTTGTGTATAAGGTGCGCCATTTAACTTGAGGCAGCCATATATCTCGAAAACGAGATTGCTTCACCTACAGGATGGGGCAATAGTGCGCCGGACTTCGATATCTCGAGTTCTACGATAGCTAGAAATTAAAAGAAAATACAAATAAATCAGATAAAAAAGACTATAACCGGAAATTATTTTAGTATATACAGGGCGAGCCAAGACGAAATTACAGTATCAAGTGTCTTTTTTTTAATGGAATGCTAAGTACATTTTTTGAAGCCCCTTTCTAGACTCTATTCATTCCTATATTATTATTGACTATCTTCCAACCACTTGGATGTAATGAATTTTTTTGTTGAAATAATGCCATCTGCAGATGCATATTGAAAAAATCACCAAAGTCACAGTTATAGGTTTTAAGAAAAACTTATATGAATGCTAGCTACGAGACATCTAATTATTGTTTTTGAATCATATTTACTTCCTAAAAATGTATAGGGTGGCTAAAAATTATTTTTCAGTTAAGAACTTTTTAAATTGAATTTTCTCAATTTTTTCAAATGAAACACCCTTACATTTTTCGACGATGTGATGTAGAAATAGAAAACTAACATTTTTTATAAGTATTTTGCAACAATTTTCGTTTTATTGACCAATAAGTACAAAATTCAAGAATAAACTTAAAAATAGAGGTTTCTGCAAATAATTCATTTGAAAGAATTATAATAAATGCTCTACATGTCAGTGGCGCAGCCAGAAAAAAATTCATCGGGGGGGGGGGGGGGGGGGGGCAATAGAACCGGTCTCCCCAGAGATTGAGGAAAACTTTTCAGAAAGTGGTTGAAAACGGATGATAATATGGGCATTAATTACAAAATATTAATTTCAAGAGATAATTTGGATACTGCTTTAGTCCCTTCAAATTAGTCAAAAAATCGCTGTTTTATGGAAAATCTTCCCACAGTTATGAGAGCTGTAAGACGTGAAGTATTTGGGTTGTCTAATCATAATTTTTACCCCCCCCCCCCCCCCCCCCCAGTTCTAAAAATGGGTGGTTTTTGAGAAATATATACATATATATGAATTTTAGCGTTTTTTCTCTATATTGAGGAAAAACTATGCATTTTGGTGAAAAATATCAAGAGAGCAAAGAGAGCATAAAAATATTGTAAAATTGTAGAGCATAAAATTTCCTATAAATTTTGTCTTTACCATTTGTTTCGAATTCCGCTTAGTTTCGCCACTAAAAGGAACGAAAGAAATAAATATACATATGGACTTTTGTACCTTTTTTAGATTTTGAGCCAAAATTATGCATTTTTATGAAAAATTACGTGAGATCAAAGTTGTAGAACATAAAAGAAAAACTAGAAAACACCTAAAGATAGTGAATTTTATGTTCTACAACTTTGATCTCATGTAATTTTTTATAAAAATGAATAATTTTGGCTCAAAATCTTAAAGAAAGGCGCAAAAGTCTAGATGTATATTTATTTCTTTCGCGCCCTCTAACGGCGAAACTAAGCGAAATTCGAAAAAGAAAAGGTAGAAACAAAGTTTATAAGAAATTTTATGCTCTACTACTCTGCTCTCTTTATATTTTTAACCAAAATGCATAATTTTTCCTCAAAATAGAGAAAAAGACGAAAAATCGCTAAAATTCATATATTATATGTATATATTTCTCAAAAACCACCCTATTTTTAGAACTGCGGGGGGTGAAAATCATGTTTAGACAAACCAAATACTTCACTTTCTACAGGTCTCATAACTGTGGGAAAATTTTCTTAAATATTTCCTAATTTGTACTAATACTGATTATGCTTCTTTATTTTTTGGTTCATGGAAGACGGCTTGGGGGGGCCCGGGCCAAATGCCCCCCCCTGGCTGTGCGCCTGCTACATGTTGCCCATTTTGATTGACACACATCTCACGCTTTTAAAATGAGGTTTCTACTGTTCCTAAAATTGCCGGTGTGATAAATCTAAAAGTTATTATCCTTTGTTTCACATTTTGTACTGTTATTGGTGTTTCTTTATAAAGATTTCCTTCACGTATCCCCATAAAAAGAAATCAATTTTTGTAAGATCTGGGGATCTAACAGGCCATTTAGTGGATCAATTTCTTCCAATCCATTGAAGTGGATAGGTGTTATTTAAGTGATCTCTGCATTTAAATAATGTGGTGGAGCACCATCTTGCTGAAACCTCATCCTATTTTGAATCCTTTCAGGAAGATTCACCAATAATTGTGGCAGATAGATTTCCAGAAACTGAAGATAAATAGCTCCAGTCAATGTACAATCAAAGAAATGTGGCCCTATTACATGTTCTGGCCTCGTTTCAAAATTGCATAAAGACATGTGTCAATCAAAATGGGCAACATGTGGGGCACTTATTATAATTTTTTTTAATTTAAATTTTGTGCTTATTGCTTGATAAAACGAAAATGGTTGCAATTAGTCATAAGGAAGTACTTACAAAAAATGTTTGTTTTTTATTTCTATATCACATCATCGAAAGATATACAGGGTGTTCCATTTGGAAAAATTGAGAAAATTCAATTTTAAAAGTTCTTAATTGAAAAATAATTTTTGGCCACCCTATACATTTTTAGGAAGTAAATATGATTCAAAAACATTAATTAGATGTCTCGTAACTAGCATTCACATAAGTTTTTCTTAAAACCTATACTGTGACTTTGGTGATTTTTTCAATATGCATCTGCAGATGACATTATTTCAACAAAAAAATTCATTACATCCAAGTGGTTGGGAGATAGTCAATAATAATATAGGAATGAATAGAGTCTAGAAAGGGGCTTCAAAAAATGTAGATATACTTAGCATTCCATTTAAAAAAAAAAAAAAGACACACTTGATCCTGTAATTTCGTCTTGGCTCGCCCTGTATATTCTAAAATAATTTCCGGTTATAGTCTTTTTTATCTGGTTTACTTGTTTTTTTTTTTATTTCTAGCTATTGTAGAACTCGAGATATCAAAGTCCGACGCACTATTGCACTATTCGAGATATATGGCGCACCTTGTACACAAACTATTCAAACTGCGCACTATATAACTATATTTGTGATATTTAACTATGTGAAATCAATAATTCAATGAACCCGTGTTCCGCATGCTTGACCCTCTGTAACTCGAAAATTGTCCATTTTTCTATCTCGCTTCTTTAAGACTTGATTAGGACATCATAAACTACATTATACCAAATTTTCATCCAATTCGACTGGGACCAATTTTCCCTTTAGGTTTAGTGCGGGGTCCTTTATCACAAGAAGTTATTACTTTTTTTTTGGTACTTTCTAGTACTATAGGTCATAAAATAGCTGCTTTATATGGGGTGCCCCGATGTTCTGTTTTGGGGTCGCTTTTGTTTATGAAACCTAAAGAATGAGATTTATTCAATAAACTTCTAGTCTTAAATGCCTCAATTGAACAGTTTTGTCAGCCAGCAAACTTACCTGACCTTCCTCCACTTTATATTTTGTGAAATGTCGACAACTGAATGGTCGGTTACATCAGCCCCCTATGTTGTTTCAAATAAAACCACTTTGGCGATAGATGTTGATATTTCAAGGTATAGGAACTATAAAAATAAATAAAACAGTCTTATCGTTTTTAATCTTATATTTAATATCATAGAGAGTACCTAAGCATTATGTACAAGCTGAATATATGTATTTACAGTTCTTTTCCCATTTTTAGACCCTTGATAATCTAATTTGGAACATGCCCAACCACGTTCCAAAATAGCACCACAAATTTTCAAAAAGGAATTTGCAAAAATAATCTTTTTTATACACACAAACACATATTAGTAATAAAATAAGATTTATTCTATATTCTTTAGTTTAATATTAACGACTTTTTTTACACCTAAGTAAAGGACCTCTAAATATTATAATAAATAGACATATATTTTTTAAAATAAGTGTACACTTTGAAGGTTCGGAGATATTTTATTTTTACATTAAGTAAGTGAACAGAATGTCTAGTAAAAATGTTACGAAATAAAAATACTGACTTTCTAACTATCAACACAAATGTAAAAACTGCTTAAATGTAGAAAACCTGAAAATTCATCTATGTCTGCACACAAATCCTTATTCGATTATTTAAATTTTACCTATTTAAACTACTGTGATGCTTCATACAAATGCAGTAATTCCTCTAAGTCCGCCCAGTGTCATCTGCGAATTGTTTGATATATGTACAAGAATAATGATTGGAAAATGGGTCTAAAATTCTGTAAAGCAGTGGATAGTACTCTGGGTACGTCATGTATTGATTAAAGTTTCTGGCAGTAGATAAATTTTCAGCAGTTCTCGCTGAGCTAAAATTCCCGAAACCACCATATTAAATATGGAAAATTAGTTGAAGTAATAAAACAATAACTCGCTTAGGTATTGTTTTATTAAAACAAAATTTTCAACTTTTTAAAAGTCATTTTTATGTAAGACATTCTTAAACGAAATAATCACAAAATATTAAATAGTATATTTCTAAGAGTTGTAAAACAAAAACACTCGAAATAGTACCATACTTACTTTAATAAGCTACTAAAAACTAAGTTGATTTTATATAAGCGTATTTCGTACAAATTTAAAATATATATTAATCTGGAAGAATGATTATGTTTATTTAAATGTCATATATGACGTACAGTTCACTCTAAAGTATGAAAAAGCTTCTATTGTGCATCTAAACTATTTTTGCCTGCAATACATAAGTCCTAAGTAGTATGTCATATAACATTGCACGTTTTTTATTATTTTATACAAAATATACACAAAAGCCTTAATATAAACACTTTCAACTGAGACGGAAACGACAATTTCATTTCTAAATAATAAACTTTCGAATTTAACAGCATCGTTCAACAATGTCTTCGATTTTAAATAAATAAATATAAATAATGTTTAATTTATCTCTATTCAGAGAGGCATAGAGTGTGCCCCAACTAGTGACAGTGAATATCACTTTTAGATCATCCAACTATTTTTCAAAAAGAATATGCACCGAATCGTTTAGTTAAATACTAATACTAGTTAAATAAAAAGATATAACTTAGTCAGAAATGGGATAATATTGAATTTACAACAATTGCAAAGGTAGTATGGAAATATTTTTAAAAAAATAGTGATAGTTTGAATTTAATAAGAGCCGAGAATGTTGAAGTATCACTCGACTTTTCCACTATTTTTCAAAAAGAACGTATATTAAATGGTTTACTATTAATACTACGTTTAAATCTAGAAATACACTACTCAGTCAGAAGTGGGACAAAATGAAACAACCTTGTGGAAATAAAAACTTAATTTTCAACAAAAAATTTGGACCATTAAAGATGGACTAATATGTGATAGTGAAATATCACTTTTAAACCTGTCAACTGTTTTCAAAAATATGCAGTGATATATCAATACTATGCTTACATCAAAAGAACTATGTATGGATCAGAAGTGGGATATTTACAGCATTGAATTTATGAAAAATTCTTAGAGATTAAACAACCTCATACAATTAAAAAACTTTTGCAAAAGTGATTTCTGGCTAAAAATCTGATAAATTGTAGCAGCGTGCAGCTCGTATTCCAATATCTCACACAACCTTATCCAATGTCATATTTATTGTTTTTATTCATTCTTAAACTGGAATCACTACATTTAAAAAAATACTTATTAATGTGCGATTTTTAATAAAGTTCACTTGACAAAGGGGCTATAGCGAAGCTACCACTGGCCAAAAATAGTTTTTGATAACTGATAGTATATCAGTGACACTGTATTCTGAACATTAGATAGAAATAATTGAAATCGGCATCGTTCAAGAGAATGGATAACCTAAGGAGGGGTGAGAAAAAAGCATCACGCTTGAGCTAGTGGTCGAAAATGGTTTATTAAAAAAAATAATAATAATACTTCAGCAAATGTTCAACTTTTATTAGGGTAATGTTTTTCTAACTATGAATTTGGATAATTTATTTACACATCTTGTATATCAGAATAAGCTATTTAGCTATAAATTTGAGGTTGTGTGAAATAGTTCTTCTGGTATTTAGTAAAATTTGTAGACAGTTTTGAAGTAGAACGTACATAGTTACTGAGATAGTTTAAAAGCTAACAGTAACGAAAATATATGAGATTTTGACGTTTAATTTATTTCTTTTTTAAATTTCTTATCATGGGCACTTTCATTATGGACTGGTGGCTGGACTTTTAAGTTCACCCTTTCGGGAATTTTCTCTCCAACGCGCGAATACTGAACTCAAGAAGGAGAGTTATCCACGCATTGAAGAGAAAACTCCCGAAAGGGTGAACTTAAAAGTTCAGCTGCCGGTCCATAATAAAAGTGCCAGCAAGTATATTTCTGTAAGTACCTTTTCTTCTGAAGCAGAACGTACATAGTTACTGAGGTTGTTTAAGAAGTAACAGTAATGAAAATATATGAGATGTTGACCTTTAATTTTTTTCTTTTTCGAATTTCTAATCATGGGAACTCTTGGTAGATTGTTCACATAAGACTAAAAACCCATCCCTTTTATATTCGTTCAGAATTTCAAATGCTGCCGAAAAAATGTCTAATTCCTCTCAACTATGAACAAAGTCAGTCAGTCTCCAGTGCGTCAAAGGGACCCAACTGGAACTGTCAGATATGTCTAAAATATATCTCAAATCACGTTTTAGAAATATCAAGTTAATGTTTCAGTCAAAGAATGTTTGTATCACTTTTTACTACCTGGACAAAGTGAAGCTAAAGATTGCTAGTTCTTAATTCGTAGTACTAAATATTTGTCAAAATAAGGCATTTTTTTTAAATTCACACCAGTACGCCAATTCCAAAATGAAGAAAATAATATCTAGGAATGAGATTGAAGTGTACACGTATACAGAGCGGTCGCTGTGAAGTGGACACGTAATTTTCTGACCTGATGAAATTCCTAACTCTTTTTAGTTTTACAACAATTTTCCAAGCAGTTTTATAATTGATAAAGAATATTGTAAGGCTATCTTACCTTACCTATTAGATTTTAAAACCATTTTACAATGTAGACCTCAGAACCTCATAAGATTCTCCATTTTTGGCTAAAGGAGGTTTTATCCTAGTTTTTAGAATGTTACGAAGGAATAGTTTCAAGTAAGCCCCTAAAACGATTTTTATAGCTACCAGTAAAAAAAACTTATAGTGATCTCTGAGCCCAATTTCATGCAATGCAATGTGAACATTTTGGAAAAATAATTTTTTATCACCCCTTTCATACATTTGAGGTCTGCGGTTTTCTCATCAAATTATAAATCTGCTGCAAACACAGCATATTACTTTTTTAAATGTCCAATAATAAGGTTCTAGAAATCTTGTGTGCACCTTCCATAGATCGCCCTGTATAGTAAATTTCATATTAAAAACCGAACTATAAATAATTTTTTTTATGGGGAATTTATCTCCATTAATCATCGAGACAAAAATATTTTTTTAAAGCTTTTGTGACCTTTTTTTTACAAGTAAGTGTTGTCCAATAGTAGTCAGTCATTAGGTCCGGTAATACAAAATCTAGGCACCCATAGAACAGTCCAAAAGTTTCAAAAATTGATTGTTGTTTTATTTTTAGTTTTTAATTTTTTTTTCCTCCTTGTTTGCGAATTAACATAGACCATTATGACATCGCTATTGGCCTGGTATTAAAATATATTCATCTATGTTTTGTAAATATATGTACATTCCTTAAGTATAAGTAAATCTACAACATTAGACTTGATAGAAAAATCCACAGATACATTGAAAACACCTACTAGAGATACACGTTTAGGTTTGATTTTCTGGCATATTCACTCGATCAGAATCATAACAGTAAAAAATTTCACAAAATGCTCAATGTTCTCTTACCATACAGTTGCCACATTTTCAACAACAAGGCACAGTACTATGCCCTCTAAGTCGAGTTCATCCGCTATTCTTACATGTAACATTTTTTTTTAGTATGCCTCGAGGTTCAGTCTTGGGGCCGCAAGTCCCCTATTCACGAAAAACGATATCAATTGCTAATTTACGCACTTCTCCAGGTATACACAGCCTTCGACTGTCCAGTGAGAGAAAAATCTGTAAGCTGTACTCCTACGGGCTCAAACTAAGACATCGAAACATGTACAGTAGCATATTAACGGCCAGAAAAAAACCTACCAACTTTAACATTTATTGATACAAGTAGATTGTATATTTGTTGTACTGTATATCTTATTGCATTCATATTAGGAATTGTTCTATCAAAACGCTAATAATATAAAATCAGAAATGCTCATAACTGTGACCATAACGTATTATGGTACAAGGATATATCTTAATGGGAGAACAGCTAACAAAACCGCTGAATAAATTGAAACTTAACATATAAAACTGTCATAGCTAAAAAAATTAATATGTCAGAATAATAATATAGCACCGAAAATCACTATCATTTAAGTTATTACTTTATTGCTGCTTTGTCGGGTCTCTAGGTATATCAGGCTTCATGATTATTGTGTGTGTGGTAGGGTCGTAGTGCCCCGCAAGGTAGTAGATGTCATTGTTGTCGTATATCGTCTCGTATCGTTGAGGGTCATCTCCTAGGCGCTCGGTGTATTCACTCACAGGTAGGACTTCGCATTTATGAGAGATTGTTTGTACATCGTTTTCGTCTACGTGAGGCGACTCGAAGAGGGCTCCCTGCAAATAAAATAAGTTTCACAGTTGTTATTCTGTAGTTGCTGGTTTTAACAATGATTTAACCTAATAAAATAATAATAATGATGATAATAATAGTAATAATAATTGTCTCGTGCATCGCGTACTTCACGTCGTTAAGGTAGATTTTTGTGTTACTATGAATATATGAATAGAATAGAACAGAATTTATTGATGCTTTGATTAAAAAAAAAACATTACATAAGTCATTTAAAAGGGTACACGTTTTATAAAATAAAGGTACTATATACTAAATATACGTGTAATGTTTATTACGTGTGTAGCACACAAACAATGATTAGGATGATAAAGTTTACAGATCATAACTTTGAAATTCATCTAAGCTGTAGAATGCTTTAGAAATAATAGCCCAGTCAATGAACGTTCAATAAGGGGGTCTAGAGGGAAATGCCGAGATCACAATTTTTGACTTTTGGGCTGTGTTTGGACTAGGTAAACATACCAAAAGTCCCCGAACGTAGGAAGTGGGGGGGGGTGCAGGGGGCACAAAGAAGGTCCCGGTTTTTGGGTTTTTCGCTCATATCTCGAAAACGGTTAGCCCTAATCAAAAAGTGGCTATATGCAAAATTAAAACTGGACTAAATTTTCTAAAATAATGTTTCTATTAATTTTTTTCATATCTGTTGTGGTTCAGTAATGAATTGTATATCTTTTGACTGTATTCTAACTTTATTATAAATTTATTATAAATTGAAAATAAATTTTAATAATCATCATAGAAAAAAATTTCTTGTACAGATATCCGTTTTACAGCAGACTGAAGTGAAATATCGAATAAAAAATGTCCTTCAAAACTTCATTTTCAATGGCTAACATACATAGCCAATCCACTAAGACCCTCTTGTGAAATGGTCGACCATAGGTAGTTCTTTATGAGTTTGAGTTTTGAGAAACTCCTTTTTCCAGTAAAACAGAAAATAGAAGCGTAGGCGAGCGGCGAGCGCACCAGCATCAGCCAGAAGCAATAGAATAGCCAGCGTCACGGGCGATTGTATTTTTTCCCACGCAGTGGTGAAAGTAGAAAGATATGCGTTCGCCGGCGCTCCCTTGGCTCGGCGCCCCATGCGGCCGCATGTATCGCACGGGCCTCAGACCGGCCCTGCTCGAAGAAGGTACACTTCTGTGCAATGAAATTCCGTACACCTATTTTTCATTATATTAAATCATTCTTTATTTATTTGTCATTGTCAGTGTCATATTTTCGCAATGCCAAAATTAACTGAACATGAAAAAAATTTAATTTTCTCTAAAATTGAAGAGGGATGGTCTATCAGAGCAGTTGCTAACCATTATCAATTGAATAAAAGTACTGTTATAAGTGTGAAGAAAAGGTGGGAAGAGTAAGGTAGCGTAAAGAGAAAAGACGGTTCAGGCCGATCGAGAAGTTCAAATCTCGTTCAAGATGAAGCGCTCCTTGGCTATTTCAGCGAAAATCCGTTTCAAACAGCAGGAGATGCTGTGTTCTTTCCAGCATCGAGGTCAACAGCTAGCCGAAGGGTAGGAAAATCGGAATTAAAAAACTGTACAAGTGCCAAGAAGACCATATCAACAGAAGAACAGAAGCAAGCCCGCATTCTGTTTTGTTTAAATTATGTCTATTGCCCGTTGGAGTTTTTGAACAATGTTGTGTTTACCGATGGAAAAGTTTTTCAGTCTTGTAATGACGGACATATTCGGGTGTACCGTCCTGCAAATGCCAGGTTTCACGAATGTTACATCACTCCGCGGAACAGACCCGGGTGATTTTCTATTAATGTTTGGGCACGGATAAGCGTGCATGGCCTTGGTGTAGCGTGGCGTATTATGGGTAATGGTAAATGTAATAGACAGATCTATAGGAATATTTTGGAAAACGTTATACTTCCTTCGGTGGAGCAATTACATCCAAACAACACCTTCATTTATCAACAAGACAACTGCCCTATTTATACTGCCAGGAAAATTACTCAATGGTTTGGGAACAATAATATTGAATTATTAGGATGGCCTTCGCACAGTCCCGATATAAACCCAATTGAGAACGTCTTGGGTTTGCTAGTAAAAAAAATTTATGAACGAAACTTCAGACCAAGAAATGAAGAAGAATTGTGGTCGGTCATTGAAAATTGCTGGGAGGACCTAAGAGAAAAAGAAGACTATTGTCGTAGATTAATTGCTTCTATGCCTTTAATCACATCTTGGAAGGAAACAGAGCCATGACAAAATATTAGGTTACATTATTTACACAATAAATACAATCACAGTTATGTGCAGTCGTATCTGTGAATTTTTCAACGTCAATTTTTACATCTGTTATAAATCGAAATCATTCGCATCGAGTGGTGTAAAAAAGTAAAAAAAAATATGTATGTTTTTCTTCTGGATTAACATTATTCAAATACATTATTATGACATTTCACAATCAATGTCAGTTTTTTATAGCCTATATGATAATAAAAAATCTAAATTCCAAAAAGACTGATACACACCACTCAATATTAGTAAAAACTGGATTACTTTATTTTTCAAGTGTACGAGAGTTCCTAGAATAATATGTAATCATTCCTTCCTTTATTTCTTGTGGTTTAAATTTAAGCTAGGCTGTTATGTCTATTAGTTAGTGAATTAGTTGTATAAATGAACAATATCAAGAACTATTACTGTTTTGATTTGAGGAATTAATTAGGACCGCAATATGATGATGCATCATGCATCTTTTTTAAGATATTTTTACGTGAGAGCGCTTTTATATTACTTATACTATTATAATGAAATTTTAATTTTTCGTTTTTCATTCTGCCTTAAATTTGCACCCTACTGGATCTGGCGCTAAATCGGACGATTCATTGATTCACGCTTGATCCGTCACTGAGTAAACAATCACCCCTTAAAAATAAATGCCCGAAATTTAAAAACACCCGGTATAAATAATAACATAGTAAATAAAATTTTTAATAGCAAGCAAGATAGGAGAAATATGCTTGTACTTTTAAGAAAACTATGCAAAAACCACTTATATATAACTTCCATAATACTTACAGGGTAATGAAGATTCTTTGGGCATCCACGCGTCTCCTCGGGATGATAGAACCATTTAACTTTGACCACCATGGTCCCGCAGAGCTCCCACATGGCCTCAATTCGTCCAATGAAAGGTCTATCAGGCCTTCCAGTCGATAAAAACACCGCAGCATCACCCACCTTGATAAAAAAAAAAGATTTGTAGGTATTTAGAGATTATCTAATACCTAAGGGACGGGACAATTATCCACCATTAATGGGATATCGGAAAGTGGCGATTCCAATATTCAATTTACAGTTTATGTTGACTAATCTTAATCTAATAATTAATAGGTAACAGATAAACGGTTGACGGTTGCCATCCAGATACCATATTGTTTGTCATGTTACAGAATGTGTAATTAACTTTTTTACAGTTTGAATTAATAATAATATACTTAATTGAAGTGAGTCTGCAGTAGGTTAAAAAAACGACTACTTTAGAGTAAATATCAAATCTTTATAACACTTGGCAATTTGCCGATTTTTATTATGCATAAAAAAACTGAGCAGTGTAAAAAAAAACTTGAAGATTCCCATTAATGGCAGAAAACTAATCCACAGCCTCCACCTAGATGCTTCAACTTGGCCAGGATAGAGGGTCCCTATAGGTACTCAATTAATTACACCATTCAATTTAAGTAGCATGGTGAAAAATTTGGGAAAAAATCAGCGGCAAATCCGACATATAAAACTTTTTTTTTAATTTTCAATTTTGAGCAATATTTTCACCATGTCTTAAATTGAGTGACATTTATCTTGTATAATGAAAACACATATGCATGCACCTAGGGCATTCAACTTATTTATAAAGCGGTACAGAATAATAAACAAACTTTCAAACAAATAAATTTTGTATTCCCCATGCCAATTAGTGAAGAGAACGGCAATCAAATTATATCTCGTTAATTTTAACACTGTGAATTCTTCAAACACATCAAGTATTAATAAGATAAGACCGGCTTTACAATACATATACGCAAAGAAGTATTTGAAAAGGATATGGCCAGAAAAACATAATAATAAATTCCTTAACTGTGTTCATGATAAAAAATATGCAAGGATAATAAATTAAAGTTTAACAATCTGGAGACAAGAATTGGCCTTAACAAGAAATATTGTGAATTTTTTTTCTTATTTTGTGGAAAATAACATTGTTGCATTTTAAACAGAGTACTCCAGGTCGCTAATACGTATGAAATTTATTACAATCGATACAGTGGTTATCAAGTTATGAGCAAAAAAAATGCAGCTTTAAAGCTCCGAAGGGGAAAAAATTATTGATTGATTTTACTGCAATGTTGACCCAAATCGTTAAGGATATTTCCAAGGAGAATTTGCAAAAGAATGTATCAAAAAACAAAATATATATGTAAAATCGGCCATCTTAATAATGTTTATTGGGAAAACAGCTGTGAAGTATTTGAAGTTTAATGCCAGTTCTCAATGTAAACATCGAAAATCACTGTTCGTAAGTTTTTTTCCTAATTTGACTGCCGTTTCTTAATTTAGACTAACGAATAGATGTTTTTGCTTTTGTTACAAAAACATAAAAAGAATCAATTTCCAATCAATAATTTTGTATTCGTGATTAGCATGAAATAGTTTTTATTTCCCCGCTCCAATATAATGCTGTTTTAAACCAATAAGCCAATTAAAAAGAGTAAGTACCTGAAATTTTAGTTACCAGTTAACTTCTATGAAGTTTTGAAAACTTCTTTCCTGCTATTGGTTTTGAGCAAAATTGGCCACTGAATTGCAGACACTGGTTATATAAAGTGTCTACGAAGTCGTTAAAAAAATTGAAGTTCTATGACTGAAGATAAAAAGCTCCAATAGACGTGTTAAGTTAAGGTTCGTCTCAGAGTTGATACAAGGTGTTAAGTGTAATACCACGTAACTAAAAAATTGTAGTTTTTTGCCTATATTTTTTTATTTTTGAGAGACATTACATCTCTCTGGCTCTACCATGTGATGCAGAAAAATTAATATATTTTGATTTTTGTAGAAATTACTTCACTTTATTGAAACCCTGTATTTAGTATTATAATTATGATTATAACAAAGTAAAATCCTACAAAATTCGACCAAATTAACTAGGTAAATTAAAGTGTTTGCTTCTATTCAGATATGAGTAGCATAATGGTCATAATTTTAATAGTGGATCAACGAGAACTAGAAAAGTCTTATAACAAAAACTGTCGAAAAACAAAAAATTTGTCCCATAAAAAAATGCACTTTTAATTTGGCAAATTAATTACTTAAAAAATAATAGAGAGTTTTAAGGCAAGATGCAGTTCGAAGAGAAAAATAAAAAAACTATTATTAGTTTTGTCCGGGCAAAAAAAGTTGCATGTATTCTAAATATTTCTAGTTTAGCGTGCACTTTTGTAACTTAATCTTGATAAAGTATACTTCACGTATATCGAGGACCACAAACGAACTACTACTTTGGTTGCTAATGAAGAAATTCTGGACATGGTTGAACGGAACCCAAGTCGTAACATGAAGAATATTGTACAGGATATCACACCCTACTGTTATGAGGTTACATTGAGATACCAACGGTGAAATTGCAAAAAATTATTAACAAACTGTACCCTTAGGTTCCATTTACCACCTGTTAAAATTATGACTATCAAACTTTCAACATCCTGTATATTTGCACATTACAGGTACAAAACAAAAGAACACAGCAGTAGGCAGACAAACAGCAAAACCTCATTGAAAAGGATAATTTGCAAGCCCACAGCGAGTTTATGAGTAATAATCTGTAGATAATAATAAAGACAAGCCATATGCCCGCATGTGTGTTGCCTGTTCCCGCGCCAGAGTCAGAGAACTAAGAGTTTTGAAATTCTTGTCTTAAAAATATCCCTCCGGAAAATTTTTATATCAAATAATGTCTTACGTTTATACTGACGATTCCCTAAATAATTTTAAGTCGCGATTTGGCCAATTCTCATAAATAAAAGCTAATTTCAGAAAGGAAACGTGAAAATAGAAGTTCTTCGTGTTAATTACGAATATTAATTATTGTTTTTTACGATTTTCATAAGAAAATAAAAATTGTGTGAAAGGTGATGTTAACTGTATTTGTTAAATTTAATCAACTTAGTATGTTTTGAAATACTAGTCATTTTTGCATTTCACACCCCAAATGCTTATTTAGGGCATGAGAGTTAAATTATCACTAGAGGGTGTTAAACACACGCACAAGGTAAATACAATATTTTTTTCTACAACTCTATTTGCAATGGTTTCAATTTTGAGTGATTTTCACATAGGAACCAATTTTTTTTGAGTTGCAGTAAAAACATATTAAAGAGATTTCGGAGAGAGAAATGTTTTGGACGTTTCGAATATTCTGCGTATACACAACAAATTTTTTATTACTGAATGTGTGGAAAACTATTTACTTTTATTTAAATTCATAAGGTCGTATTAGAGGCTGATTCCTGAAGATTCTAATTTAACAGCAATTCATTAAATTTTTTAATGTAGACAGGAGTATTTTGTTAAAGAATATAGCATCAACCAAATCCGAGCCCATTCAAATATCAAAGCAACTGAAAGTGATATCCGGTGTGCCACAGGGTTCCGTCCTTGGGCCATTACTACTTCTAATGTATTTCAATGATCTGGTTTATGTTAAAATTAAAGAAAAGTTTATTTCTTTTACTGATGACGCTGCGATATTCTGGCATGGCAACTACATCGTAGAACCGAGTATTATTTAGGAATGATTAATGAATGGTGTGATGTTAATTTATTATCTTTTAATGTATCTAAAACTAATATTATTATATTTAAGTGCATTCTGAATGAGGTATTCTTGGAAGACCAAATTGATAAAACTGAATTAAAATCGAATTCAATTTTTTTATATAAAAGCAAAAGAAAACATTTATTCATTTTGCTGTAAATTTGAGACAAACTGTAAGCAAAAGTAAATTTAGAAAGGAACTTAAGAAATTGCTGGTTAGTAAAGCTTATTTATAACTCGCATTCATTGTTTGTTAGTTAGAGAAGTTAGATTTTTATATATAAAATAAATTTTATCTTGTTATATTATCTTTACAATTTATATTAGGCTTAAGGTGTGGTGGCTTTGTCAACAATAAAGCATATTTGATTTGAAATCCTGAAAGTTATAAGCGAGAAATCAGTAAATCGTCACCTTGGTGTTATACATATATGGTGCATTTTTGTCGATTTCCAGTTTTCAGTATAACAAAGTTGTACGTAGCCTAAACTTTACCCTTGCAAAGTTTCAAAAGTGTACATAGCATCCTAAAATGTAGAAAACCAAAAATGCATAGTTTAATCGGGGTAAAACAATTATTTTTTGCAATAACTCAAAAAACATACAACAGTGTAACTCCAAGGTGACGAGATAACACCTTTTGGGTTCAGATTTTGTTGTTCGCACCTATACTTTTGTTTGAAAACCGACATACTTGTATTCCACACCTAGATATACTTTTACTGTAGAAAAAAGTACTTATGAATTATTGTTAAATTGGGCTCATTTAATGCCCTGGGAAAAGTTCCATTAGTAGTTAACACCGTCTACGACCTTTAGATATTCTAATTTGCAGATAAAGATTTATAATTTACAATGATTATTTCTCTCATTGTATACACTATCTAATCTTGTAAATTTTAACTCAGCAAAGACGCATAATGGACAAAGTGTATGTTTACATCATAATTATCTTAAACCCGTAGTCATTTGATATGTTAAAAAAAGACTCATGCTTTTATCAAGATATATTCTGTACTAATATCTCTGCCGTTGTTAATTTTCGACGAAACAAGTCAAGCAAACGAAGCAAGCAAACGATCCCTCCATTTAAAAAAAAATATTGGTGCTATCATAAAAAAATTTAAACATCTGATTTTTTGACAAAGATTATATGCATACAAAGACATTGTGAGCAAGGCAATAATAAGCTCTTGAATAATAGATACTATTTTAGACATATATTAAATGTAAATAAAACAATATTTTTGTAATTTTGTTTTTTCTTAGAACTCTCGATATTTTCATGTCAAAGTCAGAAAATGCATTATCAGAATTTTTGTATCTGTCAGAACTCCCATCACACGCATCTCACCCAACCATCCTAGACTGCATTCCGTAAGTGCAGTGAATAGGTGCTGAACGTAGAGTGATTCATCGAGAATAGCTGAATTTAAAACCAATTAGGTTGGCGCAAAAGCATCAGCTGTTCAATGGTCGGCTAATGATGCAAAAGGGTTAATCTTATGAAGAACTTGCCGTTCTTCCAAATCCTCCTCGGCATCATGAAGATCTCGTAGTAACTAGAATTTATTCATTGACCAAAAATTATAAAAGGATATACCCTCGTTATTGATAATGCGTATTTAAAAAAGAATGACTATAATAAACTAAAAGAGTATTTGTACTATTTGCTAAGAATTATATTATTACTACCTCATAGGCGATGACCAAATCAGCAATGTCACAGATTTAACAACAATAATTTTTGGCCGACGCAAACTGTCATAAAAATACGGTTAGGATCGCCGTTCTTCCGGGGAACTGACGGATTCCCTCACGATTTACCAGTAGAAGTAAGTTCACGCATTTTTCGTACAAGGTGATCACTCCCGTAGTTACAGAATAGGCTTTTATTAATTTTCAAGTGAACTTCGCCCACTTCTCATGGGAATGTGCTTTCACACTTTTAAAGAATAGAGGTCCTGATTGATTGTTCCACCATAATTCGAATATGGCTCAACGTATTTTAATACAATTTTGTACATGTTTAGATATTTTTCCAAATTAGTGAATAGGCTTCTCTATGTCGGAAGTGGTGGGAAGATGGGGAGGGAAGGTGCAGAGGAGGGTGAAGGAAGATTGTGAGAAAGTGACGGAAGGTAGTGGGAGAAAGTTGTAGGAAGGTGGGGAAGATAGTGAAGCGGTGGAAAAGTGAGGTATATGATGTGGGATGTTGGTGGGATGATGGAAAGAAGTTGGGGGATTTACGATTTCTTAGCCGTGGACAAATATTTTGAAAATAATGAAAAAAAATGATCTGATAAATAATACATTTTATTATTGCTATTATTACTATTGTACCGACGTCATATGGCATAACATTCGCTTTGACATTATTTAAATACTCTAAATGTCACAAAAATAAACAGTTTTACCATATTTTTCTATTAACTTTTTTTTAACAGAAATACCTCCTACTATTCATAAATTACTTAATTATATTTTTTCTAATCACTCTATACCTCGCTAAAACATACTATTATAAAATGTTGATAAGTGGCTCTTTTATAAGGCCAGGGCCGGTTTTTGTGGCTAGGCCTTTTTTTTGAATTCCCCCCCCCCCCCCCCCCGCGCTCTTCAAAAATTTTTCTGGACTGAAAAAAAGTTTGTGTCCCCTGCCCATAAACTAATAGCGAGCGGGAGGGGGGCGCAAAATTGACCTGGGCTTAGGGGAAATTTATATCTAAAACCGGCACTGTATAAGGCAGTGATTAGGTACACGTATCTGTACATTTTAAGTGCGCAGTGTAGTAATGAATCAACCAAAAGGTTATTAAAATAAACTTAATTCATTATTACCCGAACCAAACCCAAACTTTCGCCAAATACAATTAAATTATCAACGGTTTTATTTGTTACATTAATAGCCATTTCCAAGAAAAACACTCATATTTATGATCTTTACAAACCATGTATTATTTTTTTAAAATAGAATACAGTTTATTATGAAATACCATTAATCTAAATCATGACCTGACATTTAAATTTAAATCTACAACATAAAGCACACAAACGGAGTGCCCAAGGCGAACAAAGAATAATATGCAAACAACGAATAATAAATTATTATTGAACAAAGCATATACATTATTGGTTTTTTTCATAGCCCTGCCATTTATTAAAAATACCAAAGAGACAGTGAGGAACAAAAGAATTAAGGAGGGAACTAAACAAAATTGTGTATATTTCCGACTAATATGAAACAAAATTGTTTGGGATGTGTGTTAAATGGTAGGTCACCTTATCAAAATTCTCTGAAAACAGGGCAAGTGAGAGCAAATTTGGGAATAACGCAAGGTTTTATAAGGAATAAGAAAACATCTGAATGATCTTAATGAGACTCATAAGTTATATACAATTTAAGAACGAACAAGACGTGAGGAGATTTAACTGAAAAAAAAAACAAGGAAAAAGCTCTCTTTTGGCTCTCATTGTGGATGTTACATTTAGGTATCAATTCAAGAGTGTGTTTCAAATCCTGTGTCCCAAAAATCGTGTCTCAATGTTGTTAATGAGACTTAGAAATCGTAAGGTATGTATAACGCAAAGATAAATGAGTATAGTAACAAAATGTGATGATATGTACTGAAAAAGCAGAGAAAAAGGTTTTCCCTTGGTCCCTGCATTGTTAATATTAGCTATCAATTGAAAGTGTATTTCAAACCCACACATACATCTCGAAAATCAAGTTCAAATGTTAATTGGGCTCAGAAATCGTAAAGTATATATGATTTAAAGAATAAAGAGAAACAAGATCTGATGAGGTGTTGTAACTGAAGAATTAGGAAAATAGAGGTCTTCCTCAACTCTTACATTGTTGATGGTATCATTGGTATCAATTCAAGACTTAGAAATTGTAAGATACATGCAATTTATGAATAAAAGAGAGAAACAAGTATGGCAGCAAGATATGATGAAGTGTTGCAACTGATAAGGCAGGAAAAAGCCTCTCCCTTGGCTTCTATATTGTTGATGATGTCAACACAACACTGCATTCCAAACCCACATCATGCATCTCTAACATAAATAAAAGTGCTCAAAAAAAACTAATCACTAAACTTAATGGCTAATGACAATGGTAATAGTAACTTAAGAATGTAATGTAATGGAATATTGTAAGATAATTAAAAACGTTAAGTCTTGGTTGTTAAGTTATGCCTAAAATGTCAAAAACATCTGACCACATTGTCACTGAAATGCACTGTTGCTCGATAATGATTTTAGGAATCTTAAGTATCAAATAGGTGAAATCAGAAGTGGGATTCACTAATCAGAAGTGGGATTCACGTGACAACGCGGTAAAATGCATAAAAATGATTTTCAATTTTAATAGTTGTGTGTGATTCTAAACAGATGATGGCTTTAGCTATGCTCAAAAACAATAGCTTACCTTCTTTAACACCATTTAATGTGAACGATTGATAATGCTTATGTAGATGAAAAATAAAGAATACCCTCGGCACGTGACGGATATAAAATGAAATTCTATTGACTCCGTCGCTTAGAGGCTTAATTCTACGATATAAACGGTTAAGCTGTGGAAATTACATTTTTAAAAAGAAAAAATTGATGTAGACAATGTTTTCCTGGAATGTGAAAAGGTAAGTTTTACATCACGGCACAAATGTATTGGGCAGGTACATAGAGATCATAAAATGAGCAAATGAACAGTTGTTGGGCTTTTTTGTTTTTCATTCAAAGAGAGAAAAATTGAATGGAATATTAAGAACTTAATTTTTTTTAATACTAAGTAAAGTTAAAACATTAAAAATAAAAATTTAAAAGACATTAGCTGATTTGACAGTCATCATCGTTTTATTTTATAATACATAAAATTCGCAGAATTACGCCTTTAAGCAAGCTGATTCAATCAATCTCATTATAACCCCGCCCAAAGTCGAAAATACAATTTTTTCAAATCAAACCTAATACATACAGTGATTGTCTCTGTCCCACGCTGAATAGTCCTATAGAAGGATTTCTTTGACCTTCCCTTTGCTCTGTGCCGCTTGTAGCATTTTCCTTGCCACCCCCACAATTGCCTTGCAGGCAGAAAGGCGCTCATCTTGCTCCTGCTGCTCTCGCAAGATTCTTGCCTGTCACGAATCTTCTTCGATTTCTGCAGAAAAGAGAATTACATTTATAATGCATGATGGTGGAACTCAATACATAAATAACATTAAATAATTTTATATCTAATGCCCTCAGGTACTCCTCAAGGATCCCATTTGGGGCCCCAATTATTTAGCACTCTTTTTGGGAATCATCGAGAAATATTTTGTTACTTCTAAAAAATATTTATGTATGTGGATGACGTAAAAATGTATAAAGAAATAAATAGTCCATATGATTATAACAGCCTGAAGACAGACTTGGAACTCTATAGCCTAAATAAATGCAAAAATGTCTTTAAAATTGATTGATTCACTTAAGCATTTTTATGAATGCTAAGGATTCTAATAATGACAACATAGAAGCTGCCTGTTAGTAACAAATGTTTTAATGCATCTTTGAGATAGGCCATTTGATTTCATGTAGATATCTACTAAAAGGCAAAGGATTGGGGGAATAACAAATGGAACTGGACTTCTGAGAATGACAGGATTTTCAGTGAATTAAAACAGACTCTGACATCATCCGACACTCTCGTCCACTATGACCCGAGCTTGCCACTGGTGATAGCGAGTGATGCTAGAGATATAGGCGCATGTTCAGTACTTTTTCACCAGTTTTGCGGAAGGAAAATTAAAGTAGCATATGCATCAAGTACATTAAATGACACTGAACGAAGATACTCTACAAACGATAAAGAAGCATTGGGATTGGTGTATTCAGTAACTAGATACACCAATCCCAATGCTTCTTTATAGGGAATAACAAATGGAACTGGACTTCTGAAAATCCTGTCATCATCAGAAGTCCAGTTCCATTTGTTATTCCCTTTTAACAATCGATACAGTGGAATACATCGAACATGAAGATTTTGTATAAAACGGCCATAATAAGTAATGGAGCCAAGGAATGATCTCAGTTCGGTGGTATTCTTTGGTGTGTTACACCTATAAGGTAACATACTGTGGAGTAAAATATACAGTATAATGGATATATCTCATTTTCGCCTTTTTTGAGATACAGCCCATTTGTAATATAATAATGGGGACGAGTTGAACATCCTTGAAAAAAAAATACAGCAATGAAAATGTTACAATGTTAAGAATTCAAATAATGGCACCATAGAGGCTTCTATCAAGATATGCGTGTTAGTAACAAATGTTTTAATGCTTATTTGAGAGAGGCCATTTGATTTCATGTAAATATCTGCTAAAAGGCAAAGCATTGGGTTACACCCACAAGACAACATAGAATAGATTAAAATATACAATATAATAGATATATCATTTTCGCATTTTTTGAGATACGTCCATTTGTAATAATGGGGACAACTTACAAAAATACAGAAATGAAAATGTTCCAATGTTGAGGATTCTAATAATGGCACCATAGAGGCTTCTATCAAGATATGCCTGTTAATAACATATTTTAATGCATCTCTGAGATAGGCCATTTGATTTCATGTTGATATCTACTAAAAGGCAATGCATTGGTTACATCCATAAAACAAAATAGAGAATATACAATATAATAGGTATATCATTTTCGCATTTTTTGAGATACGCCCATTTGTAATAATGGGGACGACTTGAACATTCTTGGAAAAGACTACAGCAATGAAAATGTTACAATGTTAAGGATTCTAATAATGGCACCAAGAGGCTTCTATCAAGATATGTCTGTTAGTAACATATTTTAATGCATCTTTGAGATAGGCCATTTGATTTCATATTGATATCTAGTAAAAGGCAAAGCATTGGTTACACCAATAAGACAAAATAGAGTGGATTAAAATATACAATATGGTGGATATCTCATTTTTGCATTCTTTGAGATACGCCCATTTGTAGTAATGGGGACGACTTGTACATTCTTGAAAAAAAAATAGGGCAATGAGAATGTCACATTACTTACTTTCGGTTTAGTAGCTTGTATAATATCTTCCCTAGTGACTTCGTCTTCAGGATTGGCAATTATCTCTTCCATTTCAGCAGGTTCCTCAACATCATTCTGTTCTGAGGAGACGTCCTCAACGTCTTCTACAACTTCGATGTCTTCCGCTTCCTCAATTTCTTCCAGTTCTTCAATGTCTTCCAGTTCTTCAACTTCGACCTGCTCTCTTTCTTCTATTCTGACCTTGTCGTGGTGTTTTTTGTGTTTTCTGTGTTTCTTGTGATGCTTTCTGTGTTTACAGTTTTCATCGTTACATTTGTGTTTCCTCTTCTTCTTCTTATCCTCGTGTAGCAATCTCTCCCTCAGTTTTTCCCGCTTTTTCTTTTTTAACCTTTTCTTTTCTTTGTACTGGTCCAAATTTTGTTTATTTGAATCTTTGTTTTCCTTTTCCACCGAGAGTTCTGTCGGCGGTTTTTGAGATTCAGGTGGTGGTAGTGCGATGTTCGACTGCGATATTTTATGCAATTTCTCTTCAGTGGAAACACTCGTGGAGGCTCGCCTTCGTCTCTTAGATAGGCTCAGGAGGGGGTTTGGATCATACTCTACAATCAAGGGTAAACATGTTTATGACTCAAAAATTACAAATTTACAAACATAAAGGGATCAGTGTTATCTTCATGGCATAAATATTGATGTAAAAAAAGAGCAGAAAAAGGTAATAATAGTCAGTCATTTGAGGCTAGTATTCTACTGAAAAACTGCGAAAAGAGTCGTTTTAGAACGAAAATATTCACTTACCGATGATAGGATAGTCTGTGGGTAGTAATCTAATATCCTCGAGGACGATTCTCCCACTGTCGCCATCATCAAACTCGACCGACACAAATCTTTCATCCAACTGTGGATCCGGCGTCCCTGGCTCCGCAACGCTTCCTGGATAAAGGCAACGGTACTGCTGACTCCAGTACGCACACACTCTTGTCCCAGAAGGTAAGTCGCTGGTACTTTTAGGAGCGACCTCAACGATCTGCAATTACATAATTTGTTTCTTGAAACCAATTTTATAGCTTCGATGATTGTATATTTTTTCAATCAACAGAGAAAATACACGTGTCACATTCAAATTAGAAAAACAGTCCAGTCTAGTTTCGATATTCGAAAAAAAAACGGTCGTAAATGCAAATTCTCTAAAAATGTGGTCAGGATGGTATTCCGTTATATTTTATGAGTTGTCTGCATTTTTAGAAATAATTCACTAGAAATACCCATAGTACGACAGCTTTTGGGTCAATTAATATCTGCCTGGGCTCGATACAAGGCGAGCTGTCGTTCTGAACTGTATTTTTTATCTCTCTGATGCAAGACTAAGAAATGGAAATAATTAGATGATTCAAACAACAGACGTTTATTTGATATTAAAATAAATTTACTTAGATTTTTCGGTATAATTTCTATGAATGTTAAGAGGAAAAGTAGTACATCCATGGCCGTCTCTGCTTGAGTGATTTATTACTCTTTGTATATATCAAATAGAGTATAGAAGCATTACATTATTCGCCTTATATCGTTTCGCAATGTAGCAAAGTGATAACTGTTTTGAAGAGGAAAGCTCAAAAACCTTTATGGCAACACCATAATCAAGATATTTATCACAAACTGATTCTGTTGGCGTTTCTTAAAGCGGCTGCGCCAAATTCCGAAAAAACATTTTTGCTTTCAAAAAGTTGTAACTGGGAATTTACAAAATCCTCCTGAGCTAGGAAATCTATGACCAATTTTCCTATCAAAACAGTTTTGTCTTGGCTCCTACTCTTTTTTGCAGAATTTTGAATTTTTCAAATTTTGCAAGGCGTGCTATCACCTTGGAATCCTTGGAATCCTTGGAATTAATTACTCTGCACAGAAAGAAATCGTTTTGGTAGATTTAAATTTATTAAACAATTGTGAACTTTCAAAGCAAAATGTTACATTTATACATTTTAATGGTGTTAAGTATATATTGTGCAAATGACAAAATTGACAATAAAACATGAAATTTGTGGATTTAACATTTAGAATCTATTTCACACAAATTGTAGAAACTAACTTATTAATCCAGTAACTTTGTCATCAAAAATAGATTGAATGAAATTAAAATTTTTATTTTTCGACATTTTTAACAATTTCTAACTTAAAAATCTGTGAAATACTACCATACTACTACCATAAAAATGTCGAAAAATGAAAATTTTGCAAAACTTTGAACAGCTGTATCTGGGATACTATTTGATCTACAGAGTCCGCTCTGGTACCAAATTGTAGCAAATTTAATCTACTTTTAAAAAATACTAAAATGTTTTTACCGAAAAAGTAGGCCTTAGGTGTCAAAATCGACAAAAACTGAAAAAAAAAACAAAAATCTCGCAGTTTTTTGGATTTTTTACCAAGATCCGGAGGTCTGCCGAGGTCGTAAACTTGGATTTAACATTACTTTTTAATCCTATACAACATATTAAAAAAGCAGCCATACCTGATTTAATGTCAGGTAGAATGTATAAAGTTACTGTACTATATATCTGTTCAGACATTTCTTCCAAAAGTGAAGTAAGAATGTATTTTTAAGCAATAGATTTTTTTTACAATTTGGATAAAAGTAATTTTATTTTTCTGTGTGTATATACTGATTGAATTGTAGTAAATTTGATATTTTGGAACAACAAAAACTGTTTAAGCGGCAAAACACTTGGAAATGTTAGTCTAATCAATCGACTAAATTTGAAATTTTTTATGTTTTAGAGGTCGCCGGGTTTTCAACGAAATTCGTTCCAATACAGATTGTACTTCTTTCCCCACTGATTGGCAATTCAAAGAACTATCAACACGAAAAAAAGCGGAATTTGCCATGCAAAATGAAATATCAATTGATGATTTCATTACTCTACAAAAGCGAGATTTTACGGCATGTTTTTTTTGGACAAAAAAGCGATGGCAATGATTTTAATGAATCTTTCAAACTTTTCACCTGGACTGTATCTTTGTTACATTAAATAAAAATCGTACCTATATTACAAAGTTGCTACATGAAACAAAATATACCTTGATTGTGCGTGCAGAACACAAAAACTATAAAATTTCAAGTAACAATGGGAAGAAGTCCAGCAATATTACAGTCCGCCTCCCATCTGGTACGAGACAAGAGAGCATCTCTTACACAATCTATCATGGACTTCTTTCACCGTTCAATGATTCTCAAGCTCCATAAAAGTTATAAACTGCTTGTCATACTAGACTTGAGCGTAAAAACGGCCGAGAAAAAACTAAATCAAGCAGATGAGATCCGCTGTGCAGATAAGAACGACTCGGAGCCGACAGGGCAAGGTTGAATGGGTTGAAGAAAAGGCAATAATAGCTAGGGAGCTAGTGGCAGAAATTTTTAAATCATTATGATTATTAAAATAATTGTTTACCAACCTGACGAGCTAAATTATCATTTCATAATCAATGTAAGTCTACCTAGTGCAGTTGAATTGATTTTCAGCGGCAACATTCCACTAGAAATTTTATTGTTTAGGGTTTCCGATTTCCCGTCTTTTTTCAATCCCGGGAATCGGGAAATAAAAATTGACGTTCCCGGAAATCTCCAGAAATAATAAATTTTATATATTTAAAAAAAAACACGTTTTTTTTTTGTTTCAAAATGTTTGTTAATCTTGTCATCCAAATATAGAATTTTTTTAAAATTGTGTTTTCTTTTTCAGCAAAAAAAAATCTCAGACTATTTTGTTTTATTCATAATTAAAAATAAACAACACAACAGGAAAGAACATAAAAAGTTTTACAAACAAAAATACTTTGTTCTTAAAAAAAATATATACACTTCTCCAAGAAATTAACGCACTACCAAAAAATAACCAAAAGTTTGAAGTTAATTTTTGTCTAGACCTCTTGTCCGATTTCAATGATTTTTTTTTGTATGATAGCCTCTTTATTGAAGAATGTGAATGTTCTATTGTTTCTTCATAGAAATTTTGTTTTATTCATTACAGGGAGTAACAATTGCGAATTTCCATTAAATTTTGTAACACCCGTGGAGTTCAACAGTTACACCAGCAAGTTATAATTTAAATCGTACTCTAGCCTTGTCTTTTCTTAACATTCTCTTTTTTGATTCAGTTTATTATCTTTATTAATACCAGAAATACAAAATTTTAAAGCATAACATGTTTTTATTCATTTCATTTTGGAAAAACAGAAGTAGCATGCTATGGAAAAAATAAGACACATGTGGATTAAATGTCAAAAAGCATTTGAAAGGACCGTGTTTATTGTGGTAATATCTGTATTTTTTTCCAATATGTTTGTCAATATGGAACGTGAACAGGGGCGGACTGGCCCACCGGGATACCGGGACGAATCCCGGTGGCCCGCTTCAATAGTGTGCCGCTGGCGCCGGCTGCTTTGCAAGATGACCAGCTCATAAAGTAATAAGTGGTCTGCGAGTTCTAAGATCCAGCGCCGCTAAACTGTTGTCAGTCCGCCCATGAACGTGAAGCACGAAATCTTAGTGGTGAAGAATGTGCTCAAGCATTAATATTGGTTGAACTAGGTTGGAGTTATCGAAGAATTGGACCGCGATTTAATGTTGCGCATGCAACTGTTTCAAGAGTGATACAAAGATATAGAGAGACTGGAAGTCATGTTCGCAGACCGGGACAAGGAAGAAATCGAGTAACAACCCCAATTAATGACCGATATTTGACTCTCTCAACGGTGCGACAACGTTTTGTAACAGCGCGAAGTTTGCAGATACAGCTTCGAGAAGTGGGAAACCATTTGTCAACGACTTAGAGCATGTAATTTGAGACCAAGAGTTGCTGCTCGAGGTCCAGCTTTAAATAGAAATCACCGGAGGGCTAGGCTGAATTTTGCCACAGAGCATGTTAACTGGACCGTGGCTCAATGGGAATGTGTGTTATTTACGAATGAGTCCCGATTCCGTCTTTATAATAATGATAGACGTCTCCGTGTAAATAGACGTCCCAATGGACGGTATGCTCAGTGCAATTTCTCCAATACATTATTTGGGGGCTGATCTATGATGGTGTGGTCAGGAATTTCTTTGACCGGTCGCACCGAACTTATCGTCATTAATGGAAGCCTTACAGCTGTACGGTACATACAAGACATTTTAGACAACCACGTGGTTCCATATGCGCCATATATAGGGCAAGGCTTTATGTTAATGCAGGATAATGCCAGACCTCATGTTGCTCGAGTTGTGCAAAATTATATGGCAGAAATCGGAATTGACACCATGGCATGGCCAGCTAAAAGCCCGGACTTAAATCCAATGGAAAACTTCTGGGATAAACTGGGTAGAAAATTACAAGAGGTACGTAATCAATTAGACACGTTAGAAGACGTTGAGCGGAAATTGGTTCAAATTTGGGAAGAATTGGACCAAAATGAAATAAGGTCGCTTATTTTAAGTATGAATCGGCGTTGCCAAGAAGTTAATCGTGGTAGAGGCGGAAATGCGCGCTGCTGACATTCCTTCTTTGCATCTTGTTCATTTCCATTTAATTTTTTGTTTCGATATTACCTTTAAGTAAAAACATGTTGTTTTAAAATTGTGTATTTCTGGTATTAATGAAGATAATAAACTGAATAAAAAAAGAGAATGTTAAGAAAAGATAAGGCTAGAGTACGATTTAAATTCTAACTTGCTGTGTTGAACTCCACAGGGTGTTACAAAATTTAGTGGAAAAAACACGTCGAAATTGTTACATCCTGTAATGAATAAAACAAAATTTCTTTAAAAAAACAATGGAACATTCACATTCTTGAATAAAGAGGCTATCATACAAAAAAAAATCATCGAAATCGGACAAGAGGTCTAGACAAAATTAACTTCAAACTTTTGGTTATTTTTTGGTTGTGCGTTAATTTCTTGGAGAAGTGTATATAAATAATTATAATTATGAAGTATGTATTATGAGGTTGAGGTGAGGTATTTGGCGTCAAGCATGGAGTGCTCCTTCGCCACAAAATTAAAGTATGTATTATTATTTATTTAATATTCTTTGAACGTCTTTTTATTTTCGCGTGTCCGGGACATCCCGACAGTTCTTTCCCGGGAACGGAACTATAAAAACTGAGATAATTTCGGGATTCCCGGGACAGAAACCCTAATTTTTATGTATTATGGCCTCCTGATTACGAAAAAAATATTTGCGCCCAAAAATTCCTGGTGCGTCAAAAGTTATATGCACTTTTTGATGCACTTTCACGGATTTTCTACTTATCTGCTTAATATACCGTGCGTGTAATTTCCCATTAGGCATGTACATTCACGTAGCGCGATAGATATGACAACACAGCTGCCGTAAATTCCTCCGTCGAGCGGAGCATCCCAGCTCTGTTATTTCATTTCAGCCAGCTGGCACGCGTGATGTTGTAATTTTACTCCCTATGCCTAGTGCTCCGCTACACGCACGGTATATTGTACTAGTAATCGAATGAAAATTTTAAAAATACAGGTTTAATTGAAATAAAATTCTTTAAAAATTGAGACCTGTCCGATATGTGGAAAAAAATAAAAAACACCAAAAGTGGCAAAAAGAAAATTAAAATTGAATATCATTTCGATAAGAAGTAATTTCCCCAAAGTTGGCAAAAATAAAACTCATCTATGGTCAAATATAATGCACCAAACTCGGACGCTGTAAATCAAATAGAACAATCAAAGATGGCGGACGAAATGATTTTTTTTAATTCTTCGTCAAGTACCAAGTATTGTGCGTCATTTTTTCTTCGATTTTAAGTTCTTTTAGGTACTTAAAGTGGATAAAGTGTAATTTTGTTAATTTCAAAAAAGTACATTTTTTACAATTTTCAAAAATGCATTTTCTTTCTTTGATCCTGAATACTGATCATATATTCATATATTATTATTATTACCACGCGTATGCTTAATAAATTTCCTTTTCAAATTAAGTTTCATTTTATATTAAATTTTTGAAATTATACGAGACTTTCTATAGTATTTTCCAGTGGCGGATTTAGGGGAGAGCCATAGGGGCTATAGCCCAGAGCGGCAAAATCCAGGGGCGGCAAATTTTTTGAAAAATATCAAAGGCACATAAAAACAAAAAATTATTATGTACTATCAGGACATTTTTAATTTATTTGAGACCGTGTTTTTTTATTTTAACTAGACTAGTGTTCCTTATTATAGTCAACTGTACAGGGTGGTCGCGCGAATGTTAGAACCTCATTTAACTTCGTCATTTTTGGAGTAAAAAAAGTTCAAAAATAAAAGTTATGAGAAATCACATGTATTGCTGATAAGCTTATCTGACCTAGGCCTATTTGGCCTATGTCTAAATGAATAACATTTTAAATGCATACCAAAGTTTATTTCAAATTGTATTTTGTTTTCGTTCTCATATGATAAAATAAGCAATATTATTTATTGATCTGATTTTTAATTTATCCAAAACCACAGTTGCTAGTACTAATGATTTTGGGCTTTGTGCTATTGACAAACCTATGGGGAGAAAGCGTAAAAGGGAGTGAGCGAGGAGGGAATTGACCTTTGAAACGGGAGGTGAAGTGTAGAGGGAATATCATTTTTTACTGCTAAGGCAAGGAGCAGAGAGTGGGAAGGTGGTGGGCGGGCGGCAAGTTTCCGATAGCCCCTAGACGGCAGAAGTATAAATCCGCCACTGTATAATATTTAATTTTGTTTCGATGAAAATTGGATAAAGAAAAGGAGGAGGGTCAAAGAAAATGTATTTTCGAAAATTATAAAAAATGCACTTTTTTGAAAATAAAAAAAAATGAACTTTATCCCCTTAAAGTACCTAAAAGAACCTATAATCGAAGAAAAAAGAAGTTACGCACAGTGCCTCCTAGATACTTGACGAAGAATTAAAAATTTGTATTTCGTCCGCCATCTTTCACCGTTCTATTTGACTTACAGCGTCCAGGTTTGGTGCATTATATTTGATCATCGATGAGTTCTATTTTTGCCAATTTTGGTGAAATTACACCCTCTTATCGAAAAGATATTCAATTTTATTTTTTCAGGCATTTTTGGCGTTTTCTATTTTTTTCGAAGATGGCTGTTTGGCTAACTTTTCTTTTCCATTCCAAATAAATGCCAGATTACAACAAATTATATAGTGGACCTTTGTTTAGCAATTTTTAAAATAATTTTTTCGAAAAATCAGCTCGTAACCTTGATTTTCCTATTCGCACCCACAAAAACTGTATTACCTATTATACCCAACGATGAACAAATTATACACCCAAATTGCCACCAGCTCCCTCGCTATAAGTCATGGGATGACCGGTTTTTGGTTTAATACACGCAAGTTCCTCATCTCCACCGAGGCTGCAGGCAATTCGAACCGCACGGGCTGAGCTCTCTCGGGCCTCGCATCCTCATAGAGTTGAAGACTCGTCGTGTATTAAAATGAACGCTCGCATATGGAAATTAAATTTTTATACGTCAGTCACTCAAGAAACGGTTCAGTTGTTATAATTTTTATTTAATTTAGAAAAATAAAAACGGGATTTTCAAGAATCACCGCCCGGAAAGAAAAAACTTTGTTTTTTTACTTTTTTGTTTGCCTCAAAAATGAAATAAATGTCCGATATACGGAGAAAAAAAAACATGATAAGAAAACCATTTTTACATACCCAAAATTACGAATTAAAAAATTGGTTTAGAAGTAAAAAGTTAACATTTGCATTTGCTACTGTAATAAGCCGTAAACATTTTTTTTTGGATTTCTCCTCCCCGCCCATCAAAAAAATGAAAAAAGATCAGAGTAGGAAATGATCGGAAGGAGTAGAAAATACCCCTTGTATCATGGGTTCCGCAACTTGTAAAATTAGGTCAAAAATGAAAGAGGAACAATACATTTACCTTTTTTGGCCCAAAATAAGATGTTTTTACTAGTGAATTTTATCGAAAAATGCATATTTTTGGAGATATTGCCACTCGAAAATTCCTAAAAGTGGGGGAGGGGAAATGTAAAACTTAAAAGTGAGTTTTCTCCGAGTTACTCCGGAAAAACATGAAAAACTGCCCCTTTCTTTGAAATTGTAGCGCTTTAAAAACATGTCATTTAAAAATTTGAAAAAATTCAGACGTATGCATTGAACATTTTTTGTCTCTTGGAATTTTTTTGTAATTTGCTAATTTTCCGAGTTGTAGGCAGTTTTTCACAATAAATAATGTACTACATTTTTTGCGCAAAAAATACATGAAAATTCGAAAAATGAACGTCATTTATGTATATTATTATAAAAAAATATGAAACTTATTTTTAAAAGTTCAATATAATTTTTAAATTTTCATGTATCTTTTAATGTGCAAAAAATGTAGTACTAGCTATCGTGAAAAACTACCTGTAACTCGGAAAATTAGCAAGTTATAAAAAAATTCCAAGAGACAAAAAATGTTTAGAAAGCCTCAATGCATACGGCTGATTTTTAAATTACATATTTTTAAAGCACTACAATTTCAAAGTGTTTTTCCGGTGAAAAACGCATTTTACAGAAAAGTTGCAAATAAAAAAAGTCTTGCATTTCGATGATACATTCATTTGAATTTTTTCAGATTTTTTTTCAACTTTTACATTTCCCCTCCCCGCTTTTATGAATTTTTGACTGGCCATATCTTCAAAAATATGCATTTCTCGAAAAAATTCACAAGAGTAAAAACATCTTATTTTGGGCCAAAAAAGGTAAATTTATTATTTCTTTTTCATTTTTGACCTAATTCTGCAAGTACAGAACCAGTGATAAAAGAGGTGTTCTCTACCTCTTCCGATCATTTCCTACTCTAATCACTTTTTCAACTTTTTTATTAACGTAATTACAAACACATTGCACAAGGTTTTATCAAAATCCATTCATTAGCACTCAAATTAGAGATATTGGTCATTTTAGTGCTCTGTTGACTGGACTAATAGATTAAAGTTAGTATCGATGCGAGTCATTGTATTTTAAAGAAATACTAACCTCAATTTTTTTACATTTCGGGATTCGGCACTTAAATAGTTCAAATTGTCTACATAAAACTCGTGTACCATATAAAAATCCACTATGGGTAAATTCTTTGAAGTACCTTTCACAAAATTAGGTTCCATTATAAACAAATATTAAACACACAATGTAAACGTAAACAACAAATCAAAAGAGCATTACCACCAACATGATAAATAAAAACATGAAAATTCTCTAGAATGAATGATCATTAGATACGTCATCATTTACCGCCTTTTTATTTTCAAAACCAATTTGTTCTTGCATGTGATGATTAGAACTTTTTTTAATATGATATATATTAGTATTTTTAATATACTTTTTGATCATATAACAATATTTTGTAAATTTTGTTGAAGGAAATGACCCTATTGCGTAAAATGTTTTGGTTAAGTCACTTACCGCATCTCTGAGAATCTCTTCCCTGGACATGATATGAGGTCTATTCCCCCTTTCCCCGTCCAAAGTAATGGAGTAAACGTCTGGAGGCTCTAGCGCGTTCAGTTGCCCTGCATAAAACAACCCTCCCATAGCGGTCAGCACCCTTAACTTATCAACATCGAGGAGTTCGGCCGTGAGCGTACAGCGCGTATCTTCCGGCTTCACTTCCTCCACTATTTCCTCCTCAACTACATTCTCCTCTCGTTCCTCGACGATAGGTTCCTCCTCTTCCATAACAGCTTCGATAACAGCCTCCTTCTCTTTTTCTTCTACTAACTCGATATGCTCAACAATTTCTTCTTCCTCGGCCTCTTCCTCAACTATCGTTTCCCACTCGTTATTATCATCATCCGCATACGTTTTTAGCGTTGCCTCAGCTCTAAGTTTAGGCCTGATATTAGACGATTTAACTTCATTCGCAACAATGTGATTGTTATTCTTAGTCTTCTTCGGCTTATATATGGGTTCTTCTACGTACCTAGGAGGTGTAGCGTCGGGGTACGCCTTGTTTTGAAGCTTAAGCTTTTCCTTTGCTGCTAGGAGATATCCTACAAAACTACTCTTGGGTTTTTTGGCAACAATCGTCTCTGTCGCTACATGCTCCCCAGAAGAAGACATCAGCTTCTTAGGCCTTCCAACTTTTCGTTTCTTCGATGAAGAGTACTTTTCGGGAGATGACTCAATGTCTGACTGGGTGGTTTTGTAAATCTCATCGAGCTTCGGCATCGCGCATAAAGTCGGCGGCTTCAGAAGTTCGGGTTTGTCTTTGTTAGGTTCTACTGGTACGTCCATTTTGTCCAGTAATGGTGGAGGTGTTGAACTCCTGTCCGAATGGGAAGAGTGCGTAGACTTTTTCCTCGAACGTTTCTTCGAGGAATCTGTCGAATGCCTTTTTGGTTTTAACTTGCTCAGTTCCTTCTGTTTTTCGCGGTACCTTCTTTGCAGTTCCGCCAATTTCATCCTCATGCCTAACTCCATTGCGTTCATACTGGCCCAGTCGCTCTTGCAGCAAATCCGTTGCGATTTACTAGCTATGAATTTTCTAGCTTCTTCCTCGGATTCGGGAGTTTTGTAAGTCCTGTAGCTTTCCTCCTGGCAGGAGCAATGTCGTTTTTCTTTATCTGATTCAACCTTCTCGTTTAAGTATTTTTCTCGTTTTCTATGTTCTCGTTCCTCGTGACGTTTTTCGCTCTTCATTTTCTTTCTTCTTGGCTCGTCAGAAGAATGTTTCTTAGATTTCCTCTTTTCTTTTTTGCGCTCTTTCGATCTTTCTTTTTCTAATTTGGGTTTTTCATTTTCTTCCATTATCCGTTGCTCTGCTAAAGCGCATAGTAAACCTAACCCTCCAAGACTGTCATCTACAGGGGGCGTGGACAAAACAATTTCATTTTTGATATTAATATTGGTTAAGATCGGCTGCGTCGTATTGTTAAGTACTTCTTCGTCCTCACAAACGTTAGAAACTACTTCCTCTTCTACTTTGTTCCTACAGCTCTCAAACTCGACTATGCTGTTCGAGAGCAATTCCAAACCGCTTAAGTCTGGAGCTTGAGCCGGTACCATGTCTTCCGTTTCTTCGACATTTTCAGGTTCTCGCTCTTGCTCATGGTCTTCGGTAGCTGCGCAAGGAACAGGGTCCTCCCTTACTTCAGGAGCGGGTGGCTCTTGCGCCTCTTCCAACATCTCAGGTACTGAAGTTTTTGTATCACAATACTCATCTGCCTCTCCATATACAGACTTTTCAACGTGTTCCTGTTTGCTCTTGGTTTCCCCAACGACATCCGAAAGAGTATGAACGGTATTATCGTCTTCACTGCAAATAGGAGTATCGGTTTGATTACTAGCGTCTTGACATGCAGAAGGTTCTTCTTCTTGAATGTGAGCTTCTGGAGGCGGAGTAAGACAAGTCACGGGGGACGTAGCTTGCGACCTACAAGACGTTTCGCCTGTGGGAGTTTGCGACAAAATCAAATTCGTCGGATGTTGGTAGATCACGTGAGTGGTTACCAACGGCGTCATATTTTGATCAGTAAACACGGTTCCGGTATTGCTGCCAATAGTGCTTACAGCCTGCAACGTCTTCGTCTGATCCATCGTGGCGTCCGTTTCGATTTTAATGAAGGTAGTGGTCGGTATGGGCATTGGGATTTTTCGTTTCGCGTCCGTTGTGACTGCAACTAGCCGCGTGCTGTGCGTCTGGGTGTGTTGGTGGAGGGTTGTACTGCTCGACAGATAGTCAGAGGAGGCAGAACTTAACAGCTGCAACGGCGGCGGCGGTATTGGAGGGAGAGAAGGCAACAAAACCGACGAGTGTTGAGGGTAGCTTGGCCAAACGACTGCCTGCTGCAGTGGTTCTGCAATTAAAAACATTATATTGACGAATTAGCAGCATTATAAACGCTTGGTGCAAACAGTTACCACAAAGAACTAACTAATTGTATGATTAAAACACATTGTAAACACCCCAAGTGATGTAACTTTAACAAATCCCTGCTAACTATTTGTGTGACACAATTTAAATGAGTATGACGTGATTAAGAGTAGTTTTGTCAAGGGATTGATTAAATAAAATAACAAACTGACCTATTCCGGTTGTAGGTAAGAGGAGGAGACCCCCAGTGGAAGGATCGCGAACTAGTTGGAACCCCACGGGAGGCATTGGTACCGGCAGTGGAACCATTGGCTCCACTGGAACAGGCGCTATAACAAAAATAAAAATTAACAGGTGGGAAAAAAATAGGGATTTAACACAGGAGGTTAAGACTGTGTCGTGTTAATGATATATCATGAGACACAAAGGGGTGGCAGTAGTTCGGTTTTTGTTGAGGAATTACCTAGACTCAAATCGGACAGGTGAAGGTGGCAATATTTTCTATTTGGGTAGGAATGTATACCATACAAAATTTTATTTAATTTAAGACACATAACATAATGTTTATTCCAATGTCTAAATATATCGCGAATATATTATTAATAGGGTTACATAACTATGATGTAATATTTGCAGAGCCAGGAAACCATTTTAACATAACGATCAAGCCTTCCAAGAAATCGGCATAATTATCCATCACAAACCATAAACATTGTGGTCGGCAGTTGTTTACATATGTGGAAGAAAAAACCAGCATTGCCTCCCTCTAAAAAAAAACCCAAATAGTCCACCTGACTTCTGCATTACGCCAGCTTAACAATAACGGCCTTCTTAACAGGTCATGCTTATAAAAAACGGCATTACTCAACAAAAACCGGTCTAAAAAAGGACATAAAAAACTAGTCGGCGTTGAATGCACTTACCGGGATACTGCCACAGCGTGGGCGTGGCAAGGGTTTGGTTGTGGGGACCGCCCATCTGCCAGGCGGCCAATCCGGTGCCTCGGTCGTCCGTGCATTGTAACAGGGTACCTCCCTGCTGACCGCCCATGGTTGAACTTGCAGCCATACTACCGGTAGCCACCGAGGGATCTGGAAGGAGATTCTCATATCAACAATGCAAGGCTTACATGATTATCCGTTGAATATGATGTGGTATGGAATTATTTCGCTGTAAATCAAGTGCCTAGCCTTACGCTTGACTTATAAAATCTGCAATTTGCATGACAAAGACTTTATTTATGGTGTAGGTTAGGCTATGAGGAAATTTAACGCATTCGATGGACGTATCTAATGCATTTACAAATAAGTTTTAGACTTCTCAACTTAATGGATGTCGTAAGATTGATGTGCTGGCCGCCAATTCTATGAACTTCTTGGTTAGGCCAGTACATTGCTCATTACCTCGTTGAGATATCCGCTCAAAGCAATCTGGACTTGTAATGTACTATGTACTTATTAAAATGGCAGCTTCTAATGGTATTTGGATTACTTACTAATGCGAGATGTACATTATACAGTATGCATACATAAATGTATATGCACAAGATAACCGTACCTACATGCTAACCAATTGTAACGGACCAAGCGAATTTTTGGGTTGAATTTAAATCCGCATTTTTGGAGAACGAGAAAGATATCAATGTTCGGTTTTCAGCATTTAATAGATAATTTATTTGTGAAACAGCGAGTTTTGCTGATTATTTTATTCTGAAGAACGTTACTAACTACAGGATGTGAAAGAAAGCTGTGTCTTTTTACCAACATTTAAATAACTATAATTCCATAAAAGTTATTTTATATTTTAAGCGCATTGTTTTTGTCACTGGTTTATGGGGAAAAAACAATTTCTCAAATTTTAGATATCTCTCTTATTTTACAGTGACGTAGCCAGGATTTTTATTCGGGGGGGGGGCCGAAAATTTTTTTTGTAAGTATATTATGTAGGTATTGTTATGTAGCTTTCGCACAATTCTTATGTAAATTGGCGTACAGTCAAATTGCTTGAATTTTTAATATGTTGTAGATTTCGACTTTCTGATCAAAAACTCTCATGGGCCCAACTCGATCCTATGTCTAGTTTCAGAGATATACTGCTCAAGAAATGTACAAGAATGACCTTTTGTACAATTTAAATAATTTCGAATTCATGATTTTTTTCATACATTTTATATGGTGGTGCGTGATTCGTTCTAATGCCCTTTATAATATTTTGCACTGAAAGCATTTGTTGTTTTACTTAAATAAATAGCGTAGAAAAAATTAAGGTTTGAAAAATGTTGGCGAATGCGCCGGGAAATCTGTAGAAAAATAACAAGTGAAAATAATATTTGGTCATATTGGCTAAAACATTTTTTAAATAAAGTAAGAAGTAAGTAAGTATGTGTCTTCCTGATCAAAAAACTTTAATTGAAAAACTTTCGGAAATTGCTTCACATTGCTTCAAACACCCTATCAATAAATTAAAAGTTCGACAAGATATACAGAATTTTACAAGAATTTACTTATAGTTGTATCTCGAATACTAGACGATACTAGACTATATAGATCGAGATGAGGATTTTTGATCGGAAATAAGTCACATACATATACAACATATTAAAAATTCAGCCAATTTGACTGTTGTAGGTACGCCAATTTGCATAAGAATTGTGCGGGGTCCTTTAATTGAACTATTCAACAACTTATATTCCAAGTAACTGATGGCGACTATGCGCAATGTAACGTGGATTTCGCTTGGCTAGTAATAAAAATAAATCGAATTTACTCAAGATTCCACGAGGTTTTATACATTTGACTGTCAATATTGCGGCAATAAATTGCAAGAAATTACGATTTGCGACGGGACTGGTTGCATGGAATGAAGATTTGTAATCGGCCAAAAAAAATTTTTGACTAAAACCGAAGATAAAATCAATATAATAATTTTGTATAAATATCATGTCTATCAATTATACAAATGTCAATAAATTTCGGGGGGGGGGGGGGGTCCGGACCCCCAGGACCCTCCCCCGTGGCTACGTCACTGTATTTTATAAGATACCGACTTTGTTCTAAAAAAACTGTCATTTTTCCCATTTTTTTTTTTTAAGCTGGACCTTATTGGCACAGCAGATCGTTGTAGGTTATAATACCTTATGACGGCTCCTCTAAAATAGTAATAATAATAAGTTCATTTTTTGTACTTTCAGTTCATGATGAATAAACATCTTTCTCCTTGCTTACATATTTTATTTTTATTGCTCCATTAATAGTAATGTTTGTTTTTAAACAAATGATGATAACTTAAACAATAATGTAACTATTTTGACGAAATTTTAGGGAACAATGACTCTAGTCGAGCTAAATCGTCATACCAAATTTCAAGTTGGTATGTTGACAACAACGCCTAAAATACAAAAGCAAAGTTGAAAATTGAATCTTCAATTGTCTAATTGCATCAAGTCGTACAGCAATTTCTTTTTTTCACTTTTCTCATCAATATTTTGCCCAAAAATAAAAATTATTAGCATCTGTTTAAAGCATATAAAGAAACAATTAAAAAAAGTTTTTCCTACTCCAATTGGAATTGGAAGCAGAGACATGAGATTCTTTGTGTTTTAGTCATTTATAAACAAAATAAGTGACATAATAACTTTAAATATGCACTGAACATTCCTAATGTTTCTTGCTCTTCGTTGAACATGTTATATCGGAAAGTGTTGGTTTTGGGATGGCAATAAGAGCAAGCGAGAGCGTGTACATGCTTCTCTTGATGGACGTGTCACTGTTTACCTCTGCTAGAGTACTGCTAGAGTACTGGTCTTTATTGTGGGCGGTCGGTTAAATCGTTGAAACTAGTGCAATACCAAAACAAACGCTTTCCGATTCTGTATATTTTTTAATCACATAAATAGTTGAAAAATTATCAAATTGGAGTTGCACTACAGCGCGCCGACACAACAAAAGTCGTGGCACGGCCTACTCCCGCAGTATAAGACACTCGTGCGTTTTCGCAGCGTAAATAAAACCTGCTTCACCACCCTTCAATTTCATCATACCACGATGTATTTTTCTTTTTGAACAATTGTTTTTTCTTGTAGATTTTAGTATTACTGTGAAACTTGTCAAAAATTTTGCTGTACGACTTGATGCACTCAAGGGCGGGTCTGGACCTTGGGCTTGGGGGGGGGGGGACACAGCCGCACTGAAAATAACAAAAATGTTTTTCCTCGAAAATTAAAATTGATGAAGGGAGGGGGAGAATCACAAAAAAAAATTATAAACACAATGAAGTAAATAGAATATATATTCAAAAATATAAAATAAAATATTAAAAATTATGAAATTTTAAAAAAAAAGTTGATGGTTTACAGAATCTTGGGGGGGGGGTAATTACCTCGTTACTACCTCCCATAAATCCGCGCTTGGATGCACTTAAACAATCGACTATTCAATTTTCGACTTTGCTTTTGTTTTGTAGGCGTTGTTGCCAACTTACCAACTTGAAATTTGGCACAACAATTTAGCTCCATTAGCAGGCCCCCCGTAGGGGGGTCTATTGGGTACTGAGTTTAGGGGCCCGTAGCGGGGGCCCGCCAGAAATCTTGACAATTTTTTTTTCAAAGGAGGTCCGCCAGAAATTTTGGCAAACATTTTTTTTTAAATCCCCCCCCCCTCCGCTCGTGAATTATTATGAAGTGCGGGGGCCCGTTGGCTTTTGAGGGGAGCCCGTAACGAGGCCCTGTCAGAGATTTTGACAAAAAAAAATCCCGCTCATCAATTATTAGGCGGGGGGGGGGCAGTGAATTTGGTACCGGGGCCCACGATTTGATGCGGGGGGCCTGTCCATTAGAGACATCGTTTCATAAAATTTCGTCAAAATAGTTACACATTATTGTTTAAAAATGGCTGCTCTTTATTGTTTTTATTTATTGCAACTTAACAAATTAATCAAAAATCTAGTTTTCTGTGGGATTTTATTATGAACAATTTCTTTTTATTCATTACGGAACATGCTATACAACCAGAGATATTTAATAAAAACTTCGAAACAACACAATTTTCAACATTCTTTTGTTTAAACAAATGACTTGCGGGGAAAAGATTTATTCCAAAACTTCTTGCTACACTCCTGTAATGTTTCTGATGAGTTCCAGCAAAATAATTGCCATTGTAAAACAATTCCCCACAAATTTTAATTCCACTCCACTATTAGTAAGAATAAACATAATAAAATAGACACTATCTGCATTATGTATATAAATACATATAAGGAAGTAAAGATTGGCGTGTAATAATTTTAAAAATACCAGTTTATCTCATTCGTTATGTGCAACACATCAAATGATTATACTTATTCACACAGGTGTATATCAATAGTTTATGCAATAATTTATAATCCGTGCAGGAAATGGCAAATTTCTATTTTGCCTGAAACTTTATCTTTTTCATTAATTATTATAATTATCCGCACTTCCTTCGTGGCTAACCATCACATGGAATGGGATTATGTTGCAACTATTATCGCATTACCTTCATTAATTAATTTTAATTTTTGTCGTTTTTATCTGATTCAAAAAATAGTGGACCGTAAGAATAGTTTATATCACTTCCCGGACACTAAATCTAAAATAAATTGTTTCAACATCTATATTATTGGCTCGCTGCTGCGGCAAGGAGCGGAGTGTTCAAATCCGAACCGGGTCAAGTCAACGAGATGAGAAAGAGAGCTGCTCACGCCACCATATTAATTCACAATTTTTAAATTTTCTGACTTTTTCAGGTATTCAGGACTTTTCAATAAAAATTCTAGAAAATTTTTCTACTCGAAAATGAAAATTGATGAGCGAGGGGGTAGAGGGGGTGGAATAGAAAACATTTTTTTAACTAGCTTGCCTCTTGATTGGGAATGGCAATAGCCTCGGGCCACTTTGAGAAATAGTCCAGAATAACAACCAAATACTTATTTCCACGTTTAGTCACAGGCAGTGGTCCTAAAATGTCAACTGCAATTCTTTCAAATGGGGCCCCAACATTATACTGTTGCATTTTCCCTTTGCTCCTCGTATTCGGTTCCTTTCTTGAATTACAAACATCATAGGTTTTACAATAATTTTCCACGTCTTCTCGACATCCCATTCAATAAAATCTGGAACGGATTTTCTCCAGTGTTTTCTTAATTCCAAAGTGAGCGCCTCCGATTCAATCATGTAGATGATTTAAAATTACAATTTTATATTTCATCGGTACAATTAATAGTAGTAATAAGGTTTTCCACTGAGCCAAAAAAGCTTTTAAAATCGGACTTAGATGCGTTGTTTCTTTTCATTCTGATTTGATACCTTGCTTAAGCCATGATCTGATTGGCTTTAAAATTTCATCATTTTCTCGAGCTTTCTTAATTTCCTCTGGTGAGAAGGGGCATCTCCGAATTGATATTCCACAATTTTTCCTATATTCACTCTAATATGTTTTTGATCTTGTTTACAACAGTATACGCAATTCTCTTCGCAAGGTCGTCTTGATAGAGCATCTGCATTAGAATGGAGTCTACCAGCTCGATGTCTAATTTCAAAACCGTACACCTACAGTTTTTCGAGCCACCGAGCCATTTGCCCCTCTGTATTTTTAAAATTCATCAACCACTTTAAGGCTGCATGGTCAGTTCTTAAGATGAAGGGTAATTCATAGAGATATAGGGCACAAGATGGGAACAATGTAATAACTAAAATATGCCACAGTTAAAAATCATAAGTATAAACAACAACCTTGCTTCGAAGAAAACAGTAATAAAGTTATCTGTAAGACAAGGGCGTAGCGAAGGGGAGGGTGTACGGTACCAGTTACCCCCCAACTTTGTTAGATTTGGCAAAAGTTGGAAATTTGAGATATAAGTTAAATTGGCATTTTTTATTTTTTCTCCCCCTGCTTATCATTTATTTCGGTGGGAAAATTTTTTTTTGGATTTTCTCTCCCCCCCGCTTATAAATTTTTTGGAGGAATTATTATTTACTTATTTACTGAGGTTGGCTTCTTAAGTTTATGAAGTTGGCAAATTTGAAAAATAACCCCCAAAAAAAGTTGGCTCGCTACGCCTCTGCGCGAAGATCTATTTTCCTGGATACAGGAAACTATTAATTTCCCTACAAAACTACAGCATTTTATGTTCTCCTGTAAAATGCACTTTTTTTTTTACTTATTGCACTTTTATTCGGGATGTGCGAAAGTAGTTTTAATAAATTTTCCCGAACTTTTTTTATAAATTTATAAATTTCCTTTTGTTTCCCTGGTTTAAGTGACCTGCGATGTGGTGCACGTTAAAAATCCCTTCCTCCATGTAACCAAAAATTGTTAACCCTGTTTTGCCAGGAATACGTCAAAATATTTTTTTATGTTAGAGGCCTAAAAATGCATGAATTACTCTAAAAATATTAACTTACAAGCTAATTCGCAGTCGTTTTCAACAAAAAGTTAGTTTTGCCCTTTCTGCACAAAAAAAATTGCGCCAACATGGGATGTTTGGAGACATTTAATATGTGTTTAATACACAACTAAAAATGTTGAGAAATGTTCAACTTTTTATCAATCTTCATCTTTATGGTTGAGTGTAAGAGCAGTTTTTTGACTAGACTCCACCAAATAGTCACTATTCTTATTCTCATTGAGTTAGCAAAAGACACACTTTCTCAATCGTGACTGCAAACTATTCACCGATCCATTTGGGATTCAGGGAGCCAGTTCCAGCTTTTGAGCTCGTTAAGCGACGTTAATGATGTCCGCACCAACAACTCAGACTCTAGACTTCAAAATGGAACACAGTGACTTCTAGGCCTCTTAAAATGTGCGAGATTCCCAATAGTGTAATACTTCTGTAGGTGCGCGCTCAGTTGACATGGCAGTTTTTGTAGCCTGCAGACTGATCAATCAGCACAAAATGTTGTGACTCTCCGAGGCGTAACTATAGCAGGGCAAACCAGGGCAGTGCCCCGGGAGTCGAAGGGCCCCAAAATTTTTTTTTCGGATTAGAATTAGAAAATATAATAGGGGGCCCCCAACAATTTTTTGCCCTGGGGCCCCACGACGTCTAGTTATGCCACTGCTGACTCTTCACGTTTACCTCGCTGGAGGACCACTGTACTGCATTTGCCTAAGCCAAAATGACGATATCTAGCTCTTGCTTTAGTTGAGCGTCATTGCTAGCAAATAACTTCAGATCGATCATATATATGAGGTGGTTTACTCTATTGTTGTCACTGATTTCGAAGCCCACTCTCCGTTTGTTTAGTTAATTTGACAGGGGGCGAGCTCCAGGCAAAATAGTAAAGACTAGAGAGAATCTCCCTGGAAAATTTCTCTTGTAATTTGCATGTTCCTTGTTCTTATGTGCTCTTTCGAATTTACGTTTCCCACTCCGTCACTGCGGTTTCCACGAAGTTTGTTGTTGTTGTTGGACACACACGGTAAGTTTTCAAGGATTTAATGAGCCATGTATGGGAAACATCATCAAACGCCCTTTTGTAGCCCATGCAAGTAATGCAGAGATTTCTGTGTCGCTTCTTTGCAATAGATGAGATGTGATAATCTTACTCACCCTCTGGAAGCCTTTCTACAACATTTCTATTACTCTGGTTTTTCAACAGGTGTTTAAAGATTTTATTATTTGCTAATGCAGCAGTGATGATCTTGTGTATTGTTTGTGACAGGTTACTAGCCGGTAGTTTTTAGGATCCTTAGTGTCCTTAACTTTACAGAGAACAAAATTTCCTGCTGTTGGCCATTCGGGGGCTCCCTCAGGGTCATATGATTTTGTCGACGGCTGTTTTTAGTATTATTATTATTCCTGGGTTAATTAAATAATAAAGTCGAATAAATCGGGTAACAAATTTTAGCGACATATGACCAGGGTTGGAAAAAAACCTGTTTTTCTTCAAGCGTATTAAAATGTTTAAATTATGTCACCAAAAACAGAAGTAGAAGTAGGACATTGTTTTACTAGTAACAAAATGTTAGTACCGAACGCCACCGTAGTGGACATTGTTTTACTAGTAACATAATGTTAGTTCCGAAAGCGCCACCGCAGTGGGTATTGTTTTACTAGTAACATAATGTTAATACCGAAAGCCACCGGTGGCGCGCTATCCACTAGCCACTTGTCATATTGTGTCAACATGTAAGACTGTAGTTTGAATATTTGTACATTTATGATAAATAAATGAATTTTTGCATTTTAATATGCTTGAAGAAAAAATAGTATATATTACTCGGAGTAGAACGCCTTTTTTTGTGTTTCGCCCAGTTTGCGGCTTCGGCTTCGCATCAGCCGCAAATCCTGGGCTCAACACAAAAAAAGAGTGCGTTCTACTCCTAGTAATATAATATACTATTTTTTGTTTTAAGCAGTTTTTTTTTGTTTAAAACAGTTTTTTTTCAATGTTTTAAACTGTGTTTTAAACAGTTGCTTAAAACATCACATTGTGTAATAAATTTGTTTTAAAGATTTGTTTAAAATACGATGAGATGTTTTAAACATCATCTTTAAAACATTTTGTTTTAAACATCATCTTTAAAACATTTTGTTTTAAACATGCCAACCCTGCATATGACACAAAGATAGTCAAACTATTCAGCGTGATAGAAGGGCCGGTCTTTGAGGGGGGAGGGGGGCATGCCCCGCACGAGGGCGCCATACCCCAGGGGGCGCTACGAGCGTAGTATGTCGCTTTTTTTTCGAGTAAAATTTATGAGGATGAAAAATTTTTTTTTCTGGCTTGACCAGAAAAAGGGGCTCCTTTCAAAATTTCGCACTAGGGCGTTTTAGGAACTAAGGCCGGCCCTGCTTGATAGCTTCCCTTTAGTTACCAATTTACTGTAATAACGCACATCAACGCACATTAAAAAGCGTTCGAGAAGTTAAATTCTTTCAACTCTTGGCTCTCAACTCATTACCATGACAATAAAACTTTCAGGGAAAAAAGTTTTTAGATAAAAGAAAACCTCTCGTGTTCTTATCTCTGATAAATTGCCTATTTTTACATAATTGTACAGTACCATCAATAAGTTTAAAGTAGTGCAAGAAGATTACAGGTTTTTCCAGTACTAAATCAGAAACGGGCGCAATAAAAAGTTCTTGACGGATGGAATATTTTTAAATCTGACATTATTTCTTCAGTTTCTTGTATGCGAGTTATTTCTCTAAATTTGCTATGCTTAACGGTTTTGCTTAAATACATTTAATTCGGTGCTTTTTAGTAGAGTTCAATTTTTAAATTCAAATTTTAGAAACAATATATGATAAGAAACAGTTAACACTTTAAAATAGAATATTGGTCGATAATAAAGAAAAAAAAAATAAGTCTGCTGTATATGAATTTTAATGTAAGCATTATAATGCTGTCTATATTGGTCAAATTGATAGAAGTATAGACTGCGGGATTAAAGAACATAAAAGCTCACTTTTAAATAACGATAAAAATACAGGTATGTCAGTACACTGCATTGAAGATAACCATTTTATAGATACTAAACAACAAATTTAATTCATGCAGAAAGAAAAGGTAAACGTTGAAACCATTTTGAACAATTAGAAATTAAAATATCCTTTAAAAGCAATCCTTTTACCAGAATGATCAGTTGACCAAACACACTTATAATAGATAAAGTATTAAGAATTCTCTATAAAAGCATATAATCAGGTTAGGATCTTATAGCCTGAAAATCCCCGTAATTTTAAGGTTTAAGTCATAAATTGTAGGCATAAATATTAGAACAGCTACCTTAAACTTGCTGGAGCCAACATTGTCGGCATGCTTCGAACTCATTCGTAAAGTGAGCTGGTCTACTGGAATTCCAGCAATCTCCAAAGCGTGCCGACAAGATTGGCTTCAGCAAGTTGGATCGTCCATAATAGACCCCTCAACTTTAGTATTCGTCTTGTAATGCTCTTGATAATGGCATAATAAGTCGAAAAATACGTAGAATATTCTAAATATATTGAGTTTTCTTAAAGTAAGAATAATTACTATAAAATATATCGATCACACTAAACGCAAATTGTAATTGGGCTTGTCAATTAATAATTATTTTCGGCCTTCCTAATAGTTTTTTAAAAGTTATTGGGAGATGGATGTAATTTTTTTTTACTATTGTAATTGGAGCCTTACAATGAAGATTTTATTGGACGATGGCATTGGTGAATATTCTGCCGGCCGTCTTCTGCATATTCAAAGGCACACACTTTCCTGGAAAAACTTGTTAAAAATTTTGTTCAGCTGTATGTACCATTAAAAATCACATTAACACTAGAAACGCACAAAGCCGTTTTCGTCGAGTCTACGAAATTAGTCCATATTCTAATTATTCTACACAGAACTAGAAAACATTAAATTTAAACTTTGGTTTTAATTTGGGAAATTAGGTTTTTCTCAACCAATTTCGCAAAAGTAATCCAGTACAACAATTAATAACCAACAATCATTTCTTGAATAATTAACACATGTACGTAAATGCATGCAAGGTATGTTGGATGTGATAATCAACCCAACATTTCCATTAAAAGCGGAGCAACAATTATTTAGTAATTATTTTAAAATTACAATTTTTAATTATTACCATTTACAGGTAATAATTATATTATTCAAATCGAGCCTATTAAATATGAGCTCATGGAGCTACGGCTTGTGTATATAAATTATACTTTATTGACGATAACTCTTGAAAGCTGTACTTCCGCTTTTTTGTTAATACGTCGTTCTTGACCACGCAAAGAACTTGATATCCTTTAAAAAAGTTGATGTAAGAGGTGATATTAAAAGTAGGTAACGGATACGTGAGACAGTAATAAGTATAAAATATATGTATACGCCTACCTACAGCTATAACCAACTAATTTTGAAATATAACCTGGCTGCTTGTTTCTTGTTTAAATCGGGAAATATCATGCCGAAATGAATTCTGAAAACTATGGAGAGTGGTTAGAGCAAATGTTGACCCTTAATTTGTCAAAAAATTCTGTTATCGTCGTTGACAATGCACCCTACACCGTAATGTGCAGACAAATCCAATACCACATATAAGGGTGTCGCTATGGGCGTGGTCGAGTTGGGAAATTCAAGCTTCAAGTTGGGAAAATTCGAGAAAAATTTCACGAATATCTTTTGCACATTTGGCGAATAATCTCTACTTATCTGAAATATAATTTTGGGTGTAATTTTATTTTTTTTTTAAATCGCGTAGGTCATGGCAATTAAGCAAATTAAGACAATGAAAAAAATATTAAAGTCATCAAAGTAGGCGGAACTTCCTGAAATTTTGCATACAGGTATAACTTTTCAATCAGAACTTTCCTTACTGAGATTTTGTTGTATTTTTTTACTGAAAAAAGGCAACTACTTTACCAAACAAGGAAATAGTTTTTGTTTAATTACCACGCCTCGGTCTACGCGATTTTAAAAAACTAAGATTACACCCAAAATCAATATTATTTAGGTATTAGCAATGCTTTGTCAGTATTAGCTAGAAGAGTAGTTGTTTTGATTGGTTCTTCAATAATGGGTGTTTTAAAGTATATACCTAACTAGTAGCTATATTAGCGTGCAACCAGGGCCGGTTTTGTGACTAGTAGGGATTGCAATTTACCGTAAGTTTTAATAACCGGTAAATCGGTAAATAAAAATGTAAATAACCGGTTAACCGGTATTTACCGGTAATTTTTAGAATGGATGATTAGGGTGGCGAAAATGGCAATTGTCTTTTTTCATGTACAAAATTATTTAAATTTAACAAAAACATTTTTATATACGTATATTTGATATAATGAACAAACAAAAGGTTTTTTATCAACAGTAAAATCACAAGAGCTTTTTTTATCGGATAAATTTCTCTTTGTAACGAAATAATTTTGCCAATCAATGATTTTATAAGAAAAACTGACATGAAAAAATCGCGAGACCGAAGGTCGCGCAATTTTGTCAAATGTCAGTTTTTCGAGCAAAATTACTGATTGGCAAAATTTTGAGTTAAAAAGAAATTTATCCATAAAAGAAAAGCTCGAGTGTTTTTTGACAAGATAAATTAACGACAGAATATGAATGTGAACGAACAACAACAATAATTTATTAAAAATAATTATAATTTTCTCAAAACGACTCATATCGTACAGTATAGTTTCCACAATACTTAAAAATTATAGCTGACAGTACAGATTTCAAAGTGACGTGCGACTACTGGTGTACTCTGCTTTTGAGAAACAGGAATTTTTATCGGTAATAAAAAAGCGATGCACCTTTTTTATCGCTGTCAAAGTGACAAAAATGTGACTGTCAAATAGACTTTTTTTATATAGGAGTTAATTTACCAAAAGGAAAAAATATAAATGAAATAAATTTAAATAAATAATTATTCTGTAAATAACAAAAATATCCACTTAAATAACAAAAATTATAAACATAAACTCAAATAGGGCATTTACTGAATACCTAATCTAAAAATACAATATTTTTTTAAAAATAGCCTGTTAAAAGGGTTAATTTTTCAAAGCTATATCTGTTAATCGTCTGATATTTGTGCATAGAATACCACCAGCTGAAGATGCCCTTCCTCAATCGATATTGGTGGGTCGATAAGTTAATAAGAATTGGTAATAACATACTTCTAAATGTATTCTACGGATATTTGCGTCAGTGACATATTCAATGTTCTGTCGTAAGATATTGTCAATGTCTCTCTTGTATTTCTTAGGGCTTGGTATTTGGAGTTTACTTTTTATAATATTATTTATTTATTGTTAAAAGTGCTTGGTGTTGGGACAGTCACTCTGTATTTAGTGAATACTAGTCAGTGACATAAATAGAAACGTTGAATACGTGACATATCGTAAGTTCAGAATTTACCGAAATAACCGGTAAAAAATTAAAATAACCGGTAATTATCGTCATGTGTTTTTTGTCCTAATAACCGGTTAACCGGTTAACCGGTAATGCAATCCCTAGTGACTAGGCCTCATAGGCCCGGGCCTAGGGGCGCCGCTTTGTGGGGGACGCCATTATCTTAGTGATTAGTGCCTATAAACAGGAAAGAATTTTTCGGATTAGAAAAGTTTTTCTTGGATTTCTCCCCCCGCCCTTCAAAAATTTTTCGGACCAAAAAAGTGTTTCTTGGATTTCCCCCCTCCCGCTCTTCAAAAATTTTTCGGACAAAAAAGTTTTTCTTGGATTCGTCCCCCCGCTCTTTAAAAATTTTTCCGGACTAAAAAAAGTTTTTGTCACTTGTCCATAAATTAATAGCAAGCGGGAGAGGGGCGCAAAATTGACTTGGGTCTAGGGGTAATTTAGATCTAAAACCGGCACTGCCAGTGCCGGTTTACCCACTAGGCACACTAGGCACGTGCCTAGGGGCGCCGAAGGCGGTCCTCAATAACAATAATTCTGGAAAAAAAAAACGACATTTTTAAATCTAAAACATAAAATGCAGAGACGCCTGTAATACCTACCTATTCTTAATTCATCATTAAAGCGAACAGCAAACATCAAATGGACAATGATAATGACGGATTTAATTAGATTTTGGATTGGAGAAATGCTAAAATTTATTAGATCTAAAGGTCTTGCCTCTACATTTCCTAACATAGAAGTCGCTTTACGAATATTTATAAGTTTGGCAGTTACGAACTGTACAGGAGAGAGATCTTTTTCAACATTAAAATATGTAAAAAATTATTTAAGAGATTGATTAAAAAATAAAAGACTAAGTGAATTAGCCCTCCTACACTTAAATAGTGACCTGTTAGATACAATAGACTCCAACAGCATAATATAGACTAGTTCACAAGTTCAAGGCCGTGTTAATGCTTGATAAAGCTCGTAAAAATATGAGTGAGGGCTCATTGGATTCGGAATGACGTCTAGAAAAATGTGCAAAAGTTTTAAACCCGCACATAAACAATTGCAAAAGTTATAAACAAATGAAGATTGAAAAAATAACGAGTTTGGTTTTTGCAAATAACTCGAAAACTATTAATATTTCAGAAATTTTAAAGAAAGCTTCTTAAAGAGGAAGAAATTTCCAATAAAAAGTCCCAACTCCCGAAACCTTATCTCTAATATTAATAATTTTAATTTAATGTTGAAAATAGAGCTCCGCACGGCGAACTCTAAGCCGTTACGATGCTCTGAAACCGGCCGTAATAAGTAAACATATTTTTTTATGTTATTAAATATTAATTTAAAAATTTAAAAAAATTATGGTATTATTTAGACATTTAAAGTAACAATATCACGTTGGAAAAAAAATGTTTCACGGATTTTTCATAAAATGAGCCTATTGTTAATTAATAAATTTTTTTAGAGTTTGCGTTTATATTTCAAGTCGGATAATTGTTAAACAAAAGCCACTAAAATTATTTTGCTTGGTGGAGACCTTATGTAAACTGTACTTTATGGGATTATGACATTGCGATGTTTTTAATTGTTATAGTCTATTAGTTATTAATTATTTAACCTAACAAAAAACTAAAAAATGAAAAAGTGAGGTTGAAAACTTTTTTTATTAATATTAATTATTATTACTGTTTTTATATTCAAAAATACTATAAGATTACATAAACTTTAAATTTTTATTGCTATTTGTTTAAATAAATTTTATAAACAAATAGATAAATTATGTATTTTTAAAAAACATTTTTTGCCATTATATTTGTTATAAATATTGTATTGGAAATTTCTTTGTTTAAAATTTCTTAAATATTAATAGTTTTCGAGTTATTTGCAAAAAGCGAAACTTGTTATTTTTTCAATCTTCATTTGTTTATAACTTTCGCAATTGTCTTGTGCGAAATTTTTGCACATTTTTCTAGACGTCATTCCGAACGCAATGAGTCCTCACTCATATTTTTACGAGCTTTATCAAGCATTAACACGGCTTTGAACTTGTGAACTAGTCTAATAGATCAGTTTGCATCTGAGAAAGCGAGCAAGAAAAAAGATTTTTTAAGTCTGCAAAGACAATTTGTTTTGTTTTGTGTTTCGTTTTATTTAATGATATATTTCTAGAACCTAGATTTGTTTATTTTTCAATATTTTTTATTATTTGTTGGCTTTTTTAGTTGTATAGTTTTTGTTGAACCGTTTTTTCCAAGTCCTTTTTGTTTGCTGTTTTTTTTGTCCTATACTTTTCAGTAAAATATAACAAAAATGAGTTTTTCATCTGTACTTACATTTAAACAAATGTAGGTTGGTTCAGGTTCGTCTTAAGATAACAAAATTAAAATTAAAGAGCAATAAAAACCCCAAAAAATCATTTTTTGGCAAACTATTCAAAGTGGTGACGCAAAAAATTTTCGCCTGCGGCGCCATTTTGTTTATCAGCCAAAAATTTTCGCCTCCGACGAATTTGCCTGCGACACTAGCTTTCGCCTTCATTTAGCCACTAAGGGGGCGCCAAAAAATTTAGTGCCTAGGGGCGCACAAGTTCATAAACCGGCACTGATGACAATACATGCAAAACACATAAGAAGCAAGTGTTCAGAATAAATATTCTATCTCAAGTGAGAATTTTTACTTTCTATTATTAAAAATGATTTCGGAATTATTACATTCTATAATGGTTGTGGAGAACTAATATTCTCTAATCATGATGAAAGGAAATAAATAAAAAATAATTAATTGTAAAAATAAATCAAGAATAGGCTTGTAAATAATGAATTAATGTTTCTATACTCTACTGATGAGAACTAACGAGCTCGAAAAAACTTGTACAAGTAGAATGTAACGTTCAATAATTGTTGTGAGTGACTGAATTTCAATAAATGATTTAAGTATTTTCAATATTTTTTTTTGTCTTAGAATGCAAGGAATCCCATCATGTAATTCAATACTTTGTCAGTATTAGCTAGAAGAGTAGTTGTTTTGATTGGTTCTCCAATGATAGGTGTTTTAAGTCTTTACCTAACTATAGTATATTAGCGTGACCTGATTAGGGCAACAATATACAGAAGGTAGATAATTCCATAATAAATAAAAAAGTGGGTAAGTTGTGATTTGCTTAATACCTAAATAATATTCTCTAATCATAATGGAAGCAAATAAATAAAAGATAATTAATTGTGGAACTCTGTATATTACAATGTAGTATTAATATTACATATAAATCAGAATTTGATAGTTTTTTTTAATGGGACGCATGAGTCGGACAATTTAAAAGTCACACTATTGTGTGACGTCTGGCATCGCCCTGTACAACGTTCTTTATGGGCGAATTCTACTGCTTTTCCGCCAACAAAACAACCGCTATAGGTAAGAGATGTGCTGTGAACTCACACAAAATGCCCGCTGGCTTAATGAAAACCCCAACGCGGATAGTCTTTGTCATGCCGAATTCAGAGTAGAGCTTGAAAAACAAAAGAAATGTTCGCTAGGCACTCACCAATTTCTGAAATCCTGGCAATTTCTTTGATCTGCGCCCCGCCATTAACTGTTGTAAGTAAACTGGTGGGCGGGAGGGACGGGGAGGCGATGACGTCTTGCTGGACTCTTTGTCTCGCAATGGCAATTCCAACGGGAATATTACCGCCTGAAAATTAAGGCACTTCGTCAAGAGAAGGGAGAATTTTCACCCCGGCCAAGGACCAGAGCAGGGCATGTCTTAATAGGAATACAAATTATTGACTGTGCCCCTAAAATAAGCAACTGCGTTTAAAATAAGACTTCTACAAAAAAAAATGGTTCTGATCTAACTTTTCCGAAGTATTCTGACGCGCTGAATCCAATTCTGGATAGAAAAAACATGTCAGTTTCCGTCTACCACTCCCTTTTATCCCCTAAATCTAGCATATAATTGCAGAAGTTCTAAATTTAAGGACAACGCTGGCATTAACATTTTAATGGAGAGATTTTGCCTTCAATAAAGGTCCGCTGTAATATTTCTAGTACAGGTAGAGTTTAAAATAATAGTGAAAAGCTTATGAACCTTTTTTTTTATAACTTTAGACGGTTTAGGTTGTGGTTTATTTTTAGTCCAGTGTTTGACGGTAAAAATAGGGTATTACCTTAGAATCCTTTCGTACACCTTCGATTTTGATGAACGTTTGTAATTAAGCTCATCTAACCCTCCTCTTCGAAAGTAATATGTTCCTGATGTGTACTTTTTGTTTTTTGGGGGTGAAAACTATAGATAGCGTTACATAGATTGAAATCATGTTTAAATATGTAGAATAAACATTATTTCATGTCCTGGAATATAATTTATGATGTGTTACAACGTTTCAAACCTTTAAAACCACCCCTCATGACAAAATTTTTAAAAAAATTAGTTTTCAACAGCTTAAAATGTTTTAATGGTGCATTGATAATGAATTAAAATCCCGTCACTGTTTATAATACAATTTATGATTTATTGCAACATTTCATCCATTACAAACCGCCCTCGTGATAAAATTAACTATGAGTTTAAAGGGGAAAAATAATTATTTTATTTACATTATAATAGCATGTTTTATTATTGAAAACCTATCAATCATCAGAAGAACTATCAGGTTATTGCACAAATTATACTTATACGGTATACGAGGTGTGGCATATGACTGGGTAGCCTCTTTTTTGAAAAATAGAAAGCAATATGTCAGTCTGACATACACTAATACCAAAGCCACCTCTAAAATTAATTCTGAGTACAGACCAGTGAATACTGGTGTTCCTCAAGGGTCTGTATTGGGGCCAATACTATTTATATTATACACGAATGACGTTGAGAACTGGACACCAAACGCATTTTCAGTGCTATATGCTGATGACAAATCTTTGTTGGTGTCCGATATATCGGACGATTTATTGACATACGAATGTAATGATGCGATGGATACCTTATGTAATTGTTATGGTAATAATTCACTATGTTTGAACAATGATAAGACAACTGTTATAAGGTTTCATAACAGGCAAAAAGAATGTTCCAAATTAAATATTAAAATAAATGGTGTCACATTAAAAAGCGAGGAGCAAAATAAGTTTTTAGGAATCACAATGGATGAATGTCTAAACTGGAAGGCTCACTGTGGCAACTTAATATCAAAATTAAATACAGTTTGTTATTTGTTCAGAAATATTAGATCAATTCTAATACGAGAACAGTTAATAAATATATACCACGCACAGGTAGGATCTAGATTAAGATATGGGATATGTATTTGGGGTAGTTCCACCCTATTCTCAGATGTTTTTATCGTTCAAAAACGAATTTGAAGATGCATTGCAAATGTTTCCAGTCTAGAATCATGTAGAGGATTATTCAAAGATTTTAACATTTTAACCCTTGCATGTGTTTTTATTTATGAATTGTGTGTATATGTTTTTAAACATAAATCCAATTTTATGTTAACCAAAGATGCCCACACAATTGGGACTAGACAAAATAATAATTTTTATATTCCCTTTTGTAAATATAGTGTCTAAGGATTCACCCGCTTATTTAGGTCCAAATATTTTTAATAAACTACCTTCTGCAATAAAAGAGGTTAGACATTTGAGATCATTCAAAATTAAGTTGAACAAATACTTGATAAATAAGTGTTACTATACATTAGAAGAATTGTATGACAATTGTCAGAATTAGCATAAGTTAGTTTGTAAGCACTACCTTGACTATTCCTATACAAATATGTATTTGTCTAAGAGGAAAATAAATATTATTATTATTATTATTAAATATTATTATTATCATCACTATCGACCTCCTCCTCTTGGTCTGTAATTGGAGGACAATTTTGTCACCATGAACATGTTCCGCATGTTGCGTTACAAAAAAAAAATTCAACTTTTCGGCAGCTACACATTTACAGTATATCATTTGAGGAATTCTTCCGGCGCAGGCATATCCAGCATTTTGATTGGTAGTAAAAATCCTTCATTATTAATCCATCCATAATCAGTTGGACGAATATTTTTGTTCCCAAGCCACATCTGGGTTTGTAAATAAACCCTCTTAATGTGCTTATTCAGAGCATCAACTGTCGGAACAATCTCACAGCACTGTTTTTAGTGGTAACTTTAATAAAGGAATCATAGCACATCTGCTCGAAAAACGCTGATAAGTCTTCGAGAAGGCTCAATTTTTTTAACTGTATCTCCTTAGCATATGTGTTTACATGTATTTATAAATGCTCCAAAATTGTCGAAAATAAAACAATTTACATGCTCCCAAAATTTCACCGAAAAAAGGCGATTAGTTTTTCAACGATAACTTCCTTAATTTTTAGGCTATTCAATCGCTCCAAAAATCATTTTGCAGAGAATTTTAAGGGCTACAATGCATGTAAAGTTGAACCTCCTTGAACACTTCGTATTTGAGATTTTTGAGTTTAAACGGGAAGGTGGCCCTCGCACTCAAATGCAAACTTATAACGGTGTTATCTCAATTAATTTTTATCCTAGAGAAATTTTAAAAAATAATAAAATTTTCAGCAAAAGAAAAACTTAATTTTTGTACTCTAGTATTTTTCACGTATCTTCTTTAGTTTTTGAATTATTGTGAAAAAATGAACATTTTTTAAGAAATTTTAAAAATCATTTCAAATTTGAATTACCAACAACTTTTTTTCAAATCTAGGTACCCCAAACCGATCAAACGTCTAGAACATGTTGTTACTACTTAAAGTAAATTGTAAATGGATTACGTTCAATTTCAATTCTTGCGGTGAAGCCATTGGCTTTATTGCTGATTTTTTCTCCGACAAAACGAGACAACCATTTTATTTTCATCATAACTCCGTTAGTTTTTATGCTAACGACTTTTACTATAGCTCATTTTAAAGGTCTCCTTACGTACTTTTAAAAATATCTTATATGTTTTCCTCCAAAAATTTTCCGTTTTTCCGTTATTAACGTTGAAAGGTTCGAATTCAGTTTTCGGCGAACAAAAAGTCACCTTCAACGAGCCATTACTCGGTTCGTATTATATCTACAGAAATAAGAAAAAAATCGATTTATTATTTTATAAGCTTCATTTTTGCTTATAATAATTTTTTTGATAAAACGTAAGGTATTCGAGTTATTCGCAAAAAATCGTTCTAAAACATGAATTTTTTAGATGAAAAATCAAGATTTTCAATCACGATTAACTCAAAAGTATTGACTCATCGAAAAAACTTTATAGGACATTTTTTGCTTAGAATTTATTCCCCTATAGGTTTCTGCGGTTATTTTGAAAGTAATAATTTCCACCCCCGAGAAGGCATCCACCCCCAGGGTAAAAGCACACATCAGCACTATATAACTTTTGTTCCTTGTGCTATTCGCTAATTACTGTCCAAATTTTACGTCAATCGGTTTTGTACGAAAGAATTCTGAGCGAAAAACCGTCAAACACTGAACTGTTTATTATCTCTTGCTGATCACAAAAATTCACCTCTCCCCTGCCAGCGACGAGCCTGTAAGGTATGACAACACCGAACAAAAATGAAAGAAAATAAATGATCTTAAACAACCTAACACTCTGTTTTAATGCTTATTTATATCACATGAAAGACGAAAATATAGGTTCTGGGAGAGAGCACACGTTCTAAGATGTAAAATAACTTTCAAATTAACGAATTTTCGCAAACATTTGGTGGAAAGGTTCCAGTCACCTCCAGTAACTGTCCACTTTTTTATTTGAACATTAAATACAGTCCTAACAAACAAAAAAGTACAATTGGCAGAAGGATATGCCAGTATTAGAGTCAAAGAAATGATGCAGGTATGAGGATAAAGAAAAAAAAAAGAAAATATGAGGCTCCGAATGTCTACCAGTACGTGCTACTGAATTTTCTGTAGGCGAACAATTGAACTACATCCACAGAATAATAAGGTTGCTTTATCATCTGTAGGTATTAGAATGGTGGGACGTTTTGTTTTGATTTTTATTTGGGATTTTTAATCAACTAAAAGGTATCCATTTAGGATTACAATCTCGCTAAAATCAGCTTGTCCCAAAGAGTGACCCAAAATTTCACCCCTTCTGGGGACCTCATGAATTGGATTCAAAAGTGGTCTAAATGACAGCTTATGGTGATACTTTAAAGTAGGCAAAGTTTCAAGTTGAGCATAGTTTTCGTTTTGGAGATATGACAAGTCGAACCTGTTGACCTGTTCACGTCAAGATGAATCCAACATTCTTGGCAATCTCGTTCATTATGTTCAAGATTCTGAAATACTTAAAGTATATCATTTTCTGTGTAAAATCTTCCGTTCTTTTCGAATCTATCATTGTATTTTATCAAAAACGTTGTTCAAGTGACGTATAGCCTATTTTACAGGAAAAAATCAGGATTTTTGCTGATAATATTCGATTAATCGGTATTTTTATACTGGAGACTTAACAAATCTCGATAGATACTCCAAACCTTGTATCCGACGACCTTTGAATTAAAATGCAAAAGTATATTTCTAAGAAAGATTAGGCTTGGTTATATAATAATAATAATAATAATAATAATAACAATGTTTATTTGCAATCAAAATTTGTACAATATATCAGTTTATTTAATAAATTACATATATATTGCAAAATGGAGCTGAAGGCAATTTATAAAAGATCAAAGTTCAGCTCCAAGAGTGAAACAGAGACATCACATGACCATGAACACATCTGCGAGTTAAAATCATACTTATAATCCAAATAAATTGAGAAAGGAAAAAGGATAGGTGATCAAGGAAAAACGTATTTTACGATACATACCGCTAGCAAAAAGAAAAACTAAATCGGTCTAATGTGAGGCATTAAAAAGAACTTTCCTAAATTTATTTCTAAAAGAATTTAGCTTCAAGGATTTCAAGGATACTGGTACGTCATTGTACAGAGAATAAACATTATATGTGAAACATCTTCGAAACATTGCAGATTTGTGAGGTGGAGGGGTAATAAGTCCTTTAAATCTTAAATTTAAGGTATGGACATCTGTTCTATTCTTTATCTTATCATATAAATAACGTGGGCAATTGTTCAAAATAATACTATGGAATAGAACTGTAGAGTGAAGTTTTCATCTGTCTTGCATACTTAGCCAGTTTGCGTCTTTTAATTTATATGATACAGGCTCAAACTTTCTTATACCATATATGAACCGCAGACAAGATTTCTGAACTTTTTCAATTCGAATAATATCAAGTTTATCTAGGCATGGCCCGTATATAGCATCACAATAATCAAAATGACTTAAAACTAGAGAATCCGTAAGCTGTATTTTAAGGGACTGTGACAGTAAGAGGCGATTTGGAAATAACATTTTAATGAAGCATATGCCTTTTGTATTCTTTTCTTTATATCATTTTTACAACGTAAGTCTGTATCTAACTCAAGACCTAAATTTTTCGCACATTGCAAAGTCTCATCTCCAATTTTAATTACAAACTCAGTCTCAATCTGTTTTCTGTTTTTACCAAACACAATAACTGATGATTTCATTGGGTTCAAATGTAATTTATGACGATCGGAGAATGAAACGAGGCGTTTTAAACCATCATTTACAATATTTTTTGCCAGATCTACGTCGTCTGACAAAAATGAATAATAAAGTTGTGTATCGTCCGCATAGAGATGTACATTACATTTTTTAAGGCAGGACGTTAAATTACATGTGTAAATACTAAATAAAAGTGGGCCAAGTATCGAGCCTTGTGGGACACCACATGATACACTAGCTTTGGAAGATCGACCTATATCAGTTACTACAAACTGAAGCCTACTTAGTAAATAATTCTCCAAAAGGCCAACCGCATTCTCCGAAAAACCAATAAAATGAAAAATAGACAATAAAATTTCATGACTAATTGTATCGAAGGCTTTCGAAAAATCTAGAAGTGTCAGTATCGTAGTTTTACCCTGAACCGTAGCTCCAATGATATCATCAGTTATTTTCAACAATGCTGTAGCACAGCTATAGCCTGGGCGAAACCCAGATTGATTTTGAGGTAGAATGTCATAAGTATTTAAATGTTCTCGTATTTGGTAATACATAATTTTCTCAATGAGTCTAGACAAAACTGAAAGTATACATATTGGGCGAAGGTCGTTATAGGAAAGAGCATCTTTCTTTTTAGGTAATGGAGTTACACGAGAGATTTTCCAACTGTTAGGAAAAACACAATCAAGGAGACATGAATTTACAATGTGTGTAAGAAAAGGTAAAATTCTTGGGCAGCATAAGAGAATCATTTCTAGGTTTATTTCATGTGCACCCATGGTAAAAGATATTATTTCCACTAAATGTTTTTTAACCATTTCAGTTGAGACTGTTGTGAAATTAAATAAAGGTTTAAAATTGGCTTTAACGTTATTATTGTAAAATTGTATAAGTTCCAAATCCGCTGCCGTTTTATTTGAGGAAAATTGTAAGACATGATTATTAATTTCTGTTGGTTTATTTAAATGTAATGGCAGTGAATTTGTTAAGAGTTTATTGTAAATATTTAGCTGAAATGTACATATTGAAATGTATTTCAATATGTAAGCCTCTTCACCACGTCACGGTACTAATGCAGGAAGAGGTCTATGTTTTTTTTATTTTTTTCTTGTTTTGTTGTTTTTTTTCAATTTTACGTTAAAAATGGTACTGCTTGTATCTGTTGAGAATTTTAAGATAACGCAAGAGAATGTCGGATTCGCCTTGGCGTGGATGAATCAAATAACGAGTTTAACTCGTCATATATTCAAAACAAAAACTATGTTCAACTTGAAATTGTGCCTACTTTAAACTATCACCATAAACTATCGTTTAGACTACTCTTAAATAAAATTCATGAGGTCCCCAAAAGGGGCGAAAAATAGGTTTTTTTTTTTGGGTCACTCTTTATTTTAAGTCACACATTAATTTTACCGTACTAGATCGACGAATTAAACAAGACTTACCGTTTGTAATGATAGAGTTGCCGAGAAGTCCGTTATCCCCATTCTTCTGCGTGGGAGACGTCACTTCCAGCTTGACGATCGGCGACGCGCTAGTACTGATCTCCGCCACCTGGCAAGCCCCGGGCTCCTTTTTCACGTTGACCCCGCTCCATTCGATGGGGTTAGTTCTGGAGCACCCGGTGATCGTATCGGAATATTTGGATCCCTTAACCGGCGATCCCAACTGGCAGTTGCACGTCTTCTGCGGTTTGAGACTGCAACACTTTTCATCACAGTGTTTTTCTTGGATTTTCTTCGGACTCGGAGGGTAGTCGGGCTGTTGGATTATTATGTTCGAGTTGAAGCCCTTGGCGAGGAGCTCCAGCTGCGTGACTGGGATTGGTGAGTAGGGCGAGCCGGGGGGAGGCGTCGGCGCTCCGAATGTGTAGCCCGACGCTGAGAACAGTGAGTCTGAAACTGAGGGAAAAACATAATTAATACCTTGTTTATTCAGGCATAAGGAAGAAATAGTAGTAAACAACTCCACTATCAAATACAAATATCTTTATTTTCGTTATATACCTGTGGAGTAAAAGTATGGAATAATGTCACCTAAATACTAAAAAAAAAAATAGAAAAAATGAGCTAATTTGACATGAGTATTAAGTATATGACACATTAATACAGTCCCTGTACCTGGAGTCCCGTAAAAGGTTGGGGGTAGACATCACCATATTCTGGACAGGGTGGTCGACACCGATTTTATTTTGTATATATTTCTGCTCCTGCGACAGTCATACTCATCATTTAGGTGCCTAAATATATGTTTTTAGGGGCAAGTAATCGATTAACATGGTTTGGGAAGTTGCCTGACGCTTTTTATTAAAGAAAATCAGTACTAAAAGTTTTACGGGACTCCTCTATTACAGGGCATAATCCACAATTTAAAAACTGGCCTACTTTACTATAATATTTATGCTGATACGTCCTAAAAACTGGAATATTCATTTCATAAAGATATTTTTATTTTGCAGGTAAACTAACATTGATGAAAATGAATGATCATCAAAGGATGGGAATGAGACTGGCAACTGTTCGCCAAGAAAAACCAAACGTTTTATTTGACGTGGAGAAGTGCATTATTTGTCAGACTGTAGACAGTAACAAGACAGTTACCACAGTTAATGGAAGAAAAAGAGTACAAGAAGCAGCCGCCATAAGAGATGATATAGTGGCAAACAGACTGAAAAGTGTGGCTTCTGATGTTGTGTTTGTGTATCACGTGACAAACCAGTGCTATAAAACGTATACTTTAAAAAAATCTCTTGAAAAAATAGCAGCAGAAAAGGCTAATAGTGAAGTAGCCATCCATGACGTCTTTAATTCATCTGAATCACAAAATTTATTAGCAAGTCCAAAGTTACTTTCTGTAAAGCCTCTCTGATTTTTTTGCAGCAGCTTTGATGTTATTTACTTTCCGCATAAGTTCGACTATTTCATCAATCCCTAGTTTTGACGAGAAAACCACCAATGACTCATTTTTACTATCAGATGAACTGAAGCTTATTTCATCCTCGTAATGTCTTTGCAGTCTTAGTTTAACTTCGTTGTTTCTAATTAAGTTTCCACCAGCCAATTCATTTAACAATTCACGGACTTCCGTTAGTGTGAAGCCATATCCTTCTTTAAGCTTAGGGCATATAGTTTTCATTCCTTTTTCAAATGTCACATCTTTTGAAATGGTTTTCTGTTCTTTAACATTTTTCATTTTCTTAAATATGCTTCCAAACAAACTTTGTGGTACATTAAATCTGCACAAAACACTTGAGTATCTGATTCCAGGTCTGCCACATGAGTATAAACGTCATCTTGAAAATAGATTGCTGCAGATAAAAAATTTTTTGCTCGTTCAGATTCACTTATACGAAACTTGTCCCGGACACCATTATGATTTTGATACCCACATACAATACATCGAATATGTGTTGGGGGTGCACAATTGATGAAGGAGGCTGTAGTGGTACAACGATCTTGTTTTCCTGGAGATTTCGTCTCTGGCATGGTCATCTTCACTTTCTGATACTTCACTATTAGCCTTTTCAGCTGCTATTTTTTTAAGAGATTTTTTTAAAGTATACGTTTTATAGAACTAGTTTGTCACGGGATACACAAACACATCAGAAGCCACACTTTTCAGCCATTAGGTTATCTCTTATGGCGGCTGCTTCTTGTACTCTTTTTCTTCCATTAACTGTGGTAACTGTCTTGTTACTGTCTACAGCCTGACAAATAATGTACTTCTCCATATCAAATAAAACATTTGGTTTCTCTTGGCAACTCTCATTCCCATCCTTTGATGATCATCCATTTTCATCAATGTTAGTTTACCTGTAAAATAAAAATATCTTTATAAAATAAACATTCCAGTTTTTAGGATATATCAGCATAAATATTACAGTAAAGTAGGCCAATTTTTAAATTGCGGATTGCGCCCTGTAATAGAGGAGTCCTATAAAACTTGTAGTACTGATTTGCTTTAAAAAATAGCGTCAGGCAACTTTACAAACCATCTTAATCGATTCCTTGTCCTTAAAAACATATATTTAGACACCTAAAAGATGAGTATGACTGTCGCATGAGCAGAAATATATACAAAATAAAATCGGTGTCGGCCATTTTGGAAAATGGCGTCTAAAACACCCGGTCCTGAATTTGATGATGTCTACCCAACTTTTTCTGACTCTCTTATATGTACTTCACTCGATTATGTTGGTTAGACAAATCAATACTAAAATTTTTACGGGACTCCAGTACAGGGACAGGACTACATAAAGTAAATATCGTAATTCGGAAGGTATTATTTATAAATAATATGAAAAGAAGCTGTCCTAGTACAGAGCCCTGGGGATCTCCTCATGTTGATCTTTCAAACGATTTAAAACTAATGCATTCGTTGCCAAAGATATGACTTAAATCTAATAGCAACATAGAAAATCTACCATGACTTACTGTGGCTCTTCAATAACATATCCGCAATCTATATAATTAAAAGCTGGTAATAAATAACAAACAAAAATAAATTTAATTGTATAATAGTATACAGAGTATTACATATTAAAGTAATTAAGTGCATACATTTTATGATGATTTATTAAGGCGAAGGAAAAAGGAACAATGACCAAGTGGAAATAATAAATGAGTAACGAATTTATTATGCAGCTGTAAATCTAGTGGAATAAAACTCCGTTATGTTGTAAAATGTGTGTTGGTGTATACACGGTTTTAATGATGCCTTATATAATGTTATACAGTTTTGTTTTGTTACGGACGAAGGAAGAAGACTACTAAATTTTTTTTACATCAGAATAATCGCCTCGAGAGTAAATACTGCATGATTTTTTACGATGTAACATCATTCTGATTTATAAACAAAACTGAGGAATAATACAGCGTAAAAAGTACCCTAAAAAAACAAGGCAAATTTATCCTATCAAAAAAAATTTCTTCTGATAATAAATGAGTGGCTGTCGACATATACATATTTGCCAGAAATTATTAAGTAGGAAAAAATTTAGATCTCCTAAATTAATTATCAAAATAGGTATGCCACACGGGTCTACATTGGGGCCGCTACAATTTTTATTTCTTTGATTGATTTACACGTCCTGACTCCTAATAATAACTGGCTGATACGCATGATATACAAATATTCATTGGCGGCTTCAAGAAACAGAAAGTATTGCGATTAGATAATCGTCCGATCATCATCATAACCAGGACCGAGATCAGGACTATCAAAAGTATTTGCGGTAAATAATAGTACATGGAGAAGCATCGTAGACTTTGATCTGTTTACTCCACGCTGACGAGAGCCAAGTAGCACGACACCAGTTTGTGGATGACTGACCATACTTGCTGATAAGCCTTTCTATAGTTTAATATCAGCTCTCTCCGACATCCAACGCAGATATTTTACAAGTGTCTCTTGTGATTATTTGCTGTACTCCAAAGCGCCAACAGTACCAAAGAGAATGCTGTATAGAGAATTTTAGATAGAAATTGCCAATTTGATAATTAAATTACATGAATTATAGAATCCCAGTAAATTTAACAGGGTGTAGACATTGTGTAAAATAAATTGCAGAATAAAATATACAACTTATTACCAGAGGTCGGATTTACCCATCGAAGTCATGTGACATATTAAGTAAATTTTATTTAATTTTACAATGTTAATAAGTAACTTAGTTTAGTCGGGGAATGCACTATATTAAATAAAAACGTAATGCGTAATAGATTCTTTTAAATTGCAGTATACTCAGTATACTGGCAATTTATATTACTGAAGCACAACGGCCGGCCGTAGCGTGGAGGGAATAAAACATACGTAACATGATCAAACAGTATCTCGCATAACGTGGATTCATTTGGACATAGGTAAAAATGTGTAGTTAAAATGTCACATCGTACTAAACTGATGAAAGCTACAGTAAATTCTTGGCTTGCCGATTTACAATTTGTTGGTAAACAGTTGTATTCCACTAGATATGACAATGAAATTTCGTGGTCATGTAATATAATTATAAATACTAAATACACATATTTCCTCAGAAAATCAAACGTAATTTTAACTTAGATTTAGTGAAATGTATGATAGGATGTAACATACCGTGGTCGAAACCAGACAATAATAGAGTGCAGTGAAAAAAGACAGTTTCACTTTTTTTTGGAAATCAGAAATGCTTGGGGTTGCAAAAGTTGCTACACCAGTTAAGCAATACCAGAATAAAATATTATCAAAATCTAATGTTATTTTGAGGTGCCTCAAAGACCTTAACGTTTTGGAAAAATCCGCTTGCAAATAATCTTCATATCTGTTTATTTTTTTTGTGTAAAAATTTAGCCTGCGGCTCATGCTGTAAACTTCATCTGCGTAAGTTATTACCTACATTACGTCTCGTTGAATAATATGCTATTAACCGGCAGTGAAAAATGTATGTTAGTTTAGTGTTAAGTACATCCCCCTATACCTCCAGTTCTCTTCGAGTGAGTGTTGATAATAAATTGACTTTATCAATTTTGGATAATAAGGAATTCGCTGAAAAAAAATCAAGGTATATATTGTTTCATACATGCATGAAAACCTTTATGCGTGACACATAACCACCTCCCTAATAGCACAACATTGTCCTATGGATATCCGAAGGACGTCCTCGACGGACATACAGGACATCCGATGGATGTTCGTTTTTGGTTCAAAGTACATCCGACGGACAACCGAGGGATGTCCAAATGTCAGAACTTTGGACAATATTTGTACATCCCAATTATTAAAACCGGAATTAGCTGGGATATAACCGCCCGCCGACCTCATGGTTTGTAAGTTAATGCTTTTTCACTCGGTCACTACCCTATCTTACTAATACTTACTTAGACTGTACAGATGGAAGTAGGTCTTAGACTAATATAACTATTTATTTCAAAATGTAGAAAGTATTTGAATGTTTAATAAATGTTTAGTATCAAATAATATCATTAATAATTTACAAAAAAGGTTAAAATTAAATTATTAATGACACATTACAAATTACTATAAAAAATAAACTACAAATTTTACAGAAATAACTGACAAATATAAACAAAAACATTGTAAAATTGAAAAACCAGTTTTGTTAACGTTTTTTGTTCAAAGGACACGAAATGGACGTCCATCTCCTCTCCCTATATGGACATAAAATGTACATACTTCCCATACATAAAATTGAGATTGAGAGGACGTCCATTCCGTACAATTTCAAAGTAAATCAGATGATAGACGTTCAATTTATGTCCATGAACGTCAGTACATTAAATGGACATAAAAGGGACGTCCGGCGGACATCGCGTGCTATTAGGGCTAAAGCCAACCCTGATTTTACGTAATATCCGGTAATAGTATCCGATTGGTAATTCCGACCTATGACCAAATTATGAAAAGCTAACCACCAGTTGATTTCTTACCAAATAACAGCTTCTTTATATATTAAGTGTACGAATTGCATCAAATCATTTACAAAAGTGACCAAAGAAATATAAAATTTCACACAAATTGTAAAACTAATTTAATATTGTTTCAAAAATGAAGTTAGAATACTGTATTTCATATAATAAAAATGGAATAAAATGTTTCACAGATTTTTCTCCGTGTAGGTTTTGGGTTATTATATAATTCTTAATTTAAATTGGAAATTAACACCATGTGACTTAGCATATCGACTACATTCCTCTTTCCGGATTTTAACGTAGTACAAAGTAGGATGGCGCAAAGAGAAACAAAATAATAAATAACAAGTGAACATCAAACGTCACGTTAAGGTACCATGTACTTTTGCAATCTAAACCCGACCGGAAGTGTGAAACTGCTCGCCTCCAGTTGAATTCACACCGGAAGTTGGCTTACAACTCACTTAACGATTATTCAGAATGTCACTCACAGAAATTTAAATAGCCGCCTACCACGTTAAATAGTGCGTAGCCCGTTTGAACTTGTTACAAGTAACAATAGATTATAGATGTGTTCCCATCCTTAGTCATTATGACAATACTTAAACACATATTGTAGCATTTAGTGCAGGCACTGCCGTTAAACAGTAAATCTTCAGTCTAAGATATAGCCTTATCGAATTTTAGAAGAATTAAATACACTCAATTAAATATGGTGGAACAAAATTATATGTAAAAAAATACTTTTTTCTTCAAGCGTATTAAAATGTTTAAATTATGTCACCAAAAACAGAAGTAGAAGTATTACATTGTTTTACTAGTAACAAAATGTTAGTACCGAACGCCACCGTAGTGGACATTGTTTTACTAGTAACATAATGTTAATATCGAAAGCCACCGGTGGCGCGCTATCCACTAGCCACTTGTCATATTGTGTCAACATGTAAGACTGTAGTTTGAATATTTGTACATTTATGATAAATAAATGAATTTTTGCATTTTAATACGCTTGAAGAAAAAATAGTAAATAGTATATATTACACGGAGTAGAACGCCTTTTTTTGTGTTTCGCCCAGTTTGCGGCTTCGGCTTCGCCTCAGCCGCAAATCCTGGGCTCAACACAAAAAAAGAGTGCGTTCTACTCCTAGTAATATAATATACTATTTTCTACTCCCATGCTTTAATTCGTTTATTAGACATTCCCTACCTGTACTTTAATGAGATTCATTAAGATACAAGTTTATAACCAATAGAAACGCGACAGACAGCAATATTCTGTCTATATCAACTATTGCCTTGAACATCTGACAGATCTAAAATTTTCAATTTTGACAAGTCATTTGTCATGTCAGCAAATTAAGAAATAAAGTGTTAATTTTCTATTTCATTATGACTGGTCGTAGAAAAAATAGTGTATGCAACTCACATTTAATGGCAATTAAGACACTCGCATCCATTATGACATGAGCCGTGCTCATGCTCGTGTCTTAATAGCTATCATTAAATGGTCGTTGCATAATATACTATTTAAAAACAAGCTTTTATTATTATTTAAGTGTGCTAAAACGAAAAAAAATAAATTAATTGTCTTAAAAGCTTGGCGCGCGTGAGAAGTTCATACAGGCATTATTTTGTTTGACAGATATTGTAAGTACCTAAAGTATTTTTTTTTATTCACTCGACAAGCTTTCAAGACAATTAATTTTATTTTTTTCTTTACATTTAATTTTATTCAATCATTTTATTCATTGTTAACTTTCTAGAGAAGATTGCAGTAGCAAAATTGCATAATTGCATAATTGCAAATTCGCTGGTAATTTGACCAGGGTTGGGAAAAAAACTGTTTTTTATGAAAAAAAACAAAAACACATGTTTTTTTTGTTTTAAAACAGTTTTTTTTACTATTGAAAAAAAACAGTGTATTAAAACATAAAACATGTTTTAAAACAAAAATATTTTATGAACTTCTGGAATCTGTAATTCCCGCAGACGAATTAAACTAAATTGCTTCAGAAACACCCAAACAAGTTCAAACCTTTAATTTCACCTACATGGCGCAACTTCGAAATGTACGGTCGGTGGGCCAATAGGATTCCTGTTTCAGTGTTTACATACAGCATCAGAAAGTGTTTGTTTTGGTATTGCACTAGTTTCAACGATTTAACCGACCCCCCACAATAAAGGCGTCTACCAGTACTCTAGCAGAGGTAAACAGTGACACGCCCATCAAGAGAATCATGTACATGAATTCCTTGCTTCGCTCTCGCTTGCCACTCTCGCTTGCTCTTATTGCTATACCAAAACCAACACTTTCCGATTCTGAGTGCGATCTCATCGATCTCACTGTCTTGCATTACAATTACTTGTTCAGTGTTCATCCATACATGTTTATTAGATAATAAATTTGGTTCAGTGACAGCGACAGAGCGATGCTATATATTTCAGATTTTTACCCAGAAGTTCTGTCATTTCGTGCTATAGCACCGCCTTTCAAACAATATTTGTTTGCTAAAACTACCGTAGAAAATATTAGTTCTTTAACACGGTGGCAATCTCAGAAGCAATTCATTTCGTCTAAGTTATTATCGTTAACAAGTCAATTGTTTTCAGCAGTTGCATCCACTGTCGGAGTGGAAAGACTACTTTCTTCGTTTGGTTTAGTACACTCAAAATTAAAGAACATGTTAGGTGGGAAGAAAGCTGCAAAACTTGGGGCAATCTTGCTAAGTTGAAGTTGTTAAATCATTATATTTATTATACTGCCTGTATTGGTGTATAGAAATGTCTAAGTTAATTTTCTCTGTTATTTTTTTTATTTTCATCTCTTTTATTAGCAAAGGAAACACTTTCTATTTTATTTGTTTTGCTTATTATTATTTGTTACATACTTTGAGTCGTACCTGAAAAAGAATACGGTTTTTTTAGTATATTTGTTTTGTGCTTTATTACTCTTAAAATGAACCGTCCTTGTCTTTTTTTTCAAATAAAACAGCAATATAAAAAAAACAACGTTTTAAACAGTTGTTTTAAAACAATGTTTTAAAGCACTAATGTTTTTTTTCACTGTTTTAAACATGTTATAAAACATCGTTTTGAAACAAGTGTTTTAAAACAACCCAACCCTGAATTTGACAAATAATTTGCAACTTCGGATCTGCAGTTTATAGTTCTTGAAGTCCAGAGATGCACTTGAGAGCAAGTTACTTCAGAGCAAGATCTTTGGTCTAAAGAATATCTTATTTTATCCTAAAGGAGATTCATCATAGAAAAAACGTGTACATCCTCTCTTAATGAATTCTATAAATACGACACTTGTATCTTGATTATTATACTTTATATTTAATCTCCTATAATCACCACCAAGCTAAGCTCTTCATTATAAGAAAATATCAATTAGTTCATCAAGGCTTCCGAGTGTCCTCAAGTGTACCCTTATTATCTTCATTAACATAATTACTATACAGTTATTAGCATCAGATTATTAGATTTCCATTACAGGTAAATGCAAAAATAATAGAAAAAAAACAACTAATGAACTCAATTATTGGTTACTAAATCAAGCGCGTTTAACTTATAATCACTGTGAGTTCATGCAGCTAATTAAAAATATATTGATGTTGAATACAAACAGGCACTCTGTACATTGGATACATTTTAAAAGTATTCAATGGAGACCTAGGGGAGACTAGGTGACCATAACGGAGTCGTCAACATCGCCGCCTATAACATTCTAGTGGTACAGTACGTACATTAAAACGAATATCTGTAAGTCTTTGGACTCGCTGTTTATGAATCCGAGCTAAAATTTGCAAAAACAAGATGGCGGCTTCAATATGAAGGACTGAAACCTTAAAAACTGATCTAAAAAAATTGTTCAATGCCCCTCATATCTAGTCAAGAATCTGATAAAATGGTCATGCTTCAAAGAAATATGGATTAACCAAAATTCGGACTGGTATAAAGGTGTCTGCCCTAGTACAGGGTGAACCAAATTAGATGGAATTGGGGTTTTTCAATTCAGTCAATTACCGAGTATCGAATCGAAAATCGAGTAACACATTCTTAAGGCACTTTTTTGAGTAGACATTTAAATATTTTGAAAATTAACCACTTTTTCTAGAGATAAATATGACATATGGTATATCGTTGGATAGCTAATTTAATTTGTGATCGAGTAATGAAATAATTTACATGGTGTTTCATTAAAAAAAAAAAAAGAAGTTATGTCTACATCTCGAAAACCGAGGCATGCATAATTTTCTTCTTATCAGCAACGGATTCTACTCAAAAAAGTGCCTTAAGAACGTGTTACTCGATTGTCGATTCGACACTTGGTAATTGAGATATAGAGGTCATCGAAAAATGCCAATTTTCCAAAAACGCTCGGTAGTCCAAAAAGATAGACGATAGCGGTTTACGCCATTGTTTGTTTCTCGAAAATCGAGCTCAGGACATCTATCTTGGCTTTTGTCTATCTGCCATAGTTTTAGAGAAAACCCCGAATTCCATCTAATTTGGTCCACCTTGTACAAAAAAAAAAAAAGGTCTAGAATCTACAAATCGCGTTTTAAAAGATATATACTCAGAGAAAGACGAAAGACTGCCGCTGCACATTTTTGCCATTTCATCAAAGAAGCTGTACAATCCTATTCTAAGAGATATACTAACGACAGCTTACTGCTCCTGATGCAGTTAAGTAGTCTTGATACTAAACTCTGGACCAGAGTTTGCCAATGGGCGCAACTTAATCAAGAAAATTCAGTTGGTTGCAGACATCATGAACAGGAAGTAATTAGGTTCCAAGTGGAAATTGTATAGAGGCCGATCCAAGTAATTTAATAGATGGGGAGGTAGGAGATTTTGAATAAATTAAGGAGAAATCGTTTTATAAGTTACATTAATCTAAAGGAGACGAGCAGACACTGCACTTATCCTTCATTAAAAAAAATATAAACGCAAGCATCTTACAGGACCGTTCTTTAATGAGCTCTTTGGTGTGCCTGTGCCGCAGGAAACTCTTAAGTGATGAAAGAGTTACCCGCGATAGAGACAGGTCAAAGAGTAGACAAAATAGAAACGCCATTAGGATAATGGTAGTCTTCTAATATTCTGCCAGCAGGAAGAGGAAACCTCAGTCCATGTGCTATGGCACTTGAAGGCTTAGCTAGACTGAGATTCCGACTACTTGGCGAGGAAAATCAAGGGCTATATACTAACGACCTGTATCAAGGCTATGGAGTCAATAAAGGTAACGCTGGATAAGGGGCTCAATGTAAAACAGAACAGACGCACTACAACAGGTTCACAGAAGGTCGCGGTGGTCAAAATCCTTTCTAAATCTAATTTACAGGAGTAGCTGTAGGTAAAACATCCAGCCGAGGAAAAAAATTGCAGACTAAACATTAAGGGCAATCGATCAAGCAAAGGCAAAAAAGCTCTAATTATTTAATAAGAAAATCAACTATTATTTTCCATTTAAAGCACACCTATTATTTTTTCCATAATGTCAATTATAATGTTAAAATAGTACCTATTTGATGAAAAATTTCGTTACGTTTCTTTTGATGTTACGAATATTTATGAAAACATTAAGCTAGGATTTGGCACAGGTATCATTTATAGGATACTTATACCGCCCCCAATAAGGTGAGAGGGAATTTAATTTATATTCTCAATATCGCCTCCAATAGGGTGAGAGAGGGTTTAAATTATTCTCAATATCACGCAGCACTATGGGGCTTTCGCGTCCCAGAAGTCTGTTACTATATCAATAATTTTAAACATTTAGACATTTCAGTCCCTTCGAATAAGGAATTTTTGATGTTTAATAAACAGAAATCCAAGCAGTAATCGTTATGGAAGTTTTTCGTTACCGGTCAGCGGATTAGAAAAGCGTGTTGCTTACAGATTATGGGAACATTTTTCACACGTTACTTTTTTAAAATGAAACAAATAGTTGTTTATTCTCCAATATATCTTTATTAAAAGTTAACAGATTTACCTGTATTAACAATTCTTTTTTTGTTGGGCAATAACCTCCATAAAATGCTTTATTTTTAAAAAAGTGTTACTATTCAATCGTAGTTCAAAGTCAGACAACTAGGTTGCGTGCTGCCTTAAACAAGGGAAAATACAGAAACCTATTAAACAAGTTGTCTATAATTATTTATTTGCGGTAAAATACCCAATAAAAGTAAAAAAGGCATTACACGCGCTAATTTACTCACAAAATTTTACGTTTGATTATAATTTAAAAGAGAAATACACGTGTCTTAAATCAAAAAATTATTACTAAAATAGTTCTAACAAATTGTTAGAACATGTTTTATTACTCCTTTGTCAAGGTGACCCAGGGGCGTAGCGAAGGGGGCATGGAGTTGGAAATTCGAGACGTAAGTTGGCAATTTTTATTGAAACATTTTTTTCCCGCTCATCAATTTTTATTTCGGCGGAATTTGGCAAAAGTTGGAAATTCGAGATGTAAGTTGGCAATTTTTATTGAATTTTTTTTTTAAGATTTTCTCCCCCGTATTCATCAATTTTTATTTCGGCGGAACTTGGCAAAAGTTGGGTAAAAGTTGGAAATTCGGCATTTTTTTTTAGAATTTCTCCTCAAAATTTTTTGGAGGAATTATTATTTACAGAGTTGGCTTCTTAAGTCTTATGAAGTTGGCAAATTTGAAAAATAACCCTCCAAAAAAGTTGGCTCGCTCCGCCCCTATTAAGAGGAGACAACGCCAATCACAAAACTGAAGTGCGAAGGGTAGGCAGTGTGGCATCTGCACGTGACGTCACAACTAACCTCTCAAAAATATGTGTTTCTTAAGATTTAAAAGTATTACGCAGCTATTATTACAATTTCTGCCTGGTTCCCGTATTTTCAACTAAAATCTAGTTCAGTGTAATGTTTATGAAGTTCTAAATACTTTGTCCTAATAAAATAGGACTCTTTTTGTAGGTTGGAAATCTAACCTGCAATTAGCAGTCTATTTTTATTAATCAACAATACTGAAAAATTATTTATGTGAATTCTTAAATATTTGCTTGGAGCCAGTACGGCTTCAAGCTAAAAATGCGTATACAAACATTAAAAATGAGAATAAACTTGAAAAACTTAAAATTTAAGGTTATGTTTGTTACATTGTAGTAAAAATCTTGATTGGGAAAAAGCAGTTTTTAGCCAAACGTCTGGCGTTATTAAACTGAAAAAAAGATATTCTTATAAGTAAATGAATACTACACTTCTATTGAAGAACATTTTTAGCTAAAACTTGTTTATAAGAAGATATCTCGCTTCACATTGGCTAATAAACAAGTTTTAGCTAAAAATGTTCTTCAATAGAAGTGTAGTATTCATTTATTTACAAGAATACCTTTTGATTAGTTTAATAACATGAGCCAGTTCGCTAAAAAATGCTTTTTGTTGGAAATGTTTTTTTAGTACAATGCTGTTTTAGTAGATGGAGTCACTTCGGTATAATTAAAAATGATTGCAAAAATATTTACATTTAATACCGATGCTCACTCATTTCGTGTATTTGAAGCTTGGTCTCGATGTGTTCTTGACCTTTCAGGCGTGATTGTAAGTAGGTACAGCAATAGTAAAGAAAGTACGAACGCCAAAACTAGACAACCAACACAACAGCTCTCTGTACTTTATTGGCTCATTTCCCCCCACTCCCCTCTTATTTGATCGCGTTGCTCCCTCGTAATATCAACAAATGCTAAACACTATATTCCGTATGGATTTGTATGTACTACTTCGTTCTTTATTATACTCTTCTCAAATACGAAAACGAAGAGTATGTATTTGATTGGCACATCTCTACAACCGTAAATATCGCTCATCGAGAAAAAAATCATCGTGTTAGTCAACCTGTTGTGAACAACTTATCCTCAAAATATCCGTTTCTCGTAAGCAAGATATCGCAAAATAGAAAAGACAATATAAGAAATTAAATTTACCTATTTTTACAATTAATTATGTTTTTATTTGCTTTTTTCATGATAAGAGAATATTATTTAGGTGTTATGCGAATCATAATTTTACACTTTTTTATTTATTATGAAAATACCCACTTTCTGTATATTGTTGCCCTAATCTGGACACGCTAATATACTAGTTAGGTAAATACTTTAAAACACTCATTATTGGAGAATCAATCAAAACAACTACTCTTCTAGCTAATACTGACGAAGTATTGAATTACATGATAGGATTCTTAGCATTTTAAAGCAAAAAATATATTGAAGATACTTAAATCATTTATTCAAATTTACTCATTCACACTGTTTTATTTATTATGAAATTAGCTACGTTCTGTATATTGGTACCTTAATCGGGTCACGCTAATATACTACTTAGGAAAACTCTTTAAAACACTCATTAATGGAAAACCAATCAAAACAACTACTCTTCCAGCTAATACTGACGAAGCATTGAATTATGTTAGTGCCTGTAACATGAATTACATAATAGGATTCTTGGCATTTTAAGGCAAAAAAATTGAAAAACTTAAATATTTGAAGAAGCATTTCTATGCCTGATACAGAACAAAGTGTGGGCTATACAGGACGTTTCGAAAAGATTGGGACAACGCTTAACCGTGGATTCTTGATATCAAAACAAGTCGATTTAACCCAAATATTAGCGGTCTAACTCTTTTCGTTTTCAAGATACAGGACGGTAAAGTAAAAAAATTGTATTCGTATTTTGTCTCTTGGAGACTATTATACGTATCTACTTCAGAGTTGGTAACGACATGTTTTTTAGATGGTGATATTGCCGATGTCACATTTTATAGATGGCGGTAGGTATAGTACTTTTATGTGACACTTTAAGCCATAACTCTTTTGAGGTTAGGTTTTGGACATTGTTTTCTATTATAATCGAAACGCAATTCAATTTCCTAAAGAAAAGGTGTACTTGTTTAAACGCGATAAAATGCACCCTTTGTATCTTGAAAACGAAAATAGTTAGACTGCTACTTTTTGGGTTAAATTGACTTGTTTTGATGTCAACCTACGGCTAAGCATTGTCCCAATCTTTTCGAAATGCCCTGTATTATAGACAGACAGTTGACTTTAATTATACTGCGGTTTGTGAGTTAAAACATATCAGGCTAGAGGTTTTACCTTTTATAATATATACAAAATCAACATAGAACACTAATAATAATAATTGTCTTTTAAATCCTATAAAAGTCCAAAATAGTGCAAGCAATAGTATGTCCCTGTTTCTGCACACAATTTCACTAATTAAGAATGTTTTTATAATTCAAAGAAACGTATAAAACACACACGAAGATGTACATATGAGATTTACAAAGAAAAACCAGTAAATAAGTAGACAAAACTTAATAATCACACCACTAAATGCAGAGAGACAATGCCGTCAAAAACGTAAACAACAGATTTAGGTCTCGCCGTGACGTCACAGCTTTGCCGGCAAGTGACGAACGTTACAGCATAGGGAACTGGTTATCCTCCCTCTGTTTACGGTTCTTGGGTCTATCCTTAATATTTCTTTCTATACTAAATGAAGTATGGACTTCATGTTTTGTAAATTACAACTGCTTGCAACTACTGTTTTAAGAACAATAAATAACATTTTGAACACATTGATGCATGTTAAAAACTGCTAATTTTTGGAGTAACTGATAACTGATACTGATTAATTTATGAAATAATTTACTGGTAACTACAAGGGCGGTCCTGGATTGTTATTCTGCGGGGGGGGGGGGGGGGGGGGTAATTTGTCCGTAACAGATTCCAACTTTTTTGTAACAATGAGTACATGGGGTATTTTGGGCTTTCAAGTTCGTATTTTTGTTCGTTTTTGTTGTATAGAGTTAATAAAGCTATAAAAAACTTAATCTTTTCTTCCTTTCGTGTCCTTTCTGGTGGGGGTAACCCCATTACCCCCCCCCCGTAGGACCGCGCTTGGATAACGATTGCACAGTGTAACTTCATGAACGCTCATGACAAATCTCCTTCAATAAAAAATTTATTTTTGGAGGGGGTAGTTTTTCACCCCCTAAAAGCCACGAAAAGAAAATCCGTAAAGGAATTTTTTCACTATTTTTTTTTTGATTTGAAACTCGAAGTCTATATGAATCTGATTATGTTTGTTTCGATTTCCATCCCCTGACACTAGCTTTTTTTGTCAAAGAGATTTTATACATAAATTTTTTAGTGATTCTGTAAGAATTTGGAGAGGTGTTCTGAGAATATTCCGATTTTTTTTTTCTATCAAGGATAGCAAGGGACCACCGTGTCAACGGAAGGTGGAAACACTTCACTATAATCAAATTTGAGTAAGTATAAAATTCGACATTATTGATTTATTATCAGAAGCGACTTTGTAGCCTTGCGCCGCTCTCCCCTACACTATTGTTCTCGCACATTGTAAAACCTGTTCGGGCACAGAGCACAGTGCGGTTTTCAGAACGTAACGATCATAATGCCCGTTTTTTGTACGATACTTATCACGAGCCTGTATATAATATACGCTCGGTCATTTTTCATTTCGCCTCTTTATAATTATCGACTATATATGCAAAATTAATTGAACACATGCCGTTGCACCTGCAATTATTGTAATTATGTGAAGTTAAATATTACATTTAATATTAATCTAATCCCACGCACTACAATGTAATGTATTTTGAAAAGCTTAGAAGAAAAACGATGAATATTGATATTGAATAATTCCCACACCACCGTATCGCACCGTATTGTCAGCATGTGGGCTGCATTGGTGCCTCTTGGTATTATCAATCCTTTACACACGACAAAATTGGACGACTAGATAACTTAACAATCTAGAAAAAATTTTAAAAATTAAAATAAATTTCATAAATGATTTTTTAAATACAAACTAGAGGAAGCATTATACTCTTCGCCGATTTACTGAGCTTTTTATATAATTGTTACACATTCTATAGGATACTCTTCGAATTTTTCTTGTAAATAGTGTTAGTTTTTGGACATTCTAAATTTTGTGATACCAACTTTGTTGTGAAAAAAAAAATACATCAAAAAAAAATCACGATGTGAGGGATCGAACCCGGGACCCTTGGATTGCGAAACTCTTGCCGCTACACCACCATTTCTTATTACTCAAATTGTTAGTGAGTGTAATATATACCATTAGAAAATTTATTGTGATTATTAGGAAACACACATTAGTAAAATGTATTAAAAAAAAAAAATAGTGATAGGAAATAACATTTCGCAAGGTTTCTATTTATTACAAACCATAAAAAAATGTAAAAAATATTTTTTTAAATTTTAAATTACTAATAACTTTTTTATTTACCAATCTATTTTGTTAAAAAATAGCGTAATAGGGTTCTTCCTCTAGCTAACACTAAGTTACTCTCCAAATTTCAATACAATCGGATTTTTCTTTCTTGAGTTATCGTGCTTACAAGAAACGTGACGGACGGACAGATGGACGGACAGACGGACGGACAGACGGACGGGCATTTTGAAAGTTGTTCAGAATTCGTTCACTAACATAACGATATAAAAATTTTTTCTCTACGAGCGATATTTACTGATTTAGAAATGTGCCGATCAAATACAATATACTCTTCGTTTTTGCGAAGAGTATAATAACCTTACATTTTATAGTAAAAAATTATAGCTATATTATGTAACTCATAAGAAAAAACAAACTAAAATACAAAAAAAAACCAAAAAATTCTCGTATATATCACTAGCGCTTAGAATTTTATCGGTAAAATTTTTTCGAAAGCATTGCCTGGTAATATAAGAGTGCAAATTGACAGTGTATTATCTGGTTAAATCCCGAGCGTTTCAGCGGGAGGGATTTAATTTTTGAAAATAAACTGCCAATTTACACTAATTATATTACCTTTTGGCAACTTAGGTTGAGAAAAAATTTATAGATAAAATTTAAAAGCACGAGTGGTATTTGGGGAGAATATTTTACGAATAAATAAAGTACATAAAACATCTTTAATATTAAGTTTTGCCATTAACTGCCTCCAGACGTTTTCTTATAATGTTTTAGTGTTTACTGACCTTTATTCTCAATTTCATTATTTACGTCACATAAAAATGTATATCTAAACCGACTCATCTAATAAAGAACAATGTAGGTATAATTATTTAATAATCGCAGCTGCAGAGACTTAAACGTCTACGGAATTCGCCATATTTTGAATGAAATGACAATCAATAAACCAATACACCTTGAACCGTAGGTACTGTAAAGCATAGACTGGTCCAAAACTGCTAAGACTCTTCACTGTAAACAGTTCTTAGACATGCTTCGACCAATCACATTATGCTTAAAGACAGAGAGAGCACTACCAATGTTGCGCCCTTATGTTCTATTTCAAGTTAATCAAAGACAAATGGTACCGCCATCTAGTAACAGTAACGCTAAACGCTACATACAGAGAATCGCCAGACAGTGAAATATACAAGAATTATTATATAAAGTGTTTATTGATGTATATTTACTTATTTAAATCTTATTTTTAATTTAAGGAGTATAAAAATTAAGTTGCGGCTGTTTAGTTAAACAGAATTGAGTTGGAATAAGTGTTATGAATTACTGTAATGTAGTAGTGCATATACTTTTGATTTCCCGAATTATTAACATATTGTTACTTTGTGATGGATTACTGTACGTAAGTACATGTGTTTAACATGAAAATTGATTTGCCTGCTCGGTAGGCATGTGTATTTAATTTGTGATAATTATTATTTTGTAATTACATTATGATAATCCATTGAAAACTGTGTATAACTTGTCCCTAGCCTAAATATTCCACACAGCCTTGGAAATTGTCAACTTATGTGGTGTGTTTATGTTATGTTTATATTATTATTTTACTGCGTATATAATACAATACTACAATTTACAAGATACGTTAACAATTAGCAATAAGCTTGAGATTAAATTTATAGATAACACATAAAAGCACAAGTGGTCTTATTTGCGGAAAACATTTCACGAAACAAAATGTCAAAATATTACCGCGATATTTGTCGACGCGTCGATACAAAAAATTAGAGCGATAAATTTTTCATGTTGGTACTGTTAACTGACTATCGAGGTTAGTTTACCACTAATAATGACATTTGATTGGTGCAATGTTGTTAAAAAACAGGTTTTCATTGACTCAGTTACATTTAAAAACTTACTACTATCAGTCTATATGATTTTATAGTCTAATTTAAAAAATTAGTGAAGATGGCCTCCAGTCAGGCGCGTGCTGGCTCACCGAGACAAAGAGGCTCTTCATGAAGGGCCTTGCCTGTTGAATAATTTTTATTTTGTAGGGTAAGAGTTTTTTGAGACCCCCCCCGCTCATCAATTTTTCAAGTGGTAGAAATTTTTTTGAGATTTTCTCCCCCGCTCATCAATTTTCATTTTCGATATGTATATCGGGCCATCTTCTGTTGACTATTTGTAACTAAACGTAACGTCTTTTAACGATAAATGCATCTTGTAGACTATTGTAAAATGAAATTCAGCTAATCAGCTTCATTACGGGCATGGCCTTAATCCTATACATGTTAATTTGCTAGTTAAGAAGCGAGGCTATATAAGCATATAATTAGCACATCTGTTTTGGTGTAATTTGGCATTTAAATTCAAGTTCGATGCCGAGAACAGATAGATATATTTAGTCCGAAATTAAATTTGGTCGATAATATCGTTGTGGCAGTCAGTGGTGTAGAATTCGAAAGTTGTTATTTATTATTTCGAAAAATATTTTCATTTTATTTCACCCATTCTACTAAAAAAAAAAAATATATTAATCTGTTAGCTGATGAACTTGAAAGCCTATTTAATGAATCTTTTTCACAAGGTATTTTTCCTACAGCTTTGAAGAGGTGACATTTGCCACTATTTAAGAAAAGAAATTAACAGTATATACAGGGAGATCGAGAACGACTGAACGTGCCGCTCCCTAAAGATGAGATAAATGATAAATCAAACACAAGCCAATAATAATAACATTCACGAAAATGACAGACATCAGATTGGTAACAGTGACTAGAGAACCAGTCGTTACTCCTAGCAACATAGGAAATTAGTTTTAATAATGTATGTAGAATAGAAATCAATTTTGATAATTTTAGTGACTTTTCCGTGTGACGTCACGTTCAGTCTTTCTCGATCTCTCGGTATCAATCCACTGACCTATTTCCCTACTAATTTCAATAACAAATATTTTCAAAAAACTTATGAACAACAGGTTACTGGAATTTTTAAGTAATTGTAATTAAATAAATCATAGCTAACATGGATTTTTAACCGGCAAATAAACAACAACTGCAGGGTATGATATAACCCGACCATTGTAGAAAATTTGGACTCCAATCATCAAATAGTTGGCCGTTGGCGTGGCATGTGACTTCTCCAACAAATTAACCAAAAAGGTTTGGATAAATCTAGTATTCCGCGGAATTTTATAGATAGATATTTTATTTATTTCTGGACTTATTTACATAAGTATAGATATTGTCATGGTGTTAATTCTAAAAACAAGACAACATATAATATGAACAAATATAATTTAAACTACCTAACTTTAATTAATTTAATGCATTAAAATTAAAAAAAAAAACATTACAAAACATTTCAGGTCAAAATATATAAAAACAAGCAACTACTGTAATATATATATATATAGAGTTCCAAAAACTCTTCCACAGAATAAAAGCAACTATCGACCAGAAACGTTTTCAGTTTTTGTTTGAACTTTTTTATTGGCCTGCAATTTTTTATATATGAGGGCAATTTATTGAATAAATAACTACCTGCACATATTGGGGACTTCTTATATAAAGAAAGGTTATATTTACTTATATACAGTATCGGAAAGTGTTGCGTTTTGGGATGGCAATAAGAGCAAGCGAGAGCGGCAAGCGAGAGCAAAGCATGTAATCGTGTACATGCTTCTCTTGATGGGCGTGTCACTGTTTACCTCTGCTAGGGTACTGGTAGACGTCTTTATTGTGGGCGGTCGGTTAAATCGTTGAAACTAGTGCAATACCAAAACAAACGCTTTCCGATTCTGTATATCTCGTCTTTGTTGTGAGTTTGATAACGGCGATTGTAAGTTTTTAATGTATTTTTATTTATGTAAATTAACAACTTATAGAGTTATATAGACGGCACAGTCAATATTTTCTTTCTTTTAAAAGTATCTATCTATACATGATTCTCTATAACCTGAATTAAATATTAATCTTATGATTCTTTTTTGCATTATAAATAATATTCTTTGCATGTCTGTACTGTTTCCATATGAAATTATGTTATAGGAAATTTAAGAGTATACTAGGGCATAATAGACATTTAGGAGCGATTTTTTGTCCAAACAATTTTTTAAATTCGTGATAGCGAAACAGGATTGTCCCAATTTTTTACATAAATGTTTCACTTGACTTGTAAAGCTGGTATATTTCTGGTTGAAACGATGCAGAATGACTATGTAAATTTATATTAAAATTGCACTCCGTTCTTTTTTGTTTTGTAGTAAAACGAATGCAAATTGTTTTACAATAATTTATTATAAGCATATTTCTAAAGCACCATTCACTGAACAAATGTAAAAGTTTGTTCAGATTTTTCTCTAGTTCATAGGCGTATTCAAGGGGGGTAATGGGTAGTTACCCCCCCCCAGAACTAAGTAAAATATAAAATGTACTGTAGTGTGCTTCAAAGTTCAAAGTCTAGAAACAATTGGCACGGCCAGCGACGAGCTAAAGGCGGAAATACATGGCATTACACCTCCCCCCCCCAGAAAAACGTCCTGGAAACGCCCTTTCTCTAGTTGTTCAGGAGATTCTGCCGTAACTATAAAAGATGTGTCATCAGCATACATGTAAACATTTGCAGAGTTTATATAGTGTGGTTAGATAATTTACATATAGCAGGAATATCAGAGGACCTAGCACACTACCCTGGGGTGATCCAATGTTTAGCTCATGTTCATATGAGAGTTTTCTATTTTGACTCTGATTTTCCTATCAGTGAGGTATGATACAATGTATTTATTTATGTTGTCTTTAATGCCTGGCATATTGAATTTGTGTGAAACAAATATGAACAATCTCTTTTTTTTATTCATTGCGATACAACCAGAGATATTTAAGAAAAACTACGAAAAAATACAATTTTCAACATTCTTTTGTTTAACCAAATGATTTGCGGGACAAAGATTTAGTCCAAAACTTTTTTGCAGAACGTTGAACGTTTTTATGAACCCCCTATTTATGTTGGCACATTTTCAGTAACTCCCCAAAAGAGAACGTATTTGTTGAATAGATAAATAACAAATTACAAAATGAGTTTTGTGTGTGTATTAAGGAAAAATTATGACCAAAAGTAATAAATATTTCTCTATCGGATCTCTCCCTCTATCCCATCTCTCTATCTCCCTTTTTGGTATGGTCATAATATAAGCAAGATCTGCGGTTAAATTTTTTGTTATTTTTTTTAATAAAGTAATTAAAACCTTGCTTATGATATTTGTAAAGGGGTAATAAAAATATTATTTTTTATAATTTTCTTTTAAACTCTGTCTGCTATACTTTCAAATGTTGACTAAAAGTGGCATCGACACTAGGTTCTAAGCATAACAAATCATGCTATTATTTTGAACAGGCATGGTTGCGGGCGACCAACCTCCATTGTTTGCTTCCTTGCATGTAAATAATTTCCCTCTGCCACCGGCTCGGCGACATTGCGGCGATAGTATCGTTAATTTCGGAGTTCTGCAATTCCGCCTCCAGGTAATTATAAGGCTTCACCTGTGCGGGTTATTTACTTGTCGGTTGTCGGAAAACCCTATACATTGTTGTGAACATCCAGATGGCTCGCCTTTTTCGGTTTCGCAACTAATTCTTCTAGTCGATCTTTAGTAGGCACGATAATTGGCACTTGGGGCAATTAAACCGGAAACATTTTTCAGAAAAAAAAAATTAAAGTTGATGAAGAATGACTGCATGGTCGAGAGATAAGCACACTTGTCACTCACTCACCCCGCAAACATGCCACCCCCACAAATATCCCACCACACAAACAACCCACACGCAAATCTCCCCCTCCCCTCACAACCACCCCGGAGGAAACGATTGATAATAATTAATCCTGTTTTCATCTAAATCTCCCTTTTTATTTATTGACTAACAATTTTCTAAAACAGGTTTTTGATATTATTAATTTTCCTGTATACCCAAATAGAGCCTTAATGAAGTTGACTTTAACTCAAGATGGCAAGTTTGTGTTTGGCTACAAAACGTGAGAAAAATCTGTTCTAGCCGGTATTTTATTCACCGATGAATTCTGCTTTACAAGAGAGAGAGCGTATCCTGAATTTTCATAATAATAATTTCTAGCCGATGAAAATCCGCACGGTATTTTTGAGAACAGCATCAGCAGAAATTTGGCATGACCGTTTGGGCTGGAATTTTCGATAATTAATTGATACTTCTTCATATAATGCCAAAGATTTTAATATGACGTTAATTTCAACAGAGGGTGTAGATTCGTTCAATTTATACTTCCTTTCTGACAAAAAGTTTGTGAATTGCCTCCAAACATAATGTCCTATTTTATTTTGGAGAATCGTTTTGGGAGTTGTATTTCTTGGAGAATCAAGTTATTGGTGGGCTGGATTGTACGACGAATTCGTAATAAATGTCTCGAGGCCTCCTACATTTCGAGTCTTAATACCCCGTCTGTCTCCCTCCTTAACAGTACATATCTCAGAAGCATAAAGAAAGATGAAGAATAAGCGTTAGCAGGCCTGGTCTTTGTATGTTGCTATTTGTTTTTCGCCAAATTTCATATTTGCAGAAAAAAATCTGGAAGGTATGCTATCATGTTTACAACTTAAAAAAAATATAATTAAAAAAAACTTTTTAAAAACAGGCTTTTAAATAATAACTGGTCCGCCATCTTTGGGAGTCCGCCATATTGGATTTAGAATGACGTCACTTAGCTAACCATGCATTGTCATTGAAACTAAACGTGTATGCAAAATTTCAGCTCAATCGGCTGGGGATAACTGTTTTAAAATTCAGTTGCAAGATTTGGCTCATACTAACAAGGCAAGTTAAATAAAAGCTTGTAAAAACTTTTCTCACGCGGTTGAAAATGAGAATGTTTTCTTTCCTCTTTTCTAAAATCTTTTAAAAGTAATACCTATGCAATTTTTTCGACTCAAGTAAAAGTTTAATGATACTTTTACCTTAACCACAATAACAACAGATGTGTATAGACGCAGTACACATATAGGTAAATATTTATCTACAAAATGTACATTCCCATTGTAAATGCCAAGCATTTAACTTTGGTTTGTGCCCATTCGAGAGAGCTACAACTAGCATTATAAACTACCAGTAAAATCAGTAAAGGAAATAACCTCACTCTTACTACAACGAACTACATATGCATTGAAAGTTGAGGGTATTGACAAAAAATAATCGACAACAGTGCCGTTTAACATTTTGTCACAATTTTGGAATTTTGGACTTTAAATGAAACCAGTACTAGACTTTCTTTTAATTTAGAAATTCCAAAATGTGATGATACAATTTTTTTTGCAAATTTGACTTTGCTAGAATTTTCGAAATATTTGCAACAACCAATGTCAACCAAGTCCAATGCAATTTCGAGGAAAACCTACATAAGAAAAGCAACTAAACTTGCTTACGAGACAGATCTCTGTGGTCGATAGACGACTAGGCGAGCATCGATGCAAAATCAGCTTTCTCGGTACTTCTTAAACAAAGTAATAATAGTTCTATCTATACCTAAATATGCAACAAAATCAAATCGAAATAAATTTTAAATATTTACATTCGAGTTTACGTTATTTAATTGTGCAGTTCTTGCAGGCAGACTGCCTCAGAACAATTAGAAAGCCAGCACGAGTGACAGTGACGTGGGTTTGTGCTCTGAATCACAGCTGTTTGCGTGACGTCACGTGCAAAAGGTCTATTTTAATAAGAAGTAAAGATCGTAGGAGTCTTCAAACACCAATAGGCCATATTTTGTTTAGTACTAATAATAACCGACCACTAGCATTTTTATATTAATACGGAAAGGACCTCGCACCTATAGGTCTATTTTATGAAGTTTTAAAATATTTCGATGTGCTTTACTACCAGGCCCTATATATAATTATTACTTGGTCTAGTATCCTATGCTACCCCAGGACTCAAGAAAATAAATAAACAACGCGAAAACTTTCTACCTTAACATCTTGAAAACTATATGTTCGTAGTAATAATAATAATAATGATGATAATAATAATATTTACTTACAACAAAGCAAATATTTTACAATACAACAAAAAAATGTTGAAAGAATTTAGATAAATACAGATAAATAATAATCAATATGTGATTAAATACTTATTTTGATTACATTAAATATATTAATGATGAGACGAAATACATACTATTACAGTCTATAATGGATGCATAAAACATTATTGCAATGTAAATTAATCAAAACATAAAGATAAAAAGACAATAATGGCAGCAAAAACAAAACATTTCAAAAAGGTTACGTGTGTTACATTTCACAGATTCATTTGTTTTGTTTAAAAAATATTTGTTAGGTCAATATTATTCTAGAATATAAGAATATAAAATTTTAATTTTTTTTCGGTAAGCGATTTATATTTTGTATGTCGAATATGTATGATCTTTGACCAAGGATTTTGTCATTAAAGGAACTAAATAATGATGTCTTTGCCGTGTGCCATAATTATGCGAAAAAAATGTGGCACGGTGTTTAGAGAGAAATGTTAATGTTAAAATAACATATTTGCCTTAAATGAAATACTTTAGCTTTTGAAAATATATAAGGTCAGATGGATATATTATGCCTTTGTACATTATTATTTTCAGAAATCGTTACTGCAGAAGGGATGCGAGATGGAGATTTTAATGCACCACACCATACTAATACTCCATATCTCAAGTGAATTTCAACTAAGGCATTGTAGAGTATTTTTAGTTGTGTATTGTTTTTCCCGAATTTCGACTCTGATTTGCTCAAAAGTTGGCAGTTTTTTGATAAGAAAAAGGTATCTAATAAGTCTTCAAAATCTATAGTTAATAATTTGTGAGCAAACCAATCTTTTAAGAGGACAAACACAGTTTGTACTGTCGTTTTGAGTTCGTCCTATGTATTTCCCTATAAAAATGACAGCATCGACAGCAAAACCATTTATCCCCCTCTGGTCTGTAATGAGTACAGAGCATCAATATACAGGTTAAAGAGTATGGGACCTAATATAGTACCTTGTGGCACTCCATATTTCACAAAATGTAGCTTGCTCAGTATATTACCCACTTTGACACATTGGTGTTAGTTTTTCCCTAATGCCTATGTTTTTCAGTGATTTTAACAGCAGGTCGTGACTGATCATGTTGAATGCAAATGTAATTACTTTTATTCTTTATTAATCAGTTGTTTGGATTTTCATACTTTAATATAAAATAGATAGTTTAATCTCCAGTCGCGCTAAATATCCCTTCATTACCACTTGTCTTCACTATTTTTACTTTCACTGATGCCTTATTTCTTTAAATAAAAATATAAAGTTATATGGATGTAATGCAATATAGACAAATCCACATGTTTTGTCTTTCACTGTCTATACATATTTACATCTACACTATGTTGGACAGTCTTCAAGGCGTTTGATTTCTTTAGGACTTTATTTTTAGATTCAGTGGTCTATGACTAACTAACTTAAACTGGTGGTTTTATGTCCATATTGCTATGTACCTCATAAAATGTTACATGCTTGTATGTAATATAAACTCATAATGTTCGATGTCTATAAATAACATGGTTTGATATAGTATAACAGTTTTAACTTTAAGGTTTAACAACTAAAACTTTCAATTAGAGCAATATAAAATATCATTGTTGAAAGAATAGTTGATACCTACATAAATCAGAGTGAAACCAAACAATTAAGTTATGTTTATACTGTTACATGTTTACACCTCTTTTGTAAACACCCTGTATCGTGGATCCGGGAATTATAACATCAGGGTAACACTAAACTCTAATTTATTTATAATTCACTACTTCAGTCACTTGATCACTTTGCTTACTTTTTCTTAATGTTTCAAAATTCACCATCTGAACTAAAAACTGTCCACTCTATGCTTCTTCATACCTTTATATACCCAAAGATGAGAGTTCCAGAATATTCTGTTATGATTCACCAGATCTCTAGATGTTTCTAGAAGGCCAGATTATGACACTGCACGCCATCTCTGGGCCGATAGCCGAACCAACCAACTAGCTTAATTGTTTCCTGTTACTTTTATAACTGTTTCTGGGGGTAGAAATATCTAATAATACATTGTTTTGTAATATCTGAACTTTAAATAAATTAATGAAGTATCAATTTTGTTCTACAGCAATTTTTAGTCACTAAGGGTATTTTCAGCTACCCAAGTAACAATTTTAGTTTTAATATACTCTATAAGATATTCTGAAAGCTTATTTCTAAGACTACTTATTAAAATGGTCTGGAAGGACTCTATAAAACTGACTTAAAACCCTTATAAGAGTACAGAGGCCCACCTAGAGAAAGACCCACATGCCTCTTTAAAACTACTATTAAAGCTTTCAAGTTTTAATGAACCATCTAAATCTTTACTCGTAGAATATTTGAAGAATATTATAAAACTATATTTGGTTTAGGATAAGCAATATATTAAAATTTAAAAGGCACACACAAATGCATTGGGAGTTCTCACAGTGGCCTAAAATCTTCAACGAGACTAAGTTTACTGTAAAACATGGTTAGATAGTTCTTAAAAATTCGCGCGCCCTCTAAAAACATAAATTTAAAAAAATACATGGATAATTATTTTTTCTTTTCTTCACAAAACCAAAACTTGGAACCTTCTCAATATGGCTGACCACTATAAATTGCTTGGTTGCTAGAAATAATGGCGGCTATAAGCATAAACCCTTCTAGTTGTGAATAATTCTACTTCTAACGTGTTTTGGCTTAAAATGTCTATTAAATTACCAATTGCTCTTTAAGTATGCCAATTTGTTCCTGTAGAAATATATTTTAAGTCTCATTGGTTTTAAAATATTTTTTAAAACTTTTAGGCTATTTTAAAACCTCTTCTAAACCTTTTAAGTAATTAATGCAACCGCTTTAGGATCTATAGGACTTATGGTGTTTGTAAAACCTAACCTAAAAATTCGGTTTGATTTTAAGATTTTGCTACATTTGTAGAAAGTTATTGCTAGTACCGCTTGCCATGTTGGTCGGTATGTCGGTAATGGATATTGCCTGCCCTCTTCCAGACAACCTTGTCTTTGGATTTGGGGGGTTGTCTACTATGTGTGTTGTGTTTATTTATCCACATACACACGGCATCCACATGAAATGCCAACGAATATTTCTTAATACAGCTTTAAAACTACCTATTTTAAAACACTATAGCCTGGATAAAGAGAAACCAAATCCTTTCATGTTTAAGCCTGACTTATAGGTTTCTGCCCATTTCATTAAAACTCTAAAAAGTTGTATTTATAAAGGTTCGACTCGAAGTGATCTCAAAGTATATTAGATTTATAGGCCAGCATTAACAGCTAGCCCAAGATAGTTTTATAGAGCGATTATAAAACCTCAACATTCCCTAAATTCTTCAATAAAACTCGATTCTTCTAAGTTGGACTTAGCACTAGAGAGTTTTATTAAAGGCTTGACAAATACCTTGATAAGTTAGTCATAAATCAATAAAGACTACAAGATAATTTAGTTTTAATGTAAATTCTTGAAAGCCTTTTTAAAACTTTCTTTAAGACAAAACTGTCTTTAAGTGCATTTGACATTTATTATATCTGGTTTATGAGGTGGTCATTATAAAGCACTGATAAAACCTAAATAAACCTAAAAGAAATTTAAATTGTTACTTGGGTAAGTTGTAGGATTTGAACTTGAAGATTGTTTGGAATAAAGGTAGTTCAAATTATAAAAATAGGATTTCCCTTTAATATTTACGATGGCATCATAAAAATAACAAACAAGGTTCAGTTTGTGCAATCTCATACTTATGTAAAAACCTATACGATAGTCGATAATTGATAGTTTTTCTTTGCCCTTTGAAATTTAAATGGTTGGTGTTTACGTCATTTCTGACGAATATATTTGAATAAATAAAAGCAATGAAAACGTTTACAAATACATTTGCAGATTAAACATCTATAAAAAATTTGATGGGTTTTTTATAAAATTCAGAAAAGCTATGATAAATATTTACACAATACATCGTATGGTACAGAATGAAATAAAAATGTTAAATTCTCTTTTTCACCTCGCTGAGTTTCAATTATATATCGGTTATCAAGCAGAGAGGTAATTTACTGGTGAATACTCGTTTTATGAGTAATTATTGTAAAGTCATCGTGATGATGTATAGGTGTTAACTAATCACATATCCAATTATCAATATTAATGAGGAGACTAACGACAAGAGATGAATCTAGATTAAGTTTGCAAAGTTTAGTGGATCCAAAGGGATGAGCTGTCGGAAGCTTGTGGATAAGCGGTTAGTATTGATTTTGCTTGATATTACGAAAATTAACACAGTTTAGTAGCACGTTATTTTGTACATATTTTCCGAAATCACACGGTCTGAAACTTTTTTTGTGCGCACGATTACTCTGGAACCGTTTAAGATATTGACCTGAAATTTGATACTGAAACACCCCATACCCCACTCGTATATTTATCTCTCTCTCTTTTGAGTGAGACAGAAAAATATACGAAGTTGGCCATTTATGTGATCGTCTAGATTTTTAAAGTTAGGACCCAAATTTACGTTGTGATTGTATTTTTGTTTAACCATAGATTCTTTTTATAAAGTTTGATATTACTTGTTTCTATTTACTGATCAAATTTATTTATTAATTTTGGCAACACTCAGTTATTAGATGATTTTACCTTGGTACTGTTTTATTTGACTGTACTTTATTTAATACTGATTTCACTGTAATTACAAATTGCATTTGTAATTGATTTATTTTGTCTAAAGAATTATATTCTTATTTAAAATCTCACTTATTCCTGAAAAGTAGAATATTGAAGGAAAACACAGAAAACGTTTTAATACGTTTATTTTAGACAACTGTCATATTCATTTGAAACATTGCATTATATAATTGTTGGGACAATTGCCACAGTTTACATAAAAAGAAGGAAAGCATTCGTTGGGACAATTGTCACATTAATCCGTCGAATAATCAGATCAGCTATGCAAACAATAAAATAAATTGTTTACAATGACAATAGTCATTTTCCTGAAGTATTTATAATGGTCGTCGTCATACGTAAAATTTGACACAGCTCGGGAAATTTCCCAATCAAGATAATAATATGGTGATAAAAAGGCAATCAACAAAATCTTATCAAATTGCCACGACAACTGTCGTTTCGAAGCGTAGTGTTGTTGTTGTGGCTAGTTACAATTGCACTTGGCCGAGACCAATTGGTCCCATTTCGTTGTATCGTTGTTATTTGTATCTAGATGAAGTGACAACCAACAAAATCTTGTGCTTGCCTTTCGAAAATCTTCGAAATTAAAACTGATAAAAAAAGAGCTGTGTTCAAATCTTATCATATGTAAATGCTAATTTGATGAGGTATAAATGCAGAGATGGCAATTAAGAATTCTTAAATGCAAACGCTGAAGACTAATAATTGCAAAATCTGCAATAGACCATTCGCGACTGTACTAAATATTATTTACATAGCTGAGCGGAGTATTAAACAACAATCGTTGTAATAACATTTTAAAAACCCAACGAAACTTTCCATTAATTAAACTACTAAAATAGTTGCAAATCACAATTGTGAGTTAATTAATTTGCATACTGAAAATGCATACTTTTCAATAAATAAACTATTATCAAAGTACCACAATGAAAATCTAAACGCAAATTACTTTTGAGTTGACTTCGCAGATTATAGAGTCGTAAATTTTAATTAGGAGAAGAAAAAAACGATTAACGTTGTCATTAAGTCAAATTTAGTAAATTTATAAAAATAAAAATTCGAGTTTAATTTCATATTAAAGTTAATGGACAAACCAAAAATGACAACGTCTCGCATATGATTAAATAATTTTTTATACTTATTGTTTGATATACTGTGAGGTCTCCAGTTAAATCTCCCCCAGCTCCCATAGTAGCGTCGGCGTCGTGTGCGTCGCCCATCTTAAGAGCGAACTTGAAAGTACACAGTGCTAACGAAGTTAACTAACATTTGCCTTCTTCCACAGGACGGGCGAGTGACCCACGGTAGGCACCTCACGGTCTAGCCAAGAGCAACCCCAGGGGGTTACACTCGGACAGACATGAATTACCTACTCAAAGCACTCGTCGCTCTGTGCGGAGATTGAAAAAGCCAGTAAACCTTTTGATTTCAACGGTCCCTGCTTCGTCGTTCAGCCTTCACAGATTCGTAAGAAAATCTGTATAACTACGGAATCATATAGAATGATCCGCACTACGAAACTATCCACGGATAGCCCGCACTACGTACCATCTGACGATGGTCGCACTACGTACCACCTTTGGGGGTGGCCGCACAGCTGAACTCAAACAAAAGCAGGTACCGGAGTAATTAATACTGCCAGCAAGTGTACTCTCGAAGAGCAGGTCAATAAAAGACAAATTTGTTTCCCCGGAACCTCGCTTATATACAGTTTTAAAATAGAGATAAAAATCCTCAAACTGAAAGGGTGAGAAGGACAGTAAACCAAGCGAGCTTCGCGATCTACGTAATATTTGACACATATGCACCTAACGCTCGGCCAACCCTTCGGTTATCTAAATTACCCATTAATAAGAAATTTCAAACTTAAGTCTTTAATGAATATGGCTTTTTATCGTTTACGTTGATGATCTTTCTGTTTATGTAGCACATTCTTTTAGCCGATACGTTTGTGAGAACCTCAACTTTTGCGTCGAAATAAACCCTGTTAAAACTGTACACAATATTATATAGAAAATAATATTTCTGTATTTAAGTAAATTATACATAAAAATGATTTTATTGTTATCGTAAAATATTTAATTTTGATTGGAATTGTTTTAAAGTTCTGAAATATTTAAATTCTATTTAAATTTTAGGAAATTAATTTGTAAATACATGACCTAGGTACAGGGTGTTACAATACACAAACAAGATCTGGAAGTACATTATATTTTCATCTTATTCCGTTGAAGGGTTAGGGGATTAATTGGGGGTAAATGGGTAAATCAAGCAGGTAAAAGTCCATAAAACTGGTAGAGAAGCTAATGTCAAAAAAAAAATGTTGGCAATAGCCATCCCCATTACTACCCTCTCCCCATTATAAAAGGTGAAAAAACAAATTTTGATTTAGTGGACAAGAACCAAAGACCACAAAAATTTTTTTTACTTCATCCATCCTCGCTACTGCTGTGGGATATCGTTTTATGGGTTTTTAGGGTAGACGATTTCAAATATTATATTATTAAAGTTCCATAAACAATTATTCCCACATACAATTTTTTTTCGTTGTGAGAGACTTGGGTAGCAAATCTGGATGTAAGTATACACACAAAAACAAAAAGAAGTACGCACAGAGAGAAAATGAAATAATTACCCCGTTTATTGTTTTTGTAACAAATAATCAAATAGTTTAACTTGCTGGGGCCAACTGTCGGTACGCTGGAATTCCAGCAGACCAGCTCACTTTTACGAGTTGGCATAGTAAGTTTCAAAGTATACCGAGAAGGTTGGTTGGTTGGTTGGTTGATTGGTTGGTGGGTTAGATCGTCTGTAGGCCCCTTAAAAGTATTTGCAGATAACTGACTATTTTTTACGGTGATTGCAAAATTATTATTAAAAACACTGGCTGCAGAATGTGAGAAAGATAGTCTATAAAGTGATGTTCTATGTTTTGGTATATTTAAATGTAATTGATTCTTAAATTGGTATTATGAAGTGTATGTCTAAATTCAATTTTAACATGGAACATTGGTCTTTAATGTTTTAAGTAAAAACATACCAAAGTGATGTATTTGTCCGTTTTTTATATTCAACCATTTTAACTCTTTCAGTTTATGCGATACATGGTCAAAGGAGCGTAGATTGTAAATAATCCTAATGCAGGTGTTTTGAATTTTTTACAGTCTACATTAGTTTATTTGATCCAAATTAAAACCATAAACTATATCTCCGTAATTCAGATGTGATGGGATTCACATGGGACTATCTTAAATTTAAAGTCGATAATACTTCTATTACGAAATAAATGCCCCAAAGACACAACTTCTCCGCATAATTTTAGCAATATGTGCCCTAAATCTAAGCTAATTATCGAAAACGATGCCTAGGTTTTTAACTTCTTTACCAGGATTAAGCTCGGAGTTTGACATGCGCAATTTAAAATGTTCGTTCGCCCACTGTTTCTGTGGCCAAAGAACATTTAGCAGATTTAGTAAGGTTAATTTTAAGTCCGTTGCATATTGAATATGTGTATATATTTTCCAAGTCATCATACAAATTGCATTATTTCTCATAGGCATTATCCTTAGTAAAACTTATGTACAACTGACTGTTATCCGTATACTGGTGATGTTTGCAATGTTTAAAATTATCTCCCATATCAAAAGTAAAAATAATAAACAGTAACGGTCCAAGTACTGAACCTTGAGGAACGCCTTTTGACATCATAACATCGCCAGATATGGATGACCCCAACCTCACAGCTGTTAGATAACTTCTAATAAATGCGACTGCAAAATCTGAGAACCCATAATAACGAAGCTTTGCGCACAATAACCTATGATCTATCGCATAAACTGCCTTACTATTTATAATCAAGAAGAACTGAGGCTGTTGTCATTCCTTATACACAGCAGTCAGAATATCATCCCGCACTTTTATTAGTGCGGTGACAGAACTATATCCCCCGCGAAGGCCAAACTGGTAAATTATTATTATTATTTATAAAACAAAAAATTTGGTGATGCAGTATTTTTTCCAACAATTTGGATAAAATAGGGAGTAAGCTAATTGGTCGCAGATCTGATGACTCCGGCTGACTAACCTTGGGCAAAGCAAGTACTACAGCTTTTTTCCATGCTCCTGGAAACTTTCCACTAGCAATACAAGAATTGAATATGACAAAGATGTGGAACAATAAAAGGACAACAGATATTTAACATTTGACGAGTTAATCCTTCATATCCAGAACAGTTTGACTTTAAATTTTTTAAAGCAATCGGTTATTTCATGAAATGTAAAAAAATTATAACCGAGCATAGTGTTATTATATTTATTAATAGTCTCTAATGAAATTGATAGATTAAAATTCAGAGGCAAAAATGTTACAAGTAGTACAAAAGGTCGAAAAAAAAAATTCCGAATTTATAATTTTCTTTCATATATTTTATATTGTGATACTTTCTAATAGCCTTTTACATTTTGCATTAAAAAATTTTGTTGTTTTAATAAAAATAGCGTAGAAAAAAAATAGTTTGAAAAATTGTGGAGAAGGCGCCGGAAATTCTACCTAAAAATAACAAGTGAAAAAAATATTCCGTCAAATTGGCTAAAACTTTCTTTAAATAAAGTATGTGTCTTCCTGATCAAAAAACTCTTTTTGAAAAACTTTTGAAAATGGCTCCTTTGACCTTTAACATCCCATCAATAAATTATAAATTCTTGTAAAATTCTGTATTTTCTCGAAGTTTTAAAAAATACCGAAAATGCTTCAAGATTTTTCTGAGATTTGATATGATTTTTATGTGTTAGGAGACATCTTTTAGTTAGCCTAAAGTTTTTCTTGGTGCGCCAACGCCGTACGTATGGATATTAATGCAAAACTCTCAAAATTCTCAAATTCTCTCCAATTTTGTATTTACCTTTAGAATATTCAGTACACATTACACAAATTTTCGAAATCCTGAAAAATAGTCAGTTTGGTAACTTTTTGTCTTAGACTAAATAGGAATCACATAAAAATCTGCATTATAATTGAATATCAGCTCTTAATTGTTTTATTTTGCAAGAGTTATATTTATCGGTTAAATGGAAATGAACAAAATACTTTCTGTTGCTGCATGATTGTTTTTGCGGTCGGGCAGTGCAAATTGTCGGTCTGAGAAAGTTACTAAAACAATAATTATTGAAAGCATTTACATTTAAGACAACCTTTAATTCTGCAATGAATGCACTTTGACAATGCAAAACCTAGAAACGAATTCCGCAGAGAAAAAATAGATTTAAGTGGTCTACACACGATACAATTTGTCGGACCGTGTGTGAGCTGATGAACAATTTTTATTATCTTGATTTGCACAATGTACAGATTTTGTTAGAATAATTTTGTTGAAAACATGTTGTAACGGATTGAGGGAATGTAAATTATTTATTTTTTTTACTTTACAAGGAATAGCAATTTCAGTTTAATTTATTGTTAAAAAGTTTGTAGCAAAAGTTTTCCAAATGAAATATTTTTCATAGAAATTAGAAATTTCTCACAAGACTTATTTTCATCAAAGTCCAGACAAATGACCAATTTCCTCAGAACTGAAAAATATTTTATTCGAAAAAGTTTCTACTACACACGTTTTGGCATAGTAGTAATAGGGAAAGATTGAAAAACATGACCGTAACTCGAAAAAAAAGAATTAAACTTTGGTTACAAGTTAAAAAAACCGCTGCCCAAGGAATCACTACTTCCACATCCGGATTTTCTATCCAAGTCACACAACGAAAAAATTTTGTATCTGGAAATAATTGTTTATGGAACTTTAGTAATATAATATTTGAAATCCTCTACCTCAAAAACCCATAAAACGATACCCCACATCGGTAGTGGGGTGGGGGTGGTGACAGGGGGTGGGAGTGGGGGGTGGATAAAGTAAAAAATATTTTGAGGTTTCTGGTTCTTGTACACACACTAAATCACATTTTTTTTCATCCCCTTTAATAATGGGGTGGGGGTGGTAATGTGGGTGGCTAATGCCAAAAAGTTTTTTGAGACCTTAGCTTCTCTTGTCTATACTAAATATCAATTTTATGAACTCTTACCTGCTTGATTTACCTATTTACTCCAAATTTACCCCAATTTACCCCCCAACCCTTCGACGGAACAAGATGAAAATATAATCTAGTTCTAGATCTCGTTAAAGTACATATGTGTACCAAATTTCAAGTCAATATCTCAAACGGTTCCAGAGTAAACGTGCGCACGAAAAAGTTACAGACCGACAGACAGACAGACATTTTCTTTTCGCTCAAACTTGAAATCTCGACGTTTCATGACATTCTAAGCCTATTTGAACAATAAAAATTTTTTTTTTATTTTTTTGTCGTTACTATACTTCCACTGGATGTGGAAGTAATAGGCCAAAGTTCACGAAACAAAAAAGTTTAGGAGTTTTACGGATCCGCGGGAATCTATAAGGGGGTAAAAAGAGGTGTTTTTAATAAAAACAATCGATTTTTTTCTATTTTCTCGGAAAATATGGCATTTACAAAAAAATTGTTCAAACAAAAGTTGTTTCTGGCAAAATTAACTTTAATTTGGTATTTTTAAATTAATTTTATAGCAATAATTAACCGTATTTCGGTTAATTGTCGAAATACGGCCGTTTTTATAAGTAAATTGAACATCTAGGTGATGCTATATATTAACGAAAAAACAGCATTTTTGAAAGAAATAGTATATTGTGTATTTAGGTGTGAAAGCAATACATTCCCGGACCAAGATGCAAATTGCTGGTCGAAGCCAACAAGCATCGAAGTCGAGTTAAAGTAAAGTTTTAGTACAGGAAGTACTATAGTAGTGGTAGCAATAGTAATAGTAGTAGTAGTGGGTTTTACTGACATCATGAATGAATAGCCACAGAAATTATTGGTAGTCATGAAAAAAAATCAAATGTCGATTTGAAAAATGTTAAAAATCGAAAAAAGTTGGCCTTTACTTTCACTTTCAATGTTATGGGGGCACAGCTGAATAATAACTTATTAGAAACTAGGGCATAACACCCCCTAACGGAACTTCAAGGCGTTGCACAGTGTGCAAAAAATACAAGTCGGAGGTCAAAATTCTAAAACTCTCCATACCGACTTCTGGGAAAAATCTTGGAAAAATTTAATCCGTACTCGGGGGTGAGATATAAGGGGTGAAAAAAAAACAATGTAGAATATTGTTTTGTATACAAGACACATGTATATAGTGAATAATACTACATAGACTGTTGAATTTGTTTACAAAATTATTTATAATAATAATATTTTAATTTTTTTTTACAGTATTTTTTAGTAAATATATAATATATTATGTAATATCAGAGCCTTTAAATATTCATTTTTGAAGAGTGAAACCATAATAATAAGAAAAATACCAATTTAGTTATATTTACCGGGTCAAACCGTGTTAGCATCACTGCTGCTCCGCGTATAATAATAATGATAATAATAATAACAATAATAATAAACGAAATAATTTGCATAATCTTGTATTTCGTTACAGGAAACCTTAGTGACATTAATTATGGAGGAAATAAAATTAAATCGGCAGAAAATTTTTGATTTTTGGCATGACACAACTGGGGTTGCTGCTGATAAGTTCAAATACGTTTACATCCAAGTTTGTCATGTTATTGGAGATGAAAATTATGCAGACGAAATAATGTTTGATTCGAAGCAAAAGCTTTATCTGTTGTGCAATGAAATTAGTCGCAGATGGACTAACAGCGGTAGAAGTAAAACTAAGTTCTTGAATAAATACTCATCGTGGCTTCAAAAAAAAAATTATTTTCACCGTGCCCATGCCACTGGCACCAGTTCCAGTGGAAACTTCAGCTGCCATTCCAGAAGTACCAATACCATCATCATCTGGAGTAGGCCGTCCAGCGAAAGACTATGAATCAAGTAGTGTGAGAACTAAACGACGAAAGACGGTAGGGCAGAACTGTTGAAAAAAGTTACTCTACATCTCACCCTCCGAGTACAGATTAAATTTTTTCACTGTTTTTTCCAAAGTATTCTATTTAGATTATAGGTTTCGAAATTTTTCCACATTGTTTTTTTTTCAACCCTTATATCTCACCCCCGAGTACAGATTAAATTTTTCCATTATTTTTCCCAAAGTTTTCGAAATCTATTTAGTTTTAATTATAAATTTCGAAATTTTTTCTACATTGTTTTTTTTTCAACCCTTATATCCCACCCCCGAGTACAAATTAAATTTTTCCAAGATTTTTCCCAGTAGTCTCTAAATATTCCAAGAAGGTATGGAGAGTTTCAGAATTTTGACCTCCGACTTGTATTTTTTGCCCACTGTGCGTTGGGCGCCTCTTTCCCCCGCTATACGTATACATATATGCCCCCAGATAAAAGATAGGTATCCCGTATCCCACTTACGGTCAGAAGGTTACAACAACACTCGATATCAACACTTATCTACATATACTTGTGGTAATATTTTTTCGAAAGCCTTGGCACATTCCGTGTAGAGTCCGTGTGGTCCTGATGGTTCACCTCACGTTTCCAGAACAAAACAAACGATTAACCGATATCTCAACCAGTTCTAGAGAAAGATAAAAGCCGTGAATGATTGAAAATACCAAATTAAACCAAGGACGGATAATATGTGTAATTTGATAACTCTCGCGTAACAATTTTACGTAAAACATTAAATGGCAGAGAAAATGTTAGAAACTGATTTTAATGTTTTTGATAAAAGTCTGAAATTGGATCATATACAGAATATATTCTGAGCTTTGTTACAGGGTGGTCACGCGAACATTAGAACCCCATTTGACTTCGTTATTTTTGGAATTACATAAAAAAGTGTAAAAATAAAAGGTATAGAAAATCACATTTATTTTCCAAAAATTCAAGTCAGAAAAACAATTGAAAGTCGCATTTCGGAGATATTAACTTTACTAGGGTTTTTTGTAACGAAACATTCAATATATCTTAACACTGTCTAACAGTGGCGGCAATTTTTTAAAAAAATACCAAAGGCACATAAAAACAAAAAAAAATTATAATTAGTATGTACTATCAGAACATTTTTAATTTATTTGAGAACGTGAACTCTTATTTTAACTAGACTAGAGTTCTTTATTATAGTCAACTGCACAGGGTGGTGACGCGAACGTTAGAACCTCATTTAACCTTGTTATTTTTGGAGTTACGTAAAAAAGTTCAAAAATAAAAGTTATGAGAAATCACATGTATTGTTACCTTGTTTTTTTAAATGGAACACTACATATATTTTTAGATCATTTGAAGGGCCATAGAATAACCTTTTCAATGATGTATGACACATAGTATTTTTCTTAAAAACTATAGTAAATATTAAGTTTCATACTTTTATTTTATTTGAGGTTCGTTTGTTTACCGTTTGCACTTTTCCTTTACCAAAGAAAGCTGAAGTGGTATTGCATCCACTGAACGCGTGGACAAACAAAACTGTCTCCTTACAGCTTTTTATTTCCTTGATTAAACTCAAAAATCCTTGCTGGCCGCCTCCTCTGTTACTAAACTTAATACTCTAATACAAAACTTATAACTAAATAACAGACAACAAGAATATAAGCAAGACATAATGCTACAAATTATAAACGCATCTGTGTGGAAAAAGGGAAAACTAAATAAAAATCACTTAATCAAAACCCGCTATATATGTATCTTACAGAGAAAATTCCGCTTCATAAATTCATTCCAGAACATTTTTCTAGTTAAAGTAACCGGTTTTAAGATATTCGCTGCAAAACTTGGAATTAGATCGATTTTTACCTCTGCACTCCTCTGTTCGGACGCTGTTAGCGCGACATAGGTGAGGATAAGCTATAAGGTTAATACATTCTTTTATGCAGAATTTAACCACATATTTTTTATTTCCTATACTTTTTCTCTTCCGACGAACGGTTTACAAGATATAAGTGAAAAACCAGCGTCAAGTCCCCGTTAGGAATAGTTTTTTGCAAAAATGGGACGTTCCACTCGGGCGGGGGGAAACTTTTCGGGTATCTATTTCTACCCTATCTATAAAGTACGCATCTCAAATATTATTACTTTATAAATTATTTCCTCTATTCACTGTTTTTTAATCTAATTTGCGTGTACTAATGTTCAAATGGCTGAATTTGATCTGAGTTTTTAAAGATACCGATTTTACAGAGCTTTAAAAACTCTAAAATAATGTAATTATCATAACTTATACTTACACGGGAAATACAGTATTCTATGCACTATTTATCTGGACAGTTATCTCGTGTGCTCGATATAATTGAAACGGGATGTTGGAGCAATCGATAACCAATATTTAAAATATTTATGTTTTCAATACACTGTTCCCGCACCTGCTATTCAATATCACTACGAGTATGAAACATTAATTTCAGTAACACAATAATATTTCTATCAACGTCAAAATATTACCGAATAAACCACATCCGCTCTGTGCCAGAACAACATTTTGATAAAAAGAACGCTTAGGAACGGAATGCGATAATACTTTTTCTATGGTAATTGAAACAATTTGTTGAGGACAGCTGATGGAAAGGCAATTGGTTACAAATGAAAATATAGTATAGCTTTTCATGTTGGCTGTACGACGTGGGTATGTACGTCCAGTTTCATCTAGTTTCTTTTATTTTAATTGTTTTTCCAATAACTATAATAAATTTAAAAAATAATTAGTAGTAATACATCTAAAAAATGACGATGGCACTGCCGAATATTCTTCTCTTAATTCGGCACAATAACGCAGCGGACTGAAGCGTATTAGTGACGAGCAGGCTTGGTCACTGTTTATCGTGTACTGAGTTCGATTCCCAGCTCCGGTACTGACAATGTCGGTGGGTATGGGTATGTTTGCGTTTTTTTCAAATGTGTATCCCCTTCCGCAAAGCCTTGGCTTTGGATTTAGGGATTGTCTACTATGAGTACTATGTGTGTCGTGTTTTATATTTTTTATGTTTAATCCATTTTGAGTTGTCATTATACTTGGAAATATACGAAAGCGTAGAATAATTGCAACTTTAAACTTACAATTATACATAATTACCACTTTAAACTTAAAATGATGTATAATTGCAAGTTTAAACTGCAGAAACATTATATATAATTTATTTATTTATTTAAATTACACTTTAACTGAGGGGGCAATCACTTGAAATTATGTGTCCCACAATTGCAATATTGCACACATATTGCATACAGATTGCACACATATTGCACGATATTGCACATTCACATTTTCCGCTGAATCTAGCCTCAGAATTAGCCCATCACGTCAGGACTTTGAAATATTTGAGGTTAAGTACTTAAAAAATGGCTTTTTTGACTATCCTTTTTCCGCAGTTTTGCTCTGATATCTCCAAAACTATTAGGTTTATCAAGATCATGTACATAAAATTTCTGACAAAATTGGTCCTATTCATATTTTTGATCAACCTCAGAGTTATCGAGATATGGAGGGGAGAAATCTGTGAAATGTTAAAAATTGACAAATAAAGCTAAACATTGTCTTAGATTTGTCTGATTTGAGCTTAAATTGTTTGAATTGAAGTGGAGATTGAATAAGTAATAAATTATGGTAACCATGGTACCAGAGGGGACGGGGGGGAGGGGGGACGGGAAGATGGTTAAATGTAAGAAACAGTGAAAGTTGAGATTTGAAACGTAAAAAAGACAAATCTTGATGTGCTTTACATTTATTACAAGATAATAATGTATTTTCAAGATTATTACAAGATCAGAAAGTATTTTCAAACTTAGCCATGGAAGACTTACCTCCTTTTCTCATTAGCCCCGTTTCATCAAACAGTGAAGGAGGACATGAACTAAGTTCATATTTAAACAGTTCAGCGAGTTGTTCTCCATCCTTCACTGTACAAACTATTCGATGGAAAAGTTGGTTTGGGTTTATACACACCATCTCATCACGCACTCTGACAGATGTTCGCATAGAAGCTAGGCATTTAACTGTGAACTTGCGTTTCAAATGGATCTCACTGAATGGTTTACCTTTAACTTCCTTCATAGCAGCTAAGCCATATTCCACAGCTTTGTCACAATTAACATTTGTATCACCAAACACTCCGGTAGAAAGTGAAATGAGTTCTTGAAGTTATACAAAAGGATTGTATTCCCGAAGCCAGTTAATAAAAAGCTGAATATCTCTGAGGTTTCGTTTTTGACTTGAATCTCTTAGCTCTACATGTTGCTCTGAAGTCGGCCACCCCACCCCTACCCTTCAAGCAGCCCACCTGCTCTTCATTGTATTCAAGGCCGTCATTCTTTCTCTTTTCCGGATTCCTTTTTCAACTCTCCCCCATTTCAATCCTTACAATTTAAGCTCAAATCAGACAAATTTAAGGCAATTTTTAGCTTTATTTGTCAATTTTTAACATTTCACAGATTTCTCCCCTCCATATCTCGATAACTATTAGGTTGATCAAAAATATGAATAGGATCAATTTTATCATAAATTTTATGTACAACAACTTTGTTTATGTTCATGATCTTGATAAATCTAATAGTTTTGGAGATATCGGAGCAAAACTGCGGAAAAAGGATAGTCAGTGATACCACCACCCCCCAAACCCGACGCCACAAACTTAGGGATTTTTCATGGCGTGTTGTACTGAGGATAGTGAAGAACCTGAGACAAGAATTGCCTATACCTTTTGGATGTTTAGGTTTAGGTAATTTTTTTGTTCTATATTTACTGTACTAATGGTACAAAGTGAATTTCAGGCAATTAATTTGTTGTTTCTTGGGTCCATTTATTCCTATAGGTGTATTTTTATGCTAGATGACAACGCTACGTATTGTATTTAGGGTTATAAGAATAATATGTTATATGCTTCGGGTGTTTTTCAACATTTTGTGGATAAAATGACAGAGCAAGCAGCCTCTCAGTTCTCGTGCAGGATTTTGACTAGACTGATCTTGATTTGTATTTAAAAAAATTGATTTTATGATCTTTTCGAAAATGTCTATAATCACTTTAGTCTTTTGGCTAACACTAGCAGAGATTGCAAGGATTCGAGTTTCTGGTGAAGCAGACTTTTTCACCAAGAATTACTTTTTTACGTAAAATAAAAAATTAAAAAGTTTTTTCTTTTCCAGACTCCATCCGTGGACACATGGTAGTGCGATACCACAATATGCATACCATCCACCTATATAGTTCAGTTGTTCAATTCCATATAGTATTCCTCAAACTAGAATGTGCTGAAGAGGAGCAATGATTTCGAAACATTGCTATCTTTCTGTCATGTCATTAATTCATTTTAATTTTATAATGTACTTAAATATATCGAGGAAATTATTATTATTTTTTTTTTTGTAAATCAGGCTTAAATTAAGTTAAAACAATTCCAGAAAATTGCGGTGCGAGAAGTTCTAATTTAATAATTAAGGAGTAAGCAAGCTCAGAACCTGAATTTAATGAGTACAAATTTGACTTTAAACGAGCTAATTATCTAACTAATTATATTTATCATTTAATTAACGATACATCCGGAGATATCGGTTACCTTTGTACCATTTTGTATAATAATTAGAAATTAATTTTCAAGAAGACCTTTCTGAGAGTCTTCGCTCGTTAATTTGTAAAGAGTAAGCAGAATTCAATAGCATTTGTAAATAATGCTTCCGTCGCGTCGCAACGACGAATATTCCTCATTGAATCTGTAGTTTTCTGCGTGCACTCTGCCGTGATAGAATGCCGCTAACCACGGAAGTCGCCCACGCAAAACAGATGTCTGCACATAAATTGGTTTCTTAAATATGTAACTAGAAAGTATAATACTCTACAGATTTAAAACCATTATTTATTAAATATACATTTTGTGTATCAAAAAGAGAATCATTGTTGACATCTAGCATCTAGCGTTAGTACAGTATAGTAGGTTCCGTATATAATTCAGCGATATAAAAAAGCTCACAAAAAACCGTAAAGGGTACCGACCACATAACACTTTCAGTTTATTTACAAAAAAGGCTATAAAGGTCATTTCCCAACAAGAATGTAGGCCAATCCAACAAATTTGCTCTAAACGATTGGTTGAAATAAACTATGTGGACTATCAGAGGTGAATTCACTGTTTCTTCGTCTTAAAAGTTTAATGAAGTTTTATTATACCTTTCTGTTGAAATAAATTAATTATTTTTATTTTGGAAAAGTACCATGTTACCATGTTATCAGAAAATATTCCCGGCTAATACCATAATGATTGTCATTATGATCCTTATAACATAAATAACTATTAGCTACAAAATAACCGCGCCGATCGTCCTATCAAATGAGACGCTACTCCATTAAGCGACTACGGTATTATAACTGAACACTACACTCCACTCGTCCACTTCCACTCTACTCTACACGTCGCTCGCCTGCGGCCGAGTGATGCGCTATCTATATTACAGATGGCGATTCGACTCTTTTTAACGATTCGTACCAAACGAATCCGTATCGAGAAAGACGGCTACCAGTGATACGAATCATACGAGTACCACCATCTATAATCTATATGTACCCCACCTACCCACCTCTAATCGACACTGTTGTCGAGTTCAGCGGCTCTTAGACTACCCATCTGTTACCACTAGAACGCTGCGTATCTCAGTATTACGTCATCTGACTTCGACACTTTCGTATCCGCGGCCTTGGACAAAACTCGTAACTCTGGCCCCATATACGAACATTAACATTTCCAATGTTAAAACAAAAAAGTGCGCCGGTGACGTCATATCGCGACAAAAACTAAATATGCTGATAACCGGAAACGGTTGGTGATATCAAAAAAATAATTGAAAAAATTTCCCCGTTCCTCACTGGCTTGAGATGTAATAATGTACTTAATTACAAGACATCCTGTATACATATAATAAATAACCAATGTCGGTGATTTTATGGCAATTTCTATATTCTTTATACTTATCTATTTACATATTTTTATGACACTTTCTAATCCACCACTGGCGGAAGACTACATAGCTTAGTATGTTTTCTGCCATCATGAATTAAGTACGCGCGCGTGAAACGTATACTACTAAATTATTCATTTCTATTTTCCGTTTCGAAAGCACAATTTCCAATTTTTTACGCAGAGAGAGGCTGTCATTAAAAGCCGATTATCATTATGCAAAAAAACACTCCAATTAAACTTTAATCTATATCCTGACAGAGAGCGCGTCAAGTTGACTGGATAATTTAGCTCAAACTTAAAACTAACCGCATTTGTAGCACAGTCTGAAACGCTCAAAAAGGCGTTCACGAAAATCCAAATATAGTATCCGTTTCAAAATGGACATTTTTTAGTTAAAACTGCTATTTGGGAAGTGATCTACCAGTCCTTGAAATATTGACGGAGCCTTTTTAAGACCAAAGGGCATTCTTACAAATTCAAAATTACCATTTTTAACTGTGGAAGCATTTTTTGAATATTGTATTTACCTAACTGATCGAGAAGGTTCGCAATGTTTAGAACCACGGATATTTGTCATCAATAGTTAATTCGTTGAGTTTTCTATAGTTCACTACAACTTGTCATTTTTGTTTACCTGAGGCGTCGAGTTTACGGCATATAAAAAATAGTAATGCTAGTAAGCTAATTTAAAAAACCGCTGCCCAAGGAATCACTACTTCCACATCCAGATTTTCTATCCAAGTCACTCACAACGAAAAAAATTTGTATGTGGAAATAATTATTTATGGAACTTTAATAATATAATACTTGAAATCCTCTACCCTAAAAACCCATAAAACCATACCCCACATCGGTAGTGGGGTGGGGGTGGTGATAGAGGGTGGTTGGTAGTGGGGGTGGATGAAGTACAAAAATATTTTGAGGTTTCTGGTTCTTGTACACACTAAATCACAATTTCTTTTCATCCCCTTTAATAACGGGGTAGGGGTGGTAATGGGGGTGGCTAATGTCAAATTTTTTTTTTGAGACCTTAGCTTCTCTTATATATACTAAATACCAATTTTATGGACTCTTACCTGCTTGATTTACCAATTTACCCCAAATTTACCCCAATTTACCCCCAACCCTTCGACGAAACCAGATGAAAATATAATTTAGTTCTAGATCTCGTTAAAGTACATATGTGTACTAAATTTCAAGTCAATATCTCAAACGGATCCTGAGTAAACGTGCGCACAAAAAAAATTACAGACAGACCGACAGACAGACAGACAGAAATTTTTTTCGCTCAAACTTTAAATCTCGACGTTTCATGACATTCTAAGCCTATTTGAACGATAAAAATTTTTTAAATTTTTTTTGTCGTTACTATACTTCCACTGGACGTGGAAGTAAAAACAGTGCTATATTTATTATAATAATATGATTTAATTTATCTTGACAGTAGTTGTCATTTGAATAACAGTTGCGTTCTAAATTTATTTTATTGACGATTGCTATGGATATTCCAAGCATTGCTACTTTTATTACTATTTGCTTAGCAAATATGAAATCTTGGTCATATAATTAAAGTTTTCCACTGGTTTTTATCGAGTTTTTTCTAGTTTAATAATTCACGGGTATGACGAACAATGTAATATGCACCGCGGGTCGTACAGTGCGATTTTTTGGTCTCGAATACTTGCAAACCTCGGCCCTACGGACCTCGGATTGCAAACTGTATTCTCGACCAAAAAAGTGCACTTACGGCCCTTGGTACATAATAGTTATTTATGTACCAAGGTTTGTAAGTGTATTTTACAGGTCGAGAACACAGTGCAAACCGAAGCCCGTAGAGCTGAAGTTTGCAAAGTTCGAGACCTGTAAATACACAATACAAGCCGAGGTGCATACGACGTTTTTCGTACTACTAGCAATATTACAATTTTTAGGAAAATTCATTCAAAATTACTATATTTCAAGATTCGTCGAACTCATTTATTAGTTGGCTTAAGCTCTACTTTGAGTGTGTTTACTTTCTGATATGGTTACTGTCAATAAGTTGTCTTTATAACTGCATAATAATTTCCGCCATTCAAGTTTTTGCAATAAAAATATGGATTATGATGAAAGTATGGACGTTCAGGAGACAGTCAAAAATGCGTGTGCTTCGTTGGTGTCAGAATTTCATTATTATTTAACTACCTTATTACTTTTACCATAGGACATAAAAGTAAATTTTGTGCTTTTTTGACTATGGACTGTATGTGACACTTTCATAATACTAACAGACGTCAAAAAATGACACTTACAGAGCTAGTAGTACGAAAAGTATGTTTATATGAACTTCTGCTGTGGGAAAGATGGCAGGGATCGAAATTGTCGTTGATCTTCATGGTTCATATTTGGGTTTGCAATTCTGCAATTGGTTCGAATTCCTGGTTGGGAAGATCCGTTAATTGATCGAGATCTTGACAAATATCCTGTGGATTAACAGCATAATCCTCGATTATTCGTCCTGAGAATTAGCAGTATAATTCTCTGTTGCTGAAATTTTCATAAACTTTAATAGTATATTATTCAACGAGCGGTAATGACAAAGTTTACAGCACCAGCCGCAGGCGAGTGCTGTAATTCATCAAGTAAGTTATTACCATTACCGCAAGTTAACAATAAATATTAAATTGAGAAAATTTTGTTTAAATTACTGAGTTAGTGTATTAATAAAATTAACTGTAAAATTTAATTTTTGTACGCACTTTTATATTTGTTCTGCGATTTTTCGGGTAATAAATTATGAATTGTTATTAGCTACTTGTCTTCATTCTGGTGATGTACATATTAGTTCATCTTCACTAACCGAATTCATCATTTTTGTCGAAACATGATAAATCACCTTCCTCCCCACAATAATAATGGACCGTCTTCTATTCTATTTCACCGTATCGGAAAAGAATTTCTCTCGGACAGAGCCACCTTCGTGTGTCGCGCGTTACGTCGATTGGACAGGCTAGGCATGAAGATACAGGTGATTGGCTCTGTACCTAGTGATTAATAATAACTCACTCAGTATAACTGACGCTATTTGTTTATGTATACTATTAATTGTTCGAAAGCAGTTCATTAATTAATATATAATCTAATAAGCGTAAATAATAATATATAATTGTATAATAAACAATCATATTATTGCGGTTTTTTGTATCCATTGACTGGACTATTAACACCATTGCCGTTATCGATTTGGCGATTTAATTATTTAAAAACACGATCATATGCCTGACATTTAACTCGAATGAATTTTAAAGTATCGTGTCCAGCACGGTAGTGCGTCATTTTTTAGGCAAACCGTATCGATTATCCAGTTATGTACTGAAACGGTATTGTCTCAATCTAATCAATCTGCTGTGACCTCGATGTGCGATAACTTGAGGTTCCTTTTTTTCAGTAATTCTGTTAAAACAATTTTTCATTAGATATGAAGTTTGTTTACTTACGCACTTTTTTTTAATTTGAAAACTGAAAAAAAAAGTTTCTTTGTTTTGCCTTCATTTAAATTGAAAAAAATAATTTTAACTTTCGTTACCAGCACCAATCAAATATTATTATTAGCAGTAAAACAACTTAGGTTGGCTTTTGACAATATAAGCAAGCAATTTTATACAGGTTAAGAGCTAAAAACTTAATTACAAAATAATTATCACTGAGGTGACTAAGATTTAAAAAAAAATGCCTACCAGTCAGGCAAATCAATTATTAGTCACAAATTACATAAAGCCACGTATAAAAAGAAGTTAAACACGCTCGCTCTGGGAAGATGTAAGGAAAAAATGTGCTTATGAAAACAATTTATCACAAAGTAACAACAGTTAATAAATTAAAAAATCAAAACTACGCACTATACAATTCGTAAAACTTCTTCAACTTCTCAAGACTACTCTCCGCTTAACTAAATAACCATAACTTAATGTTTAAACCTCGTAAATTAAAAATAAGGATTAAATTATTAAATAGGTAATTATATATCAATAAACACTTTATAATATTAATTCATTCACTGGAGTGCATTCTGGAATACGTAGTAGTGCTACTAAATGACGCTCCTAGAACCTTCCGCGGGACCATGAATATTATATATGGAACATCGGCCAATGTAGTAGTAGCTCTTTCTGTCCTTATTTGTCATGTCATTGGCCGAAACGTAGACTCCTCAGCGGTTTTGAGTTAGTATATGTATTATAATATTTATGGTACCTTGGTACCAACGTACTATTTTGTTTCTTGGTTGTGTGTAGCCGCGTTTACTACATTTTTATACCCACGTTGTTTTCAACTAGACAAGTCGTTTTAGAAATACATCATTCTGCAACACAAATCATGAAATTGAAAAAAAGGACGGTAAATAACAAAAAATTTCAAGAACTGAAGACAATTAACGGCAAAATTTATGATTAAAGATATGTTTTATGTGTTATTTAATTTATTCGTGAAATATTCTCACCATATACAACCTGTGCTTTAACGTTTTGTTTATAATTTTTTTTCTCGAGCTAAGTTGCCAAAAGTAATATAATTCGTGTAAAATGGTAGCTCATTATCAAAGATAATAAACTATCAATTTATACTCCTTATTGGACAACAATGCTCTCGAAAACATTTTGCCGATAAACTTCAAAGCACTATTGACATTACATACAATAATTACATGATTTTTTGTTGACATTAAGGATAGGATTTTGCAGAGTGAGAGGGAAATATGAGTTTATTTTCGAGTTAATATAAATATTTTAAAAACCAAACAGTATAATCTTTAAAACTGTTTTAGATAATTGCTATTGTTCTAACGAATACAACTATATATTTTTTTCCATTGTAAATTTCTGTTGTACTTGAATATCGTAATTTATCAATAAAAATAGTTCTTAACTTCTTTATTAGAGTATGGCATTTAACTGTATACAAAATTTATGATAAAAACTGTATATGGTTTTATTCCTTAGAGCAATGGGAAGTACCTGGAACTATTTTAAAGATTATACCATTTATGATTTTTTAAATATTTATAATAAACCGAAAATAAACGCATATTTCCCTCTCACTCTGCAAAATCCTATCCTTAAGCGAGTATTTCAAAACAGTTCTATTTTCGGACATTTTCTCAAGATGACGGCAAAAGTACAACTTCTGGGGGAAGGGGGTGTAACATTAGTATGTGACTTTTAAGACCTAGTTACATGAATTAAAATTAATTCCAGTTTGTTCGGATTATTCCTGATCACAATGCCCTTATCGACTGGCTTATAATGCAAGAAAAAAATTGTCTCAGCGCATTATCCTTAAAAAATTACACATCTGCAACTTATTTATGTTGATATCAAACTATGTATACAAAAATGAAATGTAAAAAAACAAGTTTTTTTTATTATTTAGGTGTACTAAAACAAAAAAAATAAAACAAATAAAATTAATTGTCTTAAAAGCTTGTCGTATTTTTTTTTCTATTCACACGAGAAGTTTCTAGGACAATTCATTTTTATTTTTTTTTTGTTTTAGTACACCTAAATAATAATAAAAGCTTGTTTTTAACAAGTTTTTTTTTACATTTTATTTTAAAATTTTTAATTACGTTTTAATTATGTTATTTTATATTCACACTTAAAATAATACGGGATCCTTCGCTGCACGCATCCTTATTTAAAATCAGACCCTTCGCCATTTCTTAGAATACAACGTCTGAGTGAATACACTATGCGATCGTGTTAAAACTAAAAAAATAAACTTTTTGGTACCATATTGCATTGTCACCAGAAGAACACGTGTATGCAAAATTTCAGCCCGGACGTCGTTAAGGTTAAGAGGTCCAAAATAGTGTTATATATTCTACCCCCAGAGACATATATGGGAGCTCCCTCTAAGTTCCATGCAGAAGAAATACAGAACAATTAAGTTAGTTATTGGCTAGTTCGGCAATCGTCCGAGAGATGGCGCGGTGTCAAAATCTAGGTATCTAGAAACATCTAGAGAACTGCTAAAAAGATCTAGAACTACTTATCCAAGAGTATAAAAGCAGAGAGAGTGGCCGCGCAAGGAGAGTACAGTTCAGATGGTCAAATAGTTGAGTACAGTTTAAGTGAGCAGAGTAGTACAGATCAAGGAGTAAGTGATCAAGTGACTGAATAACTGAAGAATAGTACTCAGTGTTATATTAGTAAAGTAATTAATTGTAGAGATTAGTATTAGTAAGTTAATAAATTAGTGTTTAGTGTTACCCTGGTATTATAATTTTTGGATCCACGGATCCACGTGGTGTAAACACGTAACAATAGACGTCCAAAAATCCTCCTAAACATACTAACACACATACAAAGCAAGTTGAATAAAAGCTAGTAAAAAAGTTTGTAAATATGGCAAGGGCAATCTAGGCAATATTCGTTTAATGAACAAGTTAGCTGAACCTTCGGCGTGAGACCGAAACAAATTTCCAGAAGATGCCAACTAATTGTCGAAATTCGTGTCGATGTTTTAATGTCTTTACTCTTTTAGTGCTTGAGAAATTTACTTTAGCATCAAAAACTGTTAGCAGCTTTTCCACAGTTAAAAACTGTATTTAATTAGACTTTCATAACATAACACAGAAACAATAAGTTATATACAAAGGATTTATTGAGGGTACACGTTTAATTAATCATTTGCATTGTGCTGCAGTACAAAACGAATTATTTTAGATTGAGAATAACAATCCAGATAATGAAAGGAATTAAATTATTCAACGATTCCAGCGCTAAGAGAGTTTGTAAATTTTCTAACTAAAACAACATAAAGGCACATTCTATTGTGATTAAACTTTTAGCTTGATTGTGTATAATTTATATCCCACCGAGTGTAACAATAATCATAAAAGCAGACTTTGAAGGAAATGTACTCGAATTTTATTGCTGACTCATTTCCATGATGAGAGAATGTTAGCCGAGTGTAACTTGACATTCTTTAGTTGTAAAATGAGAAAAATCCTGATTTATGAGAGAACCCACATCATTAATATTCTATATACAATAGTCCACTCAAATTAGGAAAAAAAACGCCATTTTAGAGGAAAATTTTGAACAGCAGTTTCTCTGCATAGATAGTAAGTACTCAACTTTTAGAACAATTTTTTGCTTATGCGCAGAAAAAAAAATACATGATTTTTGAGATATATACATATATATACGTTTTTTCGTGTTTTTTTTTTTATTAATTTAGACTTTCATATCTCGAAAAGCACACGTTTTTAAGGCTAAACGAACATAGCTAAACGTGTTCAGAATATGACTTGCTACAAAAAAGGTTCTATACATTTTTCCGATTATCCCATTGGCTTTTCCGGAAAAGCGACTTGAAAAATATGTTTTTTCGTGTGTTTTTTATTTTGAAAGCAAATATCTCGAAAAGTGCGCGATTTTAGGGCTAAATGAACATAAGTAAACTTGTTCAGAATGAGATTTTCCACAAGAAAGCTCCTATATATATTTTTCCGATTATCGCATTGGTTTTTCCGGAAAAGCTTCTTGACGAATATGTATATTTGCTTTTTCGTGTTTTTTTTTTATTTGACGTATTTATCTCGGAAACATTAGTAAACTTGTTCAGAATGTGATTTCCTACAAAAAAGTAAATATATATTTTTCAAGAAGCTTTTCCGGAAAAACCAATGGGATAATTGGAAAAATGTATAGGAATCTCATTCTGAAAAAGTTTACTTATGTTCATTTAGCCCTAAAATCGCGCACTTTTCGAGATATTTGCATTCGAAATAAAAAAAAAAACACGAAAAAAACATATATACTTTTCAAGTCGCTTTTCCAGAAAAGCCAATAGGATAATCGGAAAAATGTATAGAACCTTTTTTATAGGAAGTAGTATTCTGAACACGTTTACCTATATGTTAATTTAGCCTTAAAAACGTGGCCTTTTCGAGATATATACGTCTAAATGAAAAAAAAAAAAAACGATAAAACGTATATATACAGGGTGTCCCACTTAAAACTCTCGGCGCCATTTTCTCGGTAACCAAAAGCGATAGTTGAATTCTGTAGAAGGTATCTACTAGAATATATAAATGACTTCAGTTTTATTATTATTATTATTATTATTAAATGGCGTTGCGATGTAAAGAAATTTTTCAATCCTAGGAACGATGAAATGAGTTGCATGAGTTGAAGAATTATATTCTGAGCAACTTTTATAACACGAACTCGGACACGAAATTTTCGAAAAATCACTGGTTCTCGAGATATTTGAACTTCAATATAATTTTTTAGAATATAAAAATCTTCATAACTTTTTTAAAATACATTTTAGATAATAAGTCCTTTGGGACATTTTTCATAGTGAATTAGGCTGATTTAGATGGTAATGAAACATTTATTTCAAAACAAAACAAATATATATATTTTTTCAAGTAAAACAAAGGTGGGGCTGCAACTGCTATTCTGGAAATTTGGAAATTAAAGATTTTGACATTTTTGTTTATTGTGTATTGTCTAATTATTGCGTCATGTTTTTGTTGTATGTTCTACCAAATTTTACACTATAAATTGTAGAGATATGAAAAAAAAATGGGATTTTTGTTACTTGAAAAATTACATTGAAGTTCAAATATCTCGAAAACCAGTGATTTTTCGAAAATTGTTCACATTAAAAAAGTTGCTTAGAATATAATTCTGCATCTCATGCAACTCATTTCATCGTTCCTAGGATCGAAAAATTTCTTTGCATCGCAACCTCGTCTATACCTCAATGTGTAAAATAACTATTTTTACTCAAAACTGAAGTCATTTATATATTCTAGTAAATACCTTTTACAGAATTCAAATATCGTTTTTGATTATCGAGAAAATGGCACCGGGCGTTTTAAGTGGGACACCCTGTATAGTGTATATACAATATCTCCGAAATCATTTCTTCTTTTTTTGCGCATAAGCAAACCCTTGTTCTAAAATTTGAATACTTACTTCCTATGCAGAGAAACTGCTGTTCAGAATTTTTCTCCGCTTTTTTCCTTAATCTGGGACACAAAACTTGAAGACAACTGTGCCAAAAGCATTTTTCCCTTAAAATGTTTTTTTGGGTATCAAAACCGTTAATTATATCTTGCATCAACAGACAGATGTCTGGCAGGCGAAATTGAAAGACTTTTATTTACCTAATCTAATTCAATTGAAAGGTAGACATCTGAAGAAATCTCGGAGGGTCACTTTTTTACGATTACATATGTTGATTATGCTTAACACAGGGATCTGAAGTAAAAATGGGCGCTTTACCCACCGTCAACGCGAGATGATTAGAATTAAAAATATAGCCATAAGGTTTTTCATAGGAAAATTGATAATTGGAAAAATCATAATATAAAAATCATTTGTCGTCGAGTGCTGAAAAAATTCTGTTATAATTTTTTTTTCCATTCAAAAACTCTTTCCAACGATTTGTCACACGTATATTTTTTAGATATAAGTACTGAAAAAATTCAAAAACATTTCGTTGAATGCAGCATGTATTTTCAATGATTTGATTTTCTATCTTGGCAATTCAAATTTTAAATAATGAAATAATGAGTTGTAGTGAGTGTGGTACGATTTTGGTTGCGGCATCTCACCACCATTTGGCATGATTATTCCTTGCTTCAAGGAGATTCGTTTTCGATTAGGACGTGTTTCTATTAGGACGTGTCAATACACTGTACAATTTATTTTAAAACTAATAGTTTCAAATTAAACATGTTCAGTATGGTGTTCGGCTGTTTCTTGCATCCTGAACGCAAATATGAATTCCTTTTTCTCATAGGAAGCTACAAAAAACTACCAATTGCTTTATTTAAAAAAGTTAATTTTTTTATGTATCTGTTTATAGTGTTAAACGTTTTTTATTTCCGTACTTCGATTATGTAACTGTAACTCCCGTCATATGAACTCCACAGGATGCCATTTGGCATGGTTATTCCTTACTCCAAGGAGATTCATTTTCGATTAGAACGAGTCAACATTTTCCATTAGGAACCAAGATAGCGACCATTTTTTGAATAAAAATTACCTTTTAATTTAATATATTAGTATTATTGAACGCATTAACTTCAATCTTAACTAACACCTCATATGATTCCGTATGCTGTAATTAGAATGAAGACATAGAGAAATAAAGTGTATCACGTCAACGAAGGCAGATACATTGAAGAGAAGCAGGCAGCAAGTATTCAAATGTAAGTAGAGAATTTTTATCCTGCTCGCTATCACAGGATTCTCAACTTTTAAGAGTTATAATCAATCATCCTGAGAGTCGAAAGACACCACCAAATATTGTAGAAGGCACGACTGGCGCCGTCAACATATAAATTCTTCCAGACATTCGGTGATAAGATCGTCTATAATAACAACAAATACAATGTTCATGTAAATTGCAAAATTTTGATGGTTTTGGTCAATTTTTGCAAAAATTGTACGACCGAGGAATATTTTTAATGCAGTTAATCAGGGTTGGCATGATTAAAACATGTTTAAAACATCACACCATGTTTTAAATAAATGTTTAAAACATATTTAATACACAATGCGATGTTTTAAACAAATCTATTATTTTGGAGATTGTGGAAAAGCAGGAAAAGTGAGGATGATGGTCCATTCCGATAAATAATTCCCATATAAACAGTCACAAAAAATAGCCTCGGTAGTCTTGCTCTTATGAGTCAAATGGTCAGTGGTCACTTGCACTAAACTGAACGTTTTATTTGTAGAGTGCTGTAAAATCCGTTTAAGAGCGTCATCTGGCATCAAGTAGTAGTAGCAGACACAGTAATTTGGCACCATTTAATTTTAGTTTAATAGAGTTTTAAACATACCATTTAAAACACTGAAAAAAACTGTTTAAAATTAAAAAAAATAGTGTAAACCTTATTAACGTTTCAATACGCCTGCTGCCATCTGTGGGTTCAAAAATGAAAACTACATCTGTTATTGTTATGGAGAGTGTGTTTCGAAGAGAATTGACGGCAACTGATTTGTTTACTGTTTGTTTTTTTTTGTGTAAAGTTGAAGTGCAGCGGTATATATTTTTTTAGTTATAAACAAGAGTTATAATTAACCGTTTATTATATTATTTAGTGCATTGGTGAAAACATTTTTGATCTTTGGTCAATTAAATACACGTACACTATAGTGTACATTGGGTCTTGGTGAAGTACGTATACCTAACTTATTTTTTTTTTTTGAATAAATATAAAGGCGGGATTCTTTTAGCATTTTTTGTTCAAAATGAGCAAAAAAGTCACTGGAATACAAAGATTTTATTTACTATTTAGAGAAAAATGAGTCAGATCTTTAGGCATGCAGGTCGTAATGGAAGAGTCAGATGCTACTGTGTTAGAACCTGATCAGGATCAGGTTTATGCAGAGGAATTTCCTGAGTCTGCTATGCAGTGGCAAACTGACGAGGATGTCGAAATTATTATATCATATTATATCAATTAAAGAAAAAAAAACTCATTAATACCCACTTTTTATTGTCAATATTTTAAAAAATTGTGAAAGTTAATATTTTTAATCGTTTTTGCTTCATGTACCTGAAGTTTCGAACGTTCACTTAAACGAATTTCATATGAAAAAAAAAATTAATAAAAACTACAAATCGACTTTGGCGTACCATTTTTCTGGTAATATTTGCTAGCAACGATACTACCATTACCAGCAATTATTACCAGAAAAATTATACACCCAAGTCGATTAATTGGAAATTTTCATATGAAATTCGTTCAAGTGAACGTTCGAAACTTCAGGTACATTTTGCTTTAATGGTTATCGTACCATTAAGTCCTAATGTACACTACAGTGTACGCATCAAATGTCAAAATTGGGTAAAGATAAAACTTTTTAACAAAAACTAAAAATCATTAAAAAAATAAAAGAAACCGTGAAAAATTTCAGAATTTTACTTCAAATAAAAAAGAATCGGGGCCGAAAGGGTTTTAAAATGAAAAACACTTTTTTTCCAACCTTGCCATGATAGGTACTAAAATTATGCATTATTGTTTTAAATATGTCGTCTAAAGTTCTCCCACGGTGTTACTGGTGTTAGAAATAGTCAAATCGTTGCTAGTAAAATTATTTTCATCAAAGAATGACAGGCGATAAATATAAAACGACTTTATCGAAGTATAACCGTGTCAATCAACAGGAATGTACAATGTAAGTAAACGGAAACAAGACTATATTCACCGTGGAACTCCACTACAAATAAATAATGTTTTCTATGCCTCGAGCAAAAAGATAATTCAAAAGCCAATTTATTTTTTACAAATAAAACTAACTAATAACGCAGAACAAATCGTGCACTTTCAGATAAAGCCCAAGATAATTGAAGAGATCGAGGGTAATTTTAGATATGGTAAGATTAACGCCTGTCAAACGAAATTTGACGTTATCAGGGATATTGAATCATTAAACCATTAATCACCAAGAAAACGTCAAGAAATTAAGAAGCTATTCTCACAAAATGAAGTTCGATACATCATGTTTAGACGAGATATAAAATCGATTAGTTTTTGATGAGTTGTCGACACTATAGGTTTAAATAAAGTTTATTTATAATAAGGGTTACATTAGTAGTACATAAAGATCTATTAAACCAAATTTCAAGGTTTCTCGGAACTTGTAAATGTAAATTATATTGATTGGCGTATTGTAGACATTGTAGGTTTTAAGAAATTGTACTCGTTCATAAGTTCATAACTGGAAAGACGCTCTCGATCTTACGAAGCGGAAAGTACACACAAGTACATCATTATTTTCCACACACTTCAACAGGTCACTACTTCTCGAAAGCATTTGACTAAATTGATTATTACATTTTTTAAAACAAGATATGTATCTACGAATTTAGTAACATGCTAGTTTTCTGGTTCACTTGTAAATAAATGTAAATAACTGTAATACTTTGTGTATAATGGAATAATAATGGCTTTAAATTTAATTACTATTTTACGTCTGGGGTTCCGCAAGGGTCAAACCTAGGGCCATTGTTCACCATATTATGTATTAATGAATTTTCACAAATTTGTAGTAATCCCTTTTTGCTGATGATTTAAAGTTATATGCTACTGTTAGTTTTGATGGCTCTGAAACCCACAATTGCAAATTGTTCTGTGGAAAGATGATGTACCTAATGCAAATAAGCAATTCACGAATGTGTGGCCAAAGGCAAAGTATGCTTATACACTAGCAGAATTAGCTGTTAACTCATATCTATATACAGTAATATACCATTTTATCGTTGTATTTCGGCTGAAGAACGTAGAATTCTCTTTGACAACAAACTATATTCGGTCTAAACTTGAGTACAGATCCTCAGAATGATATCGTCGTTACAATATACATAAGAATTCACAATTAGAGCATTCAGAAATTTGTAGCTTTTAAATTCGAGTGTTTCTATAGAGATTATAGACATTTGGATTTGTCTTGCGTCTCTAGAATATGGAAGAATTATGTCAAGTTTTATCTTTTTATATAATCTAGTTGATTCACAAACTTAACTCGCGTCAGAACTGTACAAAATTGTGCTATCTGCAACTTCTGAAACTAACATTCTCACAAATTCTATGAATATTATGCGTTTGAGCGCATGTGCGTGTATTTTAATAAAATATTTGATTTATGTTATATGAATTATTGTGGTTTAGGTAAACTTTGCTACCGGCGCGGTAGCTCAATCGGTTAAGGCGTATTGAGCGGCGAATACGCTGATCGACTGCCTACCGAGCTCTGGGTTCGACCCCCAGCCCCGGTATTGACAACACCGGTGGGTGTGGATGTATATGTCTGCGTTTTTCCAAATGTGTAACCCCCTTCCGCACAGCATTGGCTATGGATTTGGGGGTTGTCTACTATCTGTGGTGTGTTTATGTTTATGTATATAACCGGTAACTTGATAATAGCTCTAATTATACAAAGTGTTCTCAGAATAATAGCTCAAAACTTAGGAGCATATACAGCATCTCAAATGGTAAAGGAAACTTCAATAAACATTTTATCTAAAGTGTTTTCCTAAGAAAGCTGCAGCCCTTAACGATAGGCACTACAGAGAGAGGCACTACTACATTGACCTGCTCGTAGTATCCATGGTCTTGCTATCAGAAACAGAAATGGAATACAGTTCCAGTAGAGCCATTTAGAAGTGCTACTAGAATCATCTTCCCGACAATATGTACGCGAGTGAATGATGTAGAAAAGAATTATTTTTATATTAAAGTGTTTATTGATACATATATTTACCTATTTAATTTTTATTTTTAATTTAAAAAGTTTAAAAATTAAATGATGGTTGTTTGGTTAAGCAGAGAGTATTCTCTGAGAGGTTGAATCAGTTTTACGAATTGTAGTGTACATGTCTCAATAATTGGTTTGTCTATTTGGTAGACATTTCTATTTAATTTCAGTAGTGATAATTATTTTGTAGTCATGAGATTAAATCCAGTGATCGTGGGGGACAAAAGGGTCATTTCATAATTTGTATTCACAATAAATTCGCATTCTAGGACTGATAGAAAGTAAGTATCAGGGTATATACCAATTCACAAGATGGGAACAGCTTTGGATATAAGTAGTTTTAATAAATTTTTCCTGACTTTATATAAAGTAATAAATTCCCTGATTTCCCTGACAATATAGTATACCGCAGATTTAACAGGCATCTTTGGCTTTGCTTTGCGATGCGGCGTGTTTGATGGGCTAAAGGCGCCGATATTTTTTGAGTGCCTGTTAAATCTGTGGTCAACTACACAGGGAAAAATGTTGAACATTTGCAGTGTAATTATAACTTAGCTAGCGGAAAAATACACTATATGTTAGAGAAATGTTACGCCTACTAGTGTAAATTACATGAAGTATGTTTATATTCTTCTAACATATAGTGTATTTTTCCGCTAGCCATGATATAATTACACTGTAAATGTTCATCATTTTTCCCTATGTATATAATAAAGGTCATTTTTTTTATAGAGGTCGAATAATTTTAGATTTAATTTGTAATTTGAAAATCGAAGTTCCCGCCAAAAGTTGTGACATCACAATATAGATTAAACGTTAAATTTATAGGGTAACCTTGAAACTGAAGTTTCAAACTGCACCATTATATTAGTTTATGAATTGACGGTTTATCATGGAGGTTCGCTTTTTTGAGAAGCCGCTTGTTTTGTTTGTTTTCAATTTATCCTGTGATAACTAAATTTTGTTGCTTAAGTCCGTGTCTGTGTCCCTGTAAGTTGGGGAGTAGTTTACTTTATTTCTAATCACAGCCTGCTATTCTTCATATTCTTAAACTCTAGAATTAAATTGGCAGTATTTCTAGCGAATAATTTGCCTGGTATATTACAGTGAATCAAAACTAGTCTATATTTGCCTGGGTCATTATATACTTCCAGACTGTACTTGATTCGACAAACGCAACTGTCATTAACAATATCCCAACAAAATACAAAGCAAAAAGTATATTTACTATGATAAAAGGTATAAATTAATATAAATGACTATAATCACATTACCAACATTAACAAATAACAGATTTCAGTTAGAAAAACCCCTACAAGGTTTTTTAAATGACAAAATCTGCATTTATTTTTATAATTTGCATCTCTTAGGTAATTATACACACCAAACTAATTTTGTTGGACAGCATTAAACCAGTGTTGTATTTTTTGAACTGGCATGGCGCATATGAGCATAAATTATTATAACCTTGTTACCATCTTTTGTAATTTTGTATAGTGGTCCGCAGCTGAGTAAAACTAGTTTGCCATTAGTTTTTGTTAGCGTCGATCGATGTTAACGACCGGAGAACAGTCAGTGCCCCGGTCCAAATAGAAAAATATATTGAAATTAGTTGAATACTAAACAACAATATATTTTCGGTTGTTGCAATAAATTCAATATAATAAGAAAGTTTATGAATTTTCTAAATCTCAAATCTAGATTGTTTGACCTATATTTATATTATTATATTTGATATAATAAATTGTTTTATCCAATAGGCGCTATGCGTTTAACATTTCATTAGCCAAATTATTGTTTTTTAAATTTTTGTTATAGAATTTTTTAGCAAGTGGCACTATTGGAGGTTTATTAGATAATAATAAACTTGATGAAATTCATTCAAGAAATTAACATGAATATTAATATATTAATGAGAAGGTTCGTTTGGGCCATGTAATAGTACTCTTCTGCGATCTCTTCAAGTGGTTGCTGATGATAATAATTGAATATAAGATATAGTCAAATTGCGTAAAATGGGTGACGTGGAAAAATAATATACATCTTAAAACACATTCATTGGTTAAGAAATATTACATAAACCAAGACTATCCACGGTCAAGGAACACATTAAAACCTGAGATCTGAGCTAGGTTTTTTTTAATCTTTTAGCTAGCTACCTTATTAACAAACACATATTTTAAGATGCATGTTATGCCTGCAGTACACTCTCGCCGAGACCGCTCGGCGAATGTCTCTGTTTTTAGTAATGTGAATGAAAGACATGGATATTTTTACAATTAATTAATTTTATTTATTTGCTTTTATCATGATTGGAAAATATTATTTAGGTATTAAGCAAATCACAACTTACACACTTTTTTATTTATTACGAAATTACCTACTTTCTGTATATTGTTGCCCTAATCTGGGCACGCTAATATACTAATTAGGTAAATATTTAAAAACACTCATTATTGGAGAATCAATCAAAACAACTACTCTTCTAGCTAATACTGACGAAGTATTGAATTACATGACATGATTCCTAGCATTTTAAAGAAAAAAATTATGTTGAAAATAATATTTTCTAATAACGACATGGACGTTGCTGAAATTGCCGCTGCTGCATTATTGTGGGTTTGCATATTTTAATTATGTGCTTATATACAAAAAATATAAAATTGAAAATCCTTGGAAACCAAGAAGATGGTGGATGAAAACAATTCATCGAAATAGTGAGTGTTGAAAATTTAAATGTGATTTTAATTATTATTATTTACCTCACTGTATAACAATAAACATGCCTGAATTAATAAAGGTTGTAGCCGGTTAAGCATATGAAAAATGCCCATAAAGGAAATTACATGAAATGGACATCAAAATATTCCCTTGACTATAAAAAAATATTTGTTACAATATTATTCCAGAAATCCAAATCGATAAAATTCTCAAAATATGTTATGAGGTAATCTTTGCAGAACGGCAATCAACCCCCTCATCTGTAGCCTAATAACCCAGCCAGACCACATTTTTAAATAAAATTAATAAATTAATAAGCAAATTAGCCTTATAAATGCTTCTAAACTATGTATGATGTTTTAGGGCACCAGATTTTAGGTTTCTCAGGTTAAGTTTACTTAATTTTTCTCCAAGAAGTATGGTTTCCAAACGTTTTTTGTGTAATGTAGTACAAAAATTATGTTAACAATGCATCATCGGAATGACACAGAATGACTCTCGTCATCAGAATGACCTAATTACTAACAGTATAATAAAATAAACTTTCGAATTGATATGAAAATAAACAAATGAAAACAAAATAGAACAAAATTGTAATGTTTAATACCTATTTAAAAAAATGAAATAAAACAAGAAGTTACAAAATCTACTACGTACTACTTATTAAATATTTGGTTAAAAAGTGTGTCAATTTCATCGTTATTTAAAACTTTAAAATATTTTGCTGAAACAGGAACCGGTGCATCTTTTAATTTGCTCAAAATTCCAGTGCACTCCAGCTCCTGCCTATCTTCCTTATTGGGCCAAAAGAAAGTTTTATTGTTTCGGGCCATGAACGAAACAAGAATCTTGGTACCAATTTCTGTCTGTCTGTAATTAATTCGTGCACAGAAGACACTGCACTATCACTCACTTTTTGTTCCGTGAATTTTGAACACCCTGTATATGAGTTAAGTTTGAAATAAAAGTCACTTTTCACGAGAGAAAATAAAATAAGTTTTTATTTTGTTCACGTTCTCACAATACTTGATTTTTGTTGAATAGAACTTAATTAGAGCGATTAGCTAATTAATATTAATCGCGGCTTGTGTTCCCTTTGACTCGTGGCCAAAAAACCGACACAAATCGGAGCGTTAACGAGGCGAGGCGAGGCGAAGCGAGGGCGCACGGGGCGATGCGAGCGTAGCAAGTACACTCTCGCCGAGGCGTTGCGAGGGCAGGCGAGTGCATTAACGAGACAAGGCGATGCGGGAGCAGCAAGTACACTCTTGCGCTCGCCTGCCCTCGCAGGCGAGTGCATTAACGAGACAAGGCGATGCGGGAGCAGCAAGTACACTCTTGCGCTCGCCTGCCCTCGCAACGCCTCGGCGAGAGTGTACTGCAGGCATTATAATTTTTGCCGAGATTTTTGCCTTATAATATTGAAGAGATTGAAATAAAGAAGAACCCCTCTGTTTTCTTATGGAAGCTGAATTTCGATGTACCTGAAGTTTAGAACGTTGACTTGAACGGATTTCATATGAAAAAGAAAAATTAATATTAAATCTAAGAAGATTTCTAGATAGTCTAGGTGCCCGCGTAGAGAAATGCAATTTGTACATATCCTCGTATAACTTCTTGTACGGCATAATTGCGCCTAGTCTATCACTTTTTTCCTCTGCGAAAATTTTCGTAAACGCGGCGTTCCTCCTCGGCATGAAAAAGACGATTTCCACACGTCGGACTGGAAAATCGGCAAATATATTTTGTCCGACAATTTTCGAATTGTCGGACATTGTAGTGCACTTGGACACTTAAAAAGTGTATTTTGTAAAAAAAAAAGAATGTAACGTGATTCCGAATTTTGGCGGACATCTGTTGTTGCACTTCTCTTTTTTTAAAAAATGTTTTAAAATGTTTTCTCAACCTTGATCCAGGATTTTGCATTACGTAAAGAGAAACGAGGTCCTACATTTATAGTGGAGTCCAACACAAGGAACAATTTTTTGTTTCTTAAATATCTACAAGGGAGCTACAAAGCTATTTACAAAATGCCTTGAAAAATCCATTCATTAGATTTAATACATCATGCCTTGCTCATAGACAAACTTCAAAAATATGGGTTAAGAGGAAACATTTGTGTCTGGATTACTTCATATCTTTCTAAGAGAAAACAGCTGATTGAATTAAATGGTATTAGACCTCAGGAAATCGATGTTGAAATTGGGATACCTCAAGGCTCTGTTTTGGACCCACTACTATTCCTGCTATATATTAATGACTTACCTGAATTTTTTCACCAAATTACCTTAATAATGTTTGTTGACAATTCTCTAATTGTCTCTGAAAAAATTGTACCAGAACTATTATATATAATGGCACAAAATATAACCCACAGATGAACAGATCGGTATAATATCTCTAAATCATTCTTGAATATCTCTAAAACTATTTATCAATTTCACATCCAGATTCTTTCAATAATAGTTAATTGATAAAAGTAGATAGTAACACAGTTGAGCAAGTCAGAAGTACTAAATTTCTAGGAGTACACATTGATTGTGGGCTAAGTTGGAATGAACATATAACTTTATTATCAAAAAAGCTGTCATGAATATGTCAACTATAATGTCTTCTTATCGTGCTAACTTTGTGTCTAGAGCTAAGTATGGCATAATGTTCTCCGAAGCCTCTCCTAATTTAAAAAAAAAATTAAAATACAGAAAGCTATTGGGAATATGGTATGAGCGATAAGAAATACGTCTTGTCTAAATTTTACCCTTAGCATGCTTATACCGTGTGTGTAGTCGCGGGCTAGGCATGGGGAGTAAGAATTACAACATCGTGTGTGCCAGCTGGCTGAAATGAAATAACAGAGCTGGGATGCTCCACCGACGGACGAATTTACGGCTGCCGGTGTTGTCAAATCTCTCGCGCTACGTGAATGTACATGCCTAGTGGGAAATTATACGCACGGTACATACTAGAACTAGTACGAGGGATAGTCATGGGGCGATTTTTCGTCCCTTATCGAGGCGATCCACGGCGATGTAAGGGTAATCCGGGGCGATCTGGGACAATGTAATTCAGAGGCGATCAGAGGCAATACTGGGCGACCTGGGATCTGGGGTAATCTGGAGACGATGAGACATTGATTATAGATATTTCGTACCCTAGTTCTCGCGTGACTTACCTCTCAATATAGTATGTTATGTTAAATCCAATACAAATTCCTTTATAACCAGTAATCTTTATCATAATCACAATATCTGATATGGTCAAAACTTGTGTATCCCATTACATTACCTGACAAAATATGAAGCGAACCCCGGATATACGGGAATAAAATTATTTAATCGACTTCCAGCTGAACTTAAATTTGTTATTAATTTAAAGTTGTTTAAAAAGTTAGTCAATTTCTTTTACCAAAATGTTTTTATAGTGTGATTGAATGTTTAACTGACCAACATTTTAAATCTTTGTTATTAATATGTTGTTTTAGTAGCTTAGGTTTTGTAAAATACTTTTGTGATATGATAGTCTCTCACAAAATTGTTTTTTTGACTAGTCCTACATCACTTTATTGTAGTATATATTAATTACGGGCAATACAACTTATTATTATTACTATTATACGACTCACATCTATAGAAACTTTTCTTCTTAAAATTAAGTAACGCTAACGCTAACGCAAAAGTGAGATACCCTGTGTGAATGATTCGCCTCCCCGCGGTGGAATATGATTCGTTATCCAAATTCACTTCACCACAATACTCCTATTGTGAATTCCTCTATCGCGTTTGCCTTAATATTAAATTTGTGTGCCTAATATCAGATAAGCACAATAAAAAAAAACAATTTATACTTCCTTCGCGAAACGTGACTATGAATAGGTAATATAACACACTAGAGATAAGTTCTTGGAATTTTACGGCACTTATTTCTTTTTCTACACTTATTTTATGTTTACCCAGATTTCTGTATACAGACTTGTGCCTTGCAAATAGCTTTATGATTATTAAATATTTATTTTGAAAATAGCCAATACGTCATGTCATAAGTGTTATGTAACCAGATAATTTCACAGTAATAAAGGTCCTAATTTACCACAACAATATAACAGTAAATATAGTTGAAAAAATGCAGATGCAAAATGAAAGTCCAGTCAACGGAGCGCTAAAATGACCAAAATCTCTAAGTTGAATGCTAATGAATGGATTTTGATGAAACCTTGTGCAATGTATTTGTAATGACGTTAATAATATTAAAGTAGGAAATCATCTTATTTTGGGACAGAAAAGGTGAATGTATTGTTTTTTTTTTCATTTTTGACCTAATTCTACAAGTTACGGAACCCGTGATAAAAGAGGTGTTTTCTACCTCTAATCAAATTTTATTAACGTCATTACAAATACATTGCACAAGGTTTCATCAAAATCCATTCATTAGCACTCAACTTAATGGTGAAACCCCCCGTTGACTGGACTATAATACCTATTTGTTCATAATAATGTAGGTAATAATGCATAAATTATTTCGCTTTTAGAGATGACCACTAAAATTAAATGTAAGAAAAAACTTTTTAAAAACGTAATTATTTAGGTAGGTGTACTAAAATTTTTAGTTCTGTCTTAATTATTTTATATTATATTCATACTTAATGACCAAAAATTCGTAATCAGAATTCCGCGCCCCTGAAAACATTTTGATTTTTCAATTTTAATCAAAGAATCGTAATCCGCATCCCCGTCAGTCAAAGAACTTAGACAAGTGTACAAAATTTCGGCTTGATAGGATAATAAAAAGTGCGACAAAATTTCATCACTTTTGAACCGAAAAGACAGTTAAAACATTCCAAGTAAAATAAAAGCCTTTAAAAATGTGCTTTTTCTTGTATTTATTACTTTTTTAAATTAAATTTTTAAAAATTATTGATTGGCCGATAATTTAAATTCATTCAAAGGATCTTTATCTCTCATCAGTAACGTCACACGGTACAAAACACTCGTTATTTTACCGTCACACGGAATGTTAAAAAGTAAGTGTTATGCGATTGTCGAATTTATTCGAACAAATTCGTGCACGGTAGATCGCATATGAATATTTTTTTCATATACCTACGAGGAAAAAAAAATAATTTTCGATCACATTCGAATTGAACTTTTCATACGATATTAATAACAGCATAAAAGGCAGAGCAACGTTGCACTTAAATAGTGTGTATTTACATATTAATGCTAGTAAAAACTCGATTTATATACAAACATATAAACACACGTCACGTTTACCATTAATTCAAATTTATACATATAAATTGTAATTATCAATAGTTCAGTCGAATTGATTTAATTCAATTTTTTTCAGAGACAACATTCCACTAGAAATGTTATTGTTGATTTCTGTGTATTATGACTTACAGCGTCCGGGTTTGGTGCAATATATTGGACCATAGATAAGTTTTACTTTTGCCAACTTTGGTGAAATTACTCCTTATCGAAAAGATACTCAATTTTGATTTTTTCGGCCCTTTTTGGTGTTTTCTATTTTCTTCCAAATGGCGAATTGACCTATACATATCAGACAGGTTCATATTTTTTAAGAATTTTATTACAATTAAGCCAGTATTTTTAAAATTCCCATTCGATTGCTAGTACACTCAAAGAAATAGTATAGGTAAATTCAACAAAAAAAAATGGTTAACTAACAATATCGTTAATTTTGTTAAACCAAACTATATTGATGGTATTTTTAAACAAGAGGTGATTGTTATTTTAATTAATAAAAAGTTGTCGTACAACAAAACAAACATTAACTTAAAAAATAGATGAATAAGACTATTATTTTGTTCGTCTGACTATTATTTTGTTGAATTCTGTCAAATTAAACTAGATAATAGTAGTTAGTTCGCTGTATTATTGTACTTGGTAGACAAACCAATATTATTGTCGTCTTCTAGAAGTTCTAAAAGAATTACCATAAAATGTGCTTGCTTACCACGTAGTCTATTACAGAAATTATTCCCAGATGACGCCACATACAAATCACTGACAATAATCAATCATGCATTATCTTATACTCTTATGAATTTATAGAAAATTAATAACATGATTGCAATGTTCAAATTCTCTCAGGGATCATCGATATATTCGGATGGATCTTATAAACGATCTCTAATCTTTGGTTTGGGTGATCTGATGTCCTCAATACTGAGATTTTAGCTAACCAAAAAAACTTCATCATACAATAAAGTGTAGATCAACCTAAAAATTAGTTGGTGAACAAAAAACAAAGTCGTTGTACTATTTAATTGTAGACCAGATTGAAAATGGTTAAAAAATGTCATTGTACTATTTAATTTGTTACAAGAAGATATGATTATTAAACTACTATTTGTTTACGAAAACAAATAAAGTTGTATGACTATTCTTTTCTGATTGATTTAACTATGAAACTAGATAGGCGCGATTTCATATGCTCTTTTTGGTTGAATTTACCTATCATTTTCTTTGAGTGCATTATTAACTAAATCGCTTCTTATCAGAAAATATTGTTTAATAAGAACTTTGTCAGTTTGTGAAGTTAAATTAATGTCAACAGGAATACCTATCACTAGTTTTTTCAGATACGGAAATCAAAATTCTATTACTTTCAGAGCATTCGATGTAATAAAGAAGTACGGAATTCTTTCGGTTTAGATACTTTGAGCTCTAATTTGATAAAGAAGTCAGTTAGCTATTTACTTAGTACTTCCACTTCTTAAATAAATTCATCATTTTCAGAAGGAACGTTTCCACCTGTTCTAAAGTCAGCAAGAGCTTTTCCATTATATAGAACAGGAGATAATACATTATCTGAAAATTATAGATCCATTGCTCTAATGTCAAGTATTTCTAAAATATTAGAACGAGTTATATTCAACCGTTGAATTTACAACACAATACTATTTCAAACTCGCAGCTTGGTTATAGAAAAATTCGTGCCACTGAAACCGCAATGTGATTTTTAAATAACTCATATGTATATTTAAATCAAAATAGAAAATGTGTAGGGTCTGTTCATGGATTTAAGAAAAGCCTTTGATCTAGTAAATCGCACAATATTCATTGAAAAATTTAATATCAACTTTAGCAAGGGTCTGTTCTTAGGCCTTTACTATTTTTAGTTATATCAATGACTTGCCTCGCTTCTCTGATGATTTTTAATAATGGTTGCGGATGATAATTCTTACTTATTGCAGAAAAACTGTTGAAAGAGCTATATCTAATGTGCAAACTTCTCAGTTTAAATGAAATAGGTTATTTTTACACACATCCAAAACTGTTTTTATTATATTTTCTTCTAGACATAATGTACATGATAAAAGTCACTCAATAAAAAATTAAATGTAAAAAAAAATTAAAAACAAGCTTTTATTATTATTTAGGTGTACTAAAACGAAAAAAATCAGTTATGTTGAATTAATTGTCTTAAAAGCTAACACACTATTCGATCAAATTATAATTTAAATACTAAAAAACGCATTCTTGATACCATATTATCGTATTGTCACCAGAATTTACACAGAATGCAAAAATTTCAGCTCGGTTGAACGTCGTTAAGTGGCTCAAAATTGACTTGCAAGATTTGAACTAAACGTACTAACACACAAACTAACTAAGTAACTAACATGCATATATACAAAAGCAAGTTAAATAAAAGCTTGTCAAAATAGCTGGCAGATCCATAGAACAAGTAGTATGCTACACTAAATTTCTGAGAATATATACAGTGTGTCCCCGAATTGTGTTTGCGATAGGTGTAAAATACCAAAGAAAAAAAATTAGTACAGCTTTCATTTTCTGCAGTCTCGGTCTGCTTGACATAAAATGGATTTTTACCAAATTTCAGTTAAAATGGGATCTAACTCGCGGAGTTAATCTAAGAAGAAAATAAAAGAAAATAAATCATTGTAGGTAAACAGTTCTTAGATATTATTATTATTATTATTATTATTTTGTTCAAATGCAATGAAAGTTGGCATATGGCTCTAACTTTCAATGCCAAATATTTTATCCAAATTGGGATGCACATGCACAATGCACATATCAGGAAAAGTAATAACTTACTACATAAATGATCAAAACATGAAGTTCAAAATATATAGGAATAAAATTTTATAAGAAGTAAGAAACCAAACTTAAAAAGCATTGAAAATATAAAAATATTTAAAAAAACGCAACAAGTGTGTAAAGTGATACTTTTTCACAAATGAGAATTTTGAGCGAAAAAAGCACATTACACACAAATTGCATACCATACTTTTCTACTACCGAAATGGTTTCCAAAAAATGTATATATAAATTAAAATACACTGTGTGTGTGGCGGGCTAGGTATAGGGAGTAAGAATTACAACATCGCGTGTGCCAACTGGCTGAAATAAAATAACTGAGAGCTGAGATCTTCGCGGACGGGCGAGTTTGCTCTGCAGTGTTGTCATATCTCTCGCGCTACGTGAATGTACATACCTAATGGGCAATTACACGCACTGTATAAACAATTTACTTTACGCACTAGAGAGACAAGAGAGACAAGAGATGACACATTACATTAATTATGTATCTGAACATTCTACATCTTCGTACGAAAAAGGTCCAGAAAACGGTTGTTTTTTTTTTATATAGATCCGTCAACATTTTTCCCAAAATACATTATTTTAAGTTATTTACCCAAAATTCCGTTTGGTCCAACGACTTTCAGGTCAAAGTCGGTGCTTTATCCCTGAAAATTTTTGTAATTGCATTACATCTACCTACCTTAAATACTAGTTGAAAATAAAAAAATAATTTGATTAGCTAATTAATTCACGTTTTGATGAATGTTGTTTGGAAAATATACTTTTATAAATATATTTTTATTTTGGTACAAGAAAAATTGTATGCGCGTTTTAAAACTTAGTTATCAGGCATGCTTAAAATACCACCTTAATACATACACACCTCTTAAAAATTCCCCCCTTTTTAACCGACCTCATAAAGTTTAAAAAAGGAGGTTCTCAATTCGACCCGCATGTATGTCTTTTTTTATATTTGTTCGAGGTTTACTCTGGTGTAGCTTAAGCGATTACTGTCAAACCTGCTGCAAACTGTAGGCTATGGTTCGGCGGCGGTCCCACACTAAATTTATCAAGCTACACCTAGTGCAAGATGAACAAAAATTGGAAATAATTTATAATAATAAGTCGCTGGTGATATCAATTAAAAATTTAGTTCTCGATTTATAATAATGATAATTTTTCACAAACAGCAGGGCATTATTATAACTTCCTATCATGTCATATGCCATATCGCAACGAAAGAAAGCCTTGCATGGAGGCGAATCAACCGAAGAATGTTTTCTACGACATTGAGAAACGAGCCCGTTGAACAATTTGCTTTTACAAACAAATTATACAGCATGCTCTCGCTCATGTCGTTGTTTTCAACGCTGTTAATGATGACGATTTTATTGCTTGGTGGTTTTTAATTGAGATGCGATAATGCCGGCAAATTTTTTGTAGATTTGTGTGAAACTTGGCACAAGGGCGGAAACCGAAAAGTAAACGACTATTTGATGTTATGTACTGTGGACTAAAATTATATTATTATAGGGAACTAAAGTGAGGTTATGATGTATTATTTGTTTATCCTCCAGGCAGGGATCTTGAAATTGGGAAGCTAGGTACTAAAAAAAGTTGATTTTTTTTTTTAATATCAAATTGTAGTCGGTGCAAAACGTATTTTTGAAATTAGTAATTTTTTTTTGCGTCGACTTCAAATTGATATTTGGTAATAAGGTACAGTTCCTTGCTACTTTCCACTAATAAATAGGTAGACAAGTATTTGTAAACCTGAGTGAAATTGTATTTCTTATTTTTTAGAGATATTTTTTGAAGGCGGTTCGACTTTTTTTTAAATTTTTTATAGAAGCAGTAAGTTTCCATCGACCATAACAAAATCATCTCAAAACCATGGAGATATAAAATGCAACATCTCTTAGAAAGATAAGCTTCATTCAACCAGTGTTTTCATTGTAGATGTAAATGAAATTTTTTCTTAGAAAATTAATTTACAGAGACGGAAATGCCAAAGAATGTTGAAACTTAATCGCCTTAAAAATATTGCCAATATGTATTTCTGTGGCGCATCATACTGGTTTACGGGAGTTCTTTCTTAATCTTTTCTAAAATAGTGCATGACTGGGTGAATACTAATGTTTTTGTTCAATATTCATATTATGAAAATGCAAGCGAAATTCCACGAAAGAGTAGGTGACACATACTGGAATAAAAATAAGTAGGCGATAACGTTATATTTAGCACCATATTTCAATATGATCATACACTATGATTAATTTATTAAATATTTATATGCTGCAATTCAAAGCACAAGGATCATCTGAGTAATAGCTTGATAGGAGTGTGTTATTAACATATTCATCAGTGGCGTACGTAAGGGGTTTTGTGGGTTAGAAGTCCGCCAACCCCCTCATTGATGTTATAAAAGAAAAATATCGCAGAGAAAACTAAATGCAACTTTAAAATATTTCACATTCGATTGTACTGGCATCTGACATTCATAATCAGGACATCTGGTGGCAGAAAATAGAAGTATTTGTAAGCCCACTTTCGTGCCAGTTTGGCTCGCTTATTTCTGGTAGTTTTTTTATTTGAAATCACGTTTAATGATCAGTGCAAAGGAATTTTGAAGTAAAGTTTGGTAAATATAGTGTATTTCACTTCTCATGAAGACACCCCTGTATCTTTTTTATTTGTGGCCGTATTCGTTTCAAATTTTTATCAGCCATACAACTCCATAAGACGACTTTATTCAACACATAAATGCCGCCTAGATCTAAACCGCCGGCCTATGGCGATAAAAAGAAAATCACAGTTTTCGAGAAATCATAGTAGGCTTAGAGATAGATACAAATTTTGTTAATGAAAGTTGTTCGGAATTACTTGATATGCCCTCTGTAAAATTTTGTGAAAATCGGAATATTTTCAAAAATCTTTTTTATTTGTGGCCGAATTCATTTCAAATTTTTATCAGCTAGACAACTCCATAAGGCGATTTTATCTAACACCTAAAGAGAACTTCTTCCAACAAATGAAAGTTGTGAACAAAAATCGGCATTCAATAAAACGCTAAAAGGGCCACTGTTTATTAGCACACATCAACTTAAATGTAAGATCGTTTTCTTTTTTTCAATGGTTTTATAATACTTGGAAATCTGTATGTATGTATTATGTATGTATAAAAAAATAAAATTGCAATCGAGCTGAAATTTTGCATACATGTGTAGTTAAATAATAAATAATTTCAATAATAATTGTCCATGACTTTCATTTGTAGTAAAAAGTTTTCTTTATATGTTAGATAAAGTCGTCTCATGGAGTTCTATAGCTGATAAAAATTTGAAATGACTTCGGCCACAAATAAAAAAGGTAGGTGAGATTTTCTTTTTATCGCAGTAGGCCGGCGTTTTAGATCTCGGCGGCATTTATGTATTGAATAGAGTCGTCTTATGGCTGATAAAAATTTGAAATGAATTGGCCCACAAATAAAAAAAGATACAGGCGTATCTTCACTAGAAGAGAAACACACTGTATATAATATGAAAACTAGACGAGGACGAACGGTTTCAGTTACAAAATTAATTGCAGTTTCTTGTACTCGGAAACTGACTGAGAATGGAAGAGAATTTGTTGTGTTCATTTGTGGTAATCTTTGTTACTCTTCTAAAGACATGATTGTCAACAAACCAACTAACAAAAGATTATTAAACATAATAAAAGCAGACCACCAGGTGACCTCTGGTCTTTTTAAGATCATTTGAAGGTCAACTTTCGTTTTTAAATTTTTGACCCCGGATTCTGAAAGAGCGAAAAATTTTGTTATAAGTTGTAAAGGGTCCTGGCAAGTTATTCAGGCGTATCTAAACTTTTGGGACACTCTGCATACTTCGTAATTAATATATGAAATTTAGTGGCAATGTTCTCTTCAGTAAAGAGAGGTAACCATGGTTAGGTGTCATTTAGTGTGCTCTCAGGGCCCGACTTTAACTGTCACTCATAATAATTATAATAAAATCTAATTCTTACCTTTATGAGCCGTGTGAAACGTATTCCCCGATGACTGCTGGAACTGGCCCGAGGCGAAACGACCTATCGTGCTCGCGTGCGAATACAAAGCACTCCCAAAACTCGGTCCACCAGGGAACAGAGAATAAACTCCGTACTTACTGAGACCTGAAAAAAAAATAGAATGTTTGGTTAGGATTTCATAATATATTTATTCGTCTGGCTTTTTGTCAGTGATCTTACTATAGATTTCTTTTATACAGCGTGTCGCACTTTTAATGACCACCTCTATGTATCTCTACAGTTATCCGATTTCAACCTTTCGACCGTAGTTTGATCAAATTAAAAACAATTTTTGACACATTATGTTTTTATTAAAGAGAAAAGAGGTAGAGAAGTCATATTGGGTACTTTTTTTTCTAGAAAAACATCCAAAATATCGTCTTGATTAAGGATTTGAGCAAAACGGGATTCGTAAAATGCATTTTTCCAATCTTAAATATTAAGTTTGACTTTCGAAAAAAAAATCTGTCTTCATTATTATATTCAAACCAACTTTTGACTATGTAATCAAAAGATTCAAATTCAGCAACCCGGATTTTTCATTGGACGATTATAACAATTTTGAAGCCGATCCTGAATAAGAGATAAAAAATCAGTCCATACCAAAGTAAAAACGGGTGAAATTTTTTTTTTTTTGAACTGACAGTTAAGGTCCCTTATTCTAATCTCAGTGGTATAACTAGGGGGGGAGGGGGCAATCTGCAGGTCGAGCCCATTTAAATTCCTTTGTATCGTTGCGCATCAATCTGCTTCGCACCCGTGAATAAAAAATGTCTAGTTACCCATAAATTCGTACGTGTACCTACTTGGCTGCCGTTATCTGTATGCTTTCATTGACTTTCTTGTAGAAAATTCGATGCTCTGCAAAAAAGATAGAGTGCATTTTTGTCATACGTATTATCTACCGTTCTCTCTACATACGATATGCACTAGTCTAATGAAGCAACAATTTATCGGTCGATTTTCTTACTATCAGAGAGTCTTAGTCGCCCTCTACTGTTTTTAAATTATAAGCATAATTTTCCTTAATATTCGTCCCGCATGTACGCCTGCTTGACCCACCGCGTTTATAATATAATAAAGCACTACTTACATTCTTCCATTAAGCTGTTGTTTACGGAAAAGTTTTAAAGTTATGGTAATAGAATTATCGATTCGGTCTGAAATATTTAATAGTGTTGTACACGCAAATAGGATCAGAAAATTGCACGAAATAACTAACGGGTAAAAATCTATTATAATGTATAACATTTCACAACTACAAGCAACTTTTCTCCAAGTACTTATTTGAATAGCAATCAGCGATGATACATCCGAATTCGAGTCATAATTTAATACCGAATTTACTTGACCTTGGCTAACAAACAAACTGTTCATTAAACTGATTGGTTGAATAAAAATCTGCGCATCTCAAAAATCTCATTTACTAAGTTTTCAAAAAATCCGATTCAAGAATTTTCATAATTTAGCTAAGATGACGCACACTTTATAGATAGATTCTTTTGGTAAATCTAAAGTTGTAAATCACTGTAAAGCAAAAAGAGAGCCCAAAAAATAATTGTTTTGCAGTACTTGTGAAACTGACAAAATTTTGGCCGAGTCTGTTTAAAAAAGAACAACTTCCGGTCCATTAAAAAAATCGAAATGCGTTTTCCTAAAACGGTAAACGATTAGAAAGTTTAAACAAATGCCAAATGGAAAAAATTATGGTGTCAATTTCCTTCTAAAACCCCTCTTTATCTCCTAGGGGTGGCAGAGGGAAACTGACACTATACAAATTATTTTTGCCCAAAATTGAAAAATACTTCAGAAAAGTTACATCAGAACCTTGGGACAAGACCTTCTTTTGCTTTTTTTAGAGGATGACGGGGGTGGTAGACAAAAATTGATGCGACAGATTTTTTTTTAATATCAAAATCGGTTTCAGCATGTCAAAAAGACGGTTCTGATCAAAAGCGCAGCCCCCTTTTTTGTCTGCCTGTATTATTATTATTATTATTATATTAAAGGCGGTTTTAGATAATTTATAATGGCGTAGCCGATTTTTTGTAATATATTTTTTTTTAATTTAAACAAAAAATTTAAAAACAATTTAAAACAACAGTGAAAGTTCGTAATTTGTTTATGTTTTTCATAATAGTGACTAAAAATTCCCTGATTTTAACAATTTTTTTTTTAATTCCGAGATTTCCATGATGTCTTTACGGTTTTTAAAATTCCTTAAATTTTACAGGTTCTTCAGATTTTCCATAAGAGTCCCAACCCTGTAGTACTAGACGATGCAACCAGCAAATATGAGCTGAACATTTTATTTTTATTTCCAGTACATATCTTCAAATATAGCCGCTATAAAAGCCATTTTTTGGTCATTGGTGGCGGAGCCGTGCTTAAGAAAATAATTCGAAAATTTCTCCTACATAAACCGATTCAAAAAATGTTTTGATAGGCCTTTAGAGACAACATTATAGAATGGTACTACTTAGACTATTGAAAAGTAAAAAAAAAATTTTTGATTTTCGCACAAGTAAAAAAATTTTTTCTTTCTTTACTTTTCAATAGCTTAGTACCACTCTATAAAGCCGTCTCTAAAGGCCTATCAAAAAATTTGTTCAATAGGTTCAGGGATGCAGGAGAAATTTTCGAACTACGTTCACGGAACCGCCCAACTTAATCTCAAATATTTCAAAATCCTGACGTGACAGGTAAATTTTGAGGCCAGATTCGGATTCTACCAGAAAAGTTGCTTTAGAAATACCTTAATACCTTTTTAAACAGCCGAACCTTGCAGGTCTGTGTAATTAGTGAAAATCCCTGACTCTTCCAACTATTTTAGAAATTCCGTGACATTTCCCTGATCTTTAATAAAAATCTTAAAATCCCAGACATTTATCAGATTTATCGGTCGCTGCGAACTCCTTTATAATATGTGTACTTCGAATTTTAGCAAAAAAATCACCTCCCCACACTCTTTTAAGAAATTTATTTATTTTTACTATTCGTCATGTTAGTCTAAAAGTGCCAACGAGATAAAAAAAGGAACTAAGCGACTTTTCTCAGGGCGAGCACTCTACCAGAAAATTAGATTGCAAAGTGATTCACGCAAATGTCCCCTGAATCGGCGCCTCTGTTGTCTGTCACCCTCTTCTTGGCACAGATAAACAAACGCAGGTCTGTCAACGAATCCATTCTTCATTGCGTCGGAGCGAATATACAAATAACGCTGTGTCCCACAAAGAAGCTATCAATTAGCTACACATATCGCTTTTCGACGAGACGGTCGTTTATTCAGCTCTTTTGATATTCCGTCAGTTTACGTTCAGATAGCTTTCGTCATGGAAATAATTAAAGTTTATCGGGGTGATTGTTTTGTTTTACTATCTCATCATGATTGACTGACGTAATGGTACAAGAAGCAGAAAAAAAATAATGTGGGTCGGTCTGTTCTTTATTACTTAAAAACTCTATAAACAATATTTGCTTTTTTATGAAAACAAAAAAAAAACAATTTAAAACACATTCGCGAACAGTAAAGGGGTCTACACACGATCCAGCGGAAGGGACCCAGCCATGTCGGCATGCTTTGAACTCATTCGTAAAAGTGAACTGGTCCGCTGGAATTCCAATTATCTTCAAAGCGTACCGACAATGTTGGGTCCCGGCAGCTGGATCGTCTGTAGACCCCCCATCTGCTATAGAAGTAAATTTCAGATGATGTTATAGGACACCGCTGCTATAGCAGTGCATATTTGAGAGGCCAGAAAACGCACTACTGTTGTAGCAGTAGTTGCCTATTTACTGTCCCACAGGAGCATTATCAAATTTTGGGCACTATCCTCTTAGGTCTTGTAAATGCCTCCTCATTGGTAACAAGTAATTTTCGAACTACGTGGGTATATCGCAGAGCAGCTACTGCATATGCAGTAATATTGCCATTGTGATCTGTGCAAGTGTCCTGGTAGTGTCCTCTCGTTTATCGCTTTATTTTTTATGCTTATAAGTAATTCAAATTTAAGGTAAGTACGTTAACGTAGTTGAGATAGTATGGAGTTTTTGTACACTTATGCTAATACAACTTTATTGAATAATTTAAAATATTTTAGGTTAGTTCATGCAATTTATATTTAGCCAGGATCGTTCCCAGAAGTTTGTGGCCTACATTAGCACCCCATAGATGCTCAATAAAAACATAAGTACATTTAAATTACTGCACTGCATAAAAAATTACAGTCGTCGTAATAACAACAATAATCCAGAGAATCAGATGCACTTTCCTGAAAAAATTCCCCCTCTGAAAATTACAAGAGAAAAAATTACTTTTTGAATTGTAGGAAATGCAAGGGTGAAGGAAAATGAGTGCAGACGTCCTGCAGATGTTAAAATGTGAAGCAAAACCAGCATTATGTGTATCATGGCTTCGAAAACTATCATCTTTATGCAAGTGGCAATATGATGTTCTGAGGATGTTTAGTTTTAATTTGAATAATAGCCGGAATTCGACATATGCTATGCAACTCTCGAACACACAAAAACAGACAGTTGATTCTTATGTAAAAACACCTCACAAAACATATTTTTGAGGTCGCGATTTGTTTTGGAATTGCGAAATTGGAAAAAATTGCACTTTTTCATACTTTTTACGAAAATCACTATTTTCGCATTAATGAAAAAGTTACCACTTTTGTATACTTTACAGCGATAAAGTGTGGACTGAGGAAACTTTTTTATTTTAAAATAATTGCATACTGTAAGCGAGTAGGCTATAGCTAATGAAATGAGGAAGTTTTTTTATTTGGAGCGTTTTTTCATAAATAGTATATTGTGTATCTAGGTGTGAAAGCGATACATTCCCGGACGACGATGCAATTGTTGGCCGAGGCGCTAGCCGAGGCCAACAAGCATCGAAGTATGGGAATGTGCTTTCACACCGAAGTACACATACTATTTTTTCTGAAATCACAATAAATACTAATTTAAACGTATAAAAATCAAAAATATAAACATTTAAAAAAAATTTTTTTCTGAAATCACTATCATTTCTATTTTAAACGCATAAAAATCAAAAATATTAACATATTAAAATATATATAAAAAACCGTACGGGAATGTTACTTCCTGGCCTAGGCCGGGAAGTAACATTCCCGTACGGCTTTGTTGATCGTTGCCTGGCAACGGATCTTTTACGGTCTGTTTTCTGATAGTTTCCTAGCAACGGACTAAAATACTGGAATTGTGCATTTTTCGTTCTAAAATCGCGCCGAAAATGTAGACATTCCCGACCGATTTCAGAAAAATGTATATTAAGTGAGAAAAAGGTCGTGTAACATGAATCATACGCGCGGCGCTCTGGCTCGCAATCCCTAACCGTATCGGGCAACAGATAGTTTCTATTTTAATACGTTCTATGTGAGTAAGGAGTGTTACTATTTTTAGAATACATTATTGTAAACACTGTTGTATTTAAAAAAATACATAATATTCTCAATATTTTCAAGTGGTTTATTTTATGATTCACCGATTGGTATAACATGAAGAGATCGGGTGAGAAATTTTTACTGTAAACATGTGCACATTTCCAAAAGCCTTATTACTTTATTACCCAGTATAATATTACCAATATAACTTTATCAATACATCTCGAAACGAATGCCGTACCGTGTCATTTCATGTTCTCTACGCTGTCTGGTGCATGGTGCACCCAGAATTTAATGCAGCGCGTACACGCCTCAAGCTTATTACACTTTTATGACCACCAACTACATTTCGCTCGCTTTTACTAGTACTCTATCTTCAATAATAAAAAAGTTTCCTCGATACAGACTTTTCCAATGTCGCTACTGAAAAATGCATGTGATCTCGGGTGAACATATTTTTTTCCACCAGATATTTTATCTTTAGTATAATTTTATGTATGGCAATCGATTCATCATATTTCAAAATATATGTGTCCAAATTTTCAAGCTGAGATAACTGTTATTAACAAAGTTATGGGATGAGAAACGTAAAATATTGTATTTTTGCGGAAATTCATAGAAAAGTGGAAAAGTGCAATTTTCTTCGATTTCGCAATTCCAAATCAAATCGCGACCTCCATATTCGAATTCGGCAGGTCATTTTACATAAAAATATGACTTCAGTTTTTGTGGATCTCGGTCTCCGTCTGTAAACATTTCTTAGCAAATCTTTAGTTGTCTATGTTTTCATAAAACCAGTGCAGTGTGTAGCAGTTGAATCAACCAACCGTGGCAGCCAGTATAGAGTCGTTACTGCTATAACAGTTTACTGTTCCATCTATAGTATCCAGTTTGATTCAACAGGACAGTGCTACTACAGCAGTAGTCATTTTCCAGTTTATGAAAATCTTTCAGTTCATATAACAATGATGTGATAAAATTTTCATAAAAACCGCACCAGTACTTCAAAAGTTGTGGCACTGTGTTTTCGAGTTCATCCGTCGCGTCGTTTCAATACTGTCCACGAATGTAGTTGAAAATTTCTGAATATATAAAAACAAAATGACAGGGCCTTAGTCACTACCTACTTATTCAAATTCGCCTTCTGCAGGGATCACAGCAATTTTTCAAACTTAAATTCTCTGACTTTTCCAGGTTTTCCAGGACTATTGGAAGGTTTTTCCAGGTCTAATAATAATTGATGAGCGGGGGTACTGTTATTAAATAATAATCGGCCCGAAACTAGAAGTACAAGAAACTCAAAAATTTTTTATAAAACTTTCACTGACACTTTAAGAAATTTAAGAGAACGAATAGTTAGTTGCCTCGTGTGGAACAATACGGAATACGCCGGGAATATTTGAATGAGTGCGCAATTCGATGTGAAGACAATTTTCAACCATCTCCAAGATCATCCGCGATTCTCGCAATTTGTGATTTTTGATTCCTCGTTTTTAATCCAAAACGTTTATAAGTACGTTGACAATTTTCAAAATAATTAAAAGAAATTTGTTGCCCGAATTTTATTCATTTATTTCTCTCCCACATTCAAAAATTTGAATTCCAATAAAATTGCAGCATATTTTATTACCATTTTTTTTTCAATGCCCCACAGACTTCATAGCCGTTCTTAATCGAAATAATTGAATGACTTGTTTATTTCAGTTAATCCCAAACAATGACGTTGTGAGAAAAGCCCACGAGAATGCCACAAGTGCATTTACCGCCAAACGTCTCCGTCCAGATCGATTGTAAAAACTGTTTCAGACCGAAAGCAATTCGAGCCTAGGCAGGGTAATATTCATGAGCTCCGCATAAATAATTTATAGTGTCGCATGTGTGGGTGACAGTTGCCAGCTACATCATATCCTTGTCTGAGTGTGCTACAAGTTGAATTTAATGAGTTTGAGTTTCGTACTATCTTCTCCGCGTTGTGTCATTATTTGTCGCAGGCGCGGGTCTCATGTGCAGAGAAGTCGAAAACAGTTGCTCATTTCCATAGAAAACGCGACCACATAACGAACAAAACCTATTCCCAGAATGTATCTCGTATGAATTCTATACATAAAAGCGTCTATTGACGTACAAGCTTGCTATTTCGTATGCTTTGCTCAAATTATCTTGATTAAGATTCATTTATTTTTTTGATGAAATTTTGATATGTGGCGTCGACAGGAATTATATTTGTACAAGAGCTTGCTTATCTTCATCTTACAAAAACTGGTAGACGTTGCGTTTACCCGTGAGAGTAGCGACTATACAGTTGAAAAAATTACAAAATTATATGACAGTAGCATGACATTTGGTTGTATCATTTTTTGTTGTTAATTATTCGTGGGTTCGATCCCTAGTAATGCCCTATTTTTTTTAGTAAATCCTGTTTATTTCATCCATAACTTGAATTTATAATGCATAAATCAAATTGTCATACCTATGTTCTTGAATATTTCTTAATATAAATTCCATGGATATTATTGATTTCAAGAGTTGCGAAACTATATGTGAAAAATTATATGTGCAGATATTACATACAGATAATTAAAAACACTTTAAAATACAAATTAGGTCAGACAGACATAATTTTATAATGTATTCTAACTTGTGGCATGTATAGCCAGGATAAAGGTAGCTATTTTAATGGATTCTATAATTGTATCTTAAAGTCTTTCTATAATGTCTTTACTTAATACCTACCTCTAGTAGTATTTTCAAAATAGAAGTTATTACACTTATTAAAAATGGTTAAGTAATTTCTTAATAAGTATAAAAGGTGGTCTAGCTTAAATCTTAAAATAATGTATTATTTAATCAGTTTATAGCAATGAAACTTTTTTAGTCACCTCTCTCTAAAACAAAATTGAACTGTTTATCCTGAAACAAAATATTGGAATAGAAATTAAATAACATTGCGTTTATCAACTTCTTTTTTTTTTTCAAAGGATTATAAAAGAGTGACCGCAAAATTCGCCTGTTTTTGCATAGTAGATAGCGGGCCAAAGGAAAGAGCAAAATAAATCCTATAGGGCTCAAATTAAACTTTGAGAAATTGTAAGGTGGGCATATTTTTTACTTTTTTGAAGAAATGCAAAAATCATCCCTATTCAAGGGTAGAAAATATTAAAAACAGGCGGTATATAATGAATATTTCAAAAAATAAAACAACTGTTATTACTCAGATTTTATATTGTATGAATTATTTACGGATTATACATAATTTTGTAGCGTATTTGGAAGAGTTTAGGCAATTGTCCTACAACCCTCCAACCCCTTGTAATAATTAGAAAACCACCCCCCGAAAATCGATATGAGATTTTCGCTAGAAATATTGTTATGACTAGTTGAACTCACATGTACTAAGAAATTGTGTCACCACTCTCCTACGCCTTGAAATAATAAGAAAAGCACCCCGAGAGAGTTTAGGCAATTGTCCTCCAACCCTTTGTAATAATAAGAAAACCACCCCCTGAAAATCGATATGAGATTTTCGCTAGAACTATTGTTATGACTAGTCGAACTCACATGTACAAAGAAATTGTGCCACCACTCTCCTACCCCTTGAAATAATAAGAAAAGCACCCCGAGAAAGAAAAACGAAAGAAATACGCTACAGAATTATATATAATCCGTAAATAATTCATACAATATAAAATCTGGGTAATAACAGTTTGTTTTATTTTTTAAAATATTCATTATAACTGCCTTTTTTAAATATTTTCTACCCTTACATAGGGGAGATTTTTGCACTTTTTCAAAAAAAGTAAAAAATATGCTAACCTTAAAATTTCTCAAAGTTTAATTTGAGCCCTATAGGATTTATTTTGCTCTTTCCCTCTAAGGTATTACTATAATTAGAAGAGTCCTTACTAATTAAATCAACTAAATTTTAATAAAATCATAATTCATAACATAAATAAACAGGTTGTCGGTTCAAGCGCAGACATACGCAATAGAAGCAGAACCTCAGTTAGTGGGAGAATTTCGCAAATCTCTTTATGTTCCGACTTCATATATGAGGCGCTCGCGCGCAAACCCCGATAAATCCACAAAAAGTCAATTTTGAGTTTGTAATAGTTTCATGTATGTTAGACTAAACTCTACAAGCCTATATAATCTTTGGTAACCAAAACGCGATAAATCCCATATAAATCTAATGTGACCCGATAAATCCACAAAAAGTCAATTTTGAGTTTGTAATAGTTTCATGTATGTTAGACTGAACTCTACAAGCCTATAAGTAATCTTTGGTAACCAAAACGCGATAAATCCCATATAAATCTAATGTTAAATTTGACCGTTTCGAACAAAACCAGATAAATCCAATATAGTTTTTTGTAATTTCCCACAACTTTGTGTGTGGATTTATCGGGGTTTGCACGCGAGCGCCTCAATTATGTACTATTCCTACCATAGGTACATTTATTTTTATATCTGAAAATATAATAATCCAATAGCTACATGTTTCTTCTTTCATTTTTTAAGCTTTTGTGAGGTGGATTTCATTAATTGGTTCAAAAGTTACAACAAATTTAGTAGATAAAAACTGATATTTTGCAACTAATTTGTTTAATAACAAATTATGCTCAAGGACTATTGTTGATAACTTTTGGTATGTTGTTCCTGACATGTTCAGAGATGTATTCTCAAAAGTTACCGCTTCCCGGAATTTTTCCGAAGTGAAAACCTCTATTAATTTCACTATATCTGCACATATAATTTTTCGCATATAATTTCGCAACTCTTGAAATCAATAATATCCATGAAATTTATATTAAGAATTATTCAAGAACAGATGATAATTTGATTTATGCATTATAACTTCAAGTTATGGATGAAATAAACAGGATTTACTAAAAAAAATAGGGCATTACTAGGGATCGAACCCACGAATAGTTAACAACAAAAAATGATACAACCAAATGTCATGCTACTGTCATATAATTTTGTAATTTTTTCAACTGTATAGTCGCTACTCTCACAGGTAAACGCAACGTCTACAGCCAGACCGCCTTCATACCTATTACACCATAATAAGGAAGGTAATATAAAAGAATGAGCCTTGCTAAAATCAAGTGTTTTTGACGTTGCTAGCTCTTAGACTACATGAAATGGTTAGCACACCCGCGACAGTTTGATTTCAGATTTGGCAATTTTTTATTTTTGCAGTATTCTGCGTTAAAGGGTTCTTAATTGCCATCTATGCAGTTTCAACTGAAAAATAGTTATTACTTACATACATTTATATTCGTGATTTTATGATTAACTTCTTTGCAAATTGCCGTTATGATGTCATCGGCGTGTATTTTATTAAGTGATATTGGAAAATTATAAGATTTTATTTTCAACTTTTACGTCTCTAACGATTTTTAAGAGTAAATGTTATTTTTTAATATAGATTTGACTAATATATTGACTTAGTGCAACGGAAGTAAGAACCTCTTCCTTTTTCATTTTTTTAAAAGTCGATTAAAAAAAATTAAGAGTCGATTTTCCACAAGTCTTAAACGCAACTTTATAAAGGTAAGGGCGAAAGTGCCTGTCAATCAGAAAATCCACAATCGATTGAGTAAAATTTAATATATGTCACATTTGATTGATGAAAGGTCGCGTTTATTTAATTCCACGAAATAATAATCAAGTCAAGCAAGCCTCTGAACCGTCGCACAAATTACCAGGCAGAGGCATTCGTCGTGTTTTTAGTGTCGATTTTAAATCGCGATTGACTAGAGTATAAGTGGAGCTCGAGTACAGCGCGTAACGGCAAATAATAAAAACGCCCTCCCCCTTGATGAAGAGCATCTAGATTATGAGACACTCTAGTTTACTCTGGGGTAAAATTCTGAAAGAGACATTATTAATGGCACGTCATCAAGTTTAATTTATTTTTCGGGTTAACACGTTAATTAATCCATTTCTTTTCTCCGAAGAGCCTTTTTGCACGGGACACGGGCTTAACAAAACGGAATGAGTGACAGTAATCTTTTTTTTACTGCTGCTCGGTTTAGGAATTATCATTCGTTTTACCGTGCGAGTTTGGCTTTGGTTTTACGATTTTTTAAAATTCTTTAAGATCAACCAATACATATACATCTGTATTACACACAACATTATTTATTATTAATACGGTAGAGGTAAACATCAGCACTAGTAGAATGCAAATAAAGTGACTAGAAAATTGAAGCGACTTGAAATTTTATTGCAGAAATAGTCCAGTCGAATTGTCACGAAAAGTATCAAAATCTGGCGAAAATAGGTAACTACGATTTTATTGTTTTAGGTTGATAGGCTGGGCATCCAAAACAAGCCCTTATAGCGCGCCAAGTGAGTCACACCGGATAGGAGAGGTGGGGGGCGGTAAAGTTGAAAAATCGTTCTTTTGCGTTTGAATAGAAGGCTAATATAATCTGAGACACAGAGTTCAAATGAGAAAGTCATAGGTTTTAAAAAAACCTATAAAATGAGCTCCGAACGTTAAGATAGCTTTATTAGGTTAGAAGTACATAAATTAAAAAAAAACGGAACTTTTCGAGCTTTTTTTAATTTTAACAAAATTTTGGAAATGTTACTAAAGCACGTGTTATATAGGAAGGAATATGTGGTAAAAATTTCAGATCGATATCTGCATTATTTTTCGATAGATTCAACCTTTTGGGAAAAAAAAGGTCTTCGAAAAATGGCTATAAGTACTTTTTTTGCATAAAAGATAAATATCTTTTGAATGGAATATAGTGTCGAAAAATCATGTGTACCATGAAGTGCCATTTTTTTTTTTTAGTTCACTTAAAAAATACATTACTCTGTGATAACTGGTTTTCGAAATATATGAAAAAGTCGAGAGGCAAACCGCGAAGAAAATTTGGTGTACACTCAGAAGAAAATCCGAGGAAATCTGGATGGAATCCCCCTGCTCTTCAAAAATTTTTTCGGATTTCTACCCCCCGCGCAACACATTTTTTTTTCTTCAAAGAGAAAATCTGGAGGAAATCTGAGGAAATTCGTGTAATCTTCGTCAAAGAGGAAATCTAGTGTACACAATTTTGGGTGCGGGGCCTCTCGGAAAAGGTAGCGCATACGGATTGGACAGTCATAAAATGCGTTCAGGCATAATAATTAACACAAAATATTAGCTACTTAGTTTTCATATTTTATATTGTTAATAATAATACAATAGTAATGCCATGTACAAAAAATCTTTTTTTTCAAATTCAGTTTTCACCACTTTTTTCTCCATAATGACCATATAGAAAACATTTGTAATTGTTGAACAACTCTCGAAGAACAGATTTTTTTTTCATAGCAAAATCTGATAGAAAGTGAAGTACTTCTTACCCTCGTTCTTACCATTTTTCGAAGACCCTTTTTTTTTCCAAAAAGTTGAATCTATCGAAAAATAATGCAGATATCGACCTGAAATTTTTATCAGATATTCCCTCCTATATAACACGTACTTTAGTAAAATTTCAAAAATTTTGCTAAAATAAAAAAAAATTCAAAATTTCCGTTTTTTTTTAATTTACTCCTGACCTTATAAACCTATCTTAACTTTCGGGGGCTCTATTCATTTTATAGGTTTTTTAAATACCTATAATTTCTCATTTCTCAGCCTTCTATTTAAACGTGAAAAAACGATTTTTCAACCTTTCCTTATCCGGTATGACATCACTTGGCACGCTTTCAGGGGTTGTTTGGGATGTCCAACCCATAAATTTAAAACAACAAAATCGCAGTTATCTATTTTCGTCATGTCAAAGTACCTACAATTCGACTGAACTAAAAACTGTTGTTTAGGGGTCTGATAAACATTTTAAAAAAAGTCGGTCAAAACTGGATGCCGGCTAAACATTTGGGAAAAGGGTAAAAATACTTACGTTTTTTTGCAAATACGAATTTCATCAAAAAGTGTTAAAACACAACTTGATTATGAAATAGCTTTGAATTTGAGACTAGTCCCGCCCAATTGGGTTAAAAGTTGACAGATTTTTTAAAGTTCAGGTGTTCAGTGTTCTTCTCTTTCTAAAAGTCAAATTTCAACGTGTGTCTTTCGTGAATAACTCAAAATTTAAAGCTTTACAAAGAAAATGTTCATTACAGTGTTGAGAGGTAATTTAATTCCCTACAATTTGGCTCTTATTAACCTTCTACGATAAAAATTGGCCAAGTTATGGCTGTTTGTTGTTAAAAAAGTGCGTTTTTATGAAAATTGAAATTGCAAATTTATTGTTTAAACTGGGTTCTGACAAAAAAGTTCAATTAAACTTATTTGTAGCTTTTTAAATAATGAATCAAATGGCACTATTATTTTCTTTAATAATTATTTATAATGTAAATAAATCAAAATTTTCTGAAAAAAAGAGGAGTATTTATTTATTTAACAATAATTGAAAATACACTCACCATCGGCTGAGAAACTAGTTGCAGTAGGTGCCGGTGCCGGGGCCAGGGGCCAAAGTCCTCTTTGGGATGGCCCACCCGGCCCAGCAGGGCTTCCTAACATTGTCGATTTCAACCCCACTTCCTATGAATAGGCAATCTGTAAGAAAAAACAAATCGTTGACTTCTATAGCTTCAGACAATTCCTAAAGACAGACAGACGATCGAACGAACCAACCTGCTCGGTACCGAGAATGTCGGCTTCAGCAGACCAGCTCAGTTTTACGAGTTCGCATGGCAAACTTCAAAGTGTACCGAGAAGGTTGGCTGGTTGGTTGGTTGGGTCGTCTGTAAAAGGCGGTAAATAATAATGTAGCGACATTATCAGCAAAAATAAATTCGACTTCGAATGGAGGCAGGTTCTTCCTAGTGTTTGCAATGCCGGTAAACCGATTTACCAGTAAATGAGACAAAAACCACGATAATTCAAACTCTTTTACCGGCAATTCCTGTAAATATTTTTGTCAAATTTTTGGCATTTCTGAGGGCATTTTTAATAAAAAGTATAATTCGACTCATGTCTCATCTTTATTATACTCTTCGCAAATACGAAAACGAAGAGTATATTGCATTTGATCGACACATTTCTAAAACCGTAAATATCGCTCGCAGACAAAAAATTTTCAAATCATTGTGTTAGTGAACGAATTCTGAACATCTTTCAAAATGTCCGTCTGTTCGTCCGTCCGTCCGTCACGTTTCTTGTAAGCACGATAACTCAAGAAATAAAAATCCGATTGTACTGAAATTTGGACAGTAAGTTAGTGTTAGCTAGAGGAAGAACCCTATTGTTTTTTAACAAAATCGATCGGTAAATAAAAATGTTATTAATGATTTAAATTTGAAAAAAAAATTGTTTTGATTTTTATGTTTTTGTAATTAAATAGAAATCTGGTGAAATGATATTTCATTTTAATACCTAAATATTTATATTTTACAAATATACATTTCATAATGTAATATATAACCGTGAAAATATAATTTTAGCTCGTGTCTTATAATGTAAAAATTTACATTTTTTTTACGTGTAAGGTGGTGGTGTAGTTCTTACGCTTTTGACTCGGAATCCCAAGGGACCTGGGTTCGGAACCCAAATGGGGTATAGTTTTTTTTTATTTATACTTTATTTTACACTGAGTATTTTACCAACTAAGTTCGTAATAATATTATTTACAAAAAATTGCGAAGAGTACGTTTTTAGCTTGTTTTATGTTTACAGGCGACGCACAGTGTGGCAAAACGGTCAAAAATCGCTCTGAGAGTCAACTTTTAAGCTATCAACGTTTTTTTTTAAATACTTGCAAAGGAGTTTGAAATAGTGAGTCACTGCCGGTTTGACGAATTTTATTTCCACATCCACGTACCTAGTGGAGTGAAAATATAATAACGCAAACATTTTTTTGTTTTTTTTTTTTTTTGTTGAAATAGGCTTAGAATGTCATGAATCGGCGAGATTTTAAGTTTGAACAAAAAAAAATTCTGTCTGCCTGTTTGTCCCGTAAAATTGGGATTTAGAGCATGTACGAGGTCTCAGAACTTTTTTTGGCATCACTATTATTAAGGGGGGTAAAAAAATAAAATAAAATTCGTCAAAGCGGCAGTGGCTCACTATTCCAGACTCCTTTGCAAATATTAAAAAAAAAAAAAAAGAAAACGTTGATAGCTCAAAAATTGCCTCTCAGAGGGATTTTAGTCCGTTTTGCCACACTATGCGGCGTTTAAATCGCGGCGGCAAAGACAAAACATGTATCAATAATATATACAGTGTCCGCAAAGAAGTCTGCACCATATTTGAAACTCTGTTGTTTATTGACTTTCTGAAAAATTTTATTTTTGATAAAAGTTGCATGTTCTCAAACGAAAAGGGGGGCTGCACAAATATGTGTTAGTCCTGGCGCTTAGGTCGGGAATTTTTTTAAAATTATCTCAAGAGTAAACTACCTTTATTTCTGAAGATATCGAAAAATGTTATTTAAAGAAGTTGTTTATAATGTGGAGATACATCCAGATATAAAATTTGGTTGTTCCATTTTAAAAATAAAAATTTTCCACTTTTTTACGCATAATTCCTGAACTATTTTTAAAATCTTTTTCTTTATTAGTAATTCTCACTATGTAATAGTTTCAGCTTGAAACTTTGATGAACTTTTAGCAGTACTCTTTTGACCAAATGAATATTTTGGGTAAAAATGCTGCATTTCTTGGTGCATAGTGTATTTAATACATTCAGATGTAGTTTGGGTTTAATAAAACAATAACAAAACGTTTAATTTAAAAAAATAAGATATGTCGATGTCCGTTCGCCTTCTTCAATGCGATGTTATAATATTAAGAGAAAATTGTTCTTAACTCGTAGAAAAATCAAGTTAACATTTAAAATTTCTTCAAGATTAAAGTTGTTCAAATACCGAATAGTCTCAAAATTCCTCGCAGAGGCCCCACAGACAAATCAGAAGACCCTGGGAGCCATGGCACCTTTCCTAATACGTTTTAATTTTACGTAAATATCTCATATTCTTTAAATTAACCAGTCAGATTAGAACTTTATGAAAAATTACCGTTCCATTACTTGGACGTATCAGAGTTGGGTCCTAAACCATATCCACTTAGCTTCCTTTAAAAAGGTGTGGGCTGAATTGGGTCCCGAAGAAGATACGTTGAAAATTAAACAAATTTGGCCTTGTTGCCGCACTTTCAAATTGCTAACAAAATATAGGGACGTATGTAGGAGTACATGGTACGTGGTTTTGTGTTTTGCTTGCAAGAAGGGCAAGGAGCATCTTCTTTCATTTTCCATTGTGTTCAACCCAACGTAAAAAGAGAATAGGGGAGTAATAAAATCGTTTGTCATTAGTATGACGTGGTTTTGTGTCTTGCTTGCAAGAAGGGCAAGGAACATTTTCATTTATTTTCCAACAACTGACAAATTTGAGACAATAGCAAATAAACTAAACCCCCTAATTTATTACCTGAGTACCATAAAATTTAGAAAAAAATGTCTATCCTACAGCGCCAGCGGCAACAATGTTGTAATAAAATTCAGTTTTAAATAATTATTTTAATGTATACGGGGACCCAATTAGGCCCTAGGTCGGACCCAATTGAACCATAAATAAATATACCTGCTAGAATCGGGACCCAACTCGAACTCATCGCATTAATTTTACTGGCAAGTTGAATGATATAGATTGGCAAAAATTTTTTAATTTGACAACCAATTACCTCCTAGATTTCCCTAGTTAACCAGGCATTAATAAGTCAAGCGTTAGTGTCTTAACCGAATCGACATAGCAATTTAATAGTTAAATTATTGTATGACAGTGATGGCCATATGGCACCTAACAATAGTTTCCGGCTTATCATTATAACCATAACACTTGAATAGACGGGAGACACAAGAAACTCTCACGAGGGCTATTAAATGTTGCGGCGTGTCTCGATATTTTGTGTGATCCAAGATAAACTGCAATATCAATACGATTACTCGCTATAATCGATTACACTATATATATTTGTATAAAAAAATGTAAGGTAATCAACGAAATCAGCGCAAAATGCAATGTTCAAGCATTACATTCTGCTTTGATCTACTAGTCCACGGAAATTAGCATTTGACCTGGAAAAAATTAGTAAAAATCTGAATTTTTGCACAGACGTTCTTCGAGGTGTCCCAAATCCACAAAAATCCCAACATGGCTACCCAAGATATTGAAGGTCAAAGTTTTTTGCAAATATCTCGCGTCCTATGCATCGGATGCCCATGAGGCCAATGTGAAAGTTGTAGAGAATTAAATTATCTACAAGTTGTCTTTTTGATTTTTTACCACCCCCCTCCCTCTTCGAGATATTCAAGGCCAAAGTTTCAAAAACATGGTTGTTTTTCGCGAATATCTCGCGCCAAAAAAACAATACAGCAATAAAGTTAACATGAAAGTTCTAGAGAATTCAATTATCTGCAAGATTGGTATTTTGCATTTTTCCCAAAACCTCTCCTTTTTCGAGATATTCAAGGTCGAAGTTAAAAAAAAAACGGTTTCCGCGAATATCACACTCCCTACACAGTAAAACAAATTTGTTTAGAGCAAACAAAAATTTTGTTGCGTATATACAAAGCAATTTCTTGGTTGATGTTAATAAATTTTTGTTGCTCCAAACAAAATTGTTTGAGGCAACAAAAATGTATTAACATCAACCAAAAAATTGCTTTGTATATAGGCAACAAAATTTGTCTTTGCTCTAAACAAATTTTTTTAGCGTGTATGCATTGGACCGCGACGAAGTCTATATACAAGCAGTAGAGAGAACTAAAACAGTTTTTTTAAACTTCGAAATATCTCGAAAAGGGCGAGGTTTTGGGAAAAAATGCTATTCACGAAAAAAACATGTTTTTGAAACTTTGACCTTGAATATCTCGGGGGGAGGGGCTTGGTAAAAAATAAAAAAGACAACTTGTACATAATTTAATTCTCTACAACTTTCACATTGATCTTATGGGCATCCGATGCATAGGACGCGAGATATTTGCAAAAAACTTTGACCTTCAATATCTTGGGTAGCTATGTTGGGATTTTTATAGATTTAGGTTTGGGACACCTCAAAGAACGTCTGTGCAAAAACTCAGATTTTTACAAATTTTGTCCAGGTTTCCTCATTTTTTTGGCTAATTTACCTGCATTACACGGCAAACGGAGCGAAAGAAGCACAATGCTGTCGAAAAAATTTCAAGCGCTAGGGATGGTTTTTGGGAATCTTTTTTTTTTCTTAAAAGTTGATATTTTTTTTACAATGCTCCCTTTCAGAATTATATAAAAAATATAGAAAACTTGGCGCATCGGGGGTTGGTTTTTTAAGGGATGATAATTTGGCAATGTACATTTATTGAACTATACAAAATTTACAATCAGTCAAGGAGCGTTAGAAAAAAAAATTAAAAATACCCCTATTTACCGCAATTTACCCCACAACCTTTCAACGGAATAAGATCAAAATAATAATAATCTAGTTCCAGATTTCATTAAAATACATAAATAAGTGTACCAAATTTCACGTCAATATTGTAACGTGTTTCCACCCTTAGGAAACTACCCCTTGCAAATTCCGTGGGTTCCAAAAATTATAACAAGAGATGTCCACTAACACACTTTATTAAATATTTACTGGATACTTCACAATACTATTATTAATTTAAATACACTTTACTGACTAAAATCACAATGTTTATCACTTTGTTTATCCTTGAAGTCTTAACCTCACTTTCTATACTTTTTGAACTTTCTGAACTACTCGCCGAGAATGCGGTCGGTCTTTTATACCTAAAAATGACAGATCTCGATTGTTCCGTGATGACGCCACCATTCTCTAGAGAATTCCAGATGTCACTTTGGAATCTTCTGGTAGGTTCTTTTTCGAGTAGGTGCAAATACACTACATTCATTCTAAGGGTTGTAACACATTACAATATCTTAAACGGTTCCAGAGTAATCGTGCGCACAAAAAAAAGTTACAGACAGACCGACAGACAGACAATGTGTACTATTTTTTTAACAGTTAAAAAAATCATTTCCTATCTTGAATTAGCAACTATTAAAATATTTTACATTTAAAATTAAATTTTCAATCAGAAGAGATAATATAAACATGTTATCTAAAGTTTTATTTTTACTCCCACATCCAGTGGAAGTATAGTAACGACAAAAAAAATTAAAAAATTTTTAGTCATCAAATAGGCTTAGAATGTCATGAAACGTCGAGATTTTAAGTTTGAGCGAAAAAAAAAATTTCTGTCTGTCGGTCTGTAACTTTTTTTTTGTGCGCACGTTTACTCTGGAACCGTTTGAGATATTGACTTGAAATTTGGTACAAATATGTACTTTAACGAGATCTAGAAATAGATTATATTTTCATCTTGTTCCGTCGAAGGGTTGGGGGGTAAATTGGGGTAAATTTGGGGTAAATAGGTAAATCAAGCAGGTAAGAGTTCATAAAATTGGTATTTAGTACATATAAGAGAAGCTAAGGTCTCAAAAAAAAATTTGGCAATAGCCACCCCCACCCTATTATTAATGGGGATGAAAAAAAAATTGTGATTTAGTGGTACAAGAACCAGAAACCTCAAAATATTTTTTTACTTTATCCACCTCCACTACCACCCCCTATCACCACCCCCACCCCACTACCGATGTGAGGTATCGTTTTATGGATTTTTGGGGTAGAGGATTTCAAATATTATATTATTAAAGTTCCATAAACAATTATTTCCACATACAAAATTTTTTCGTTGTGACTGATAGAAAAACAGGATGTGGAAGTAGTGATTCCTTGGGCAACGGTTTTCTTTGAGGAATTCTAAACCGTCTAGACGACAACGCCTTTCGTCGACAGTATCTCTAAACGTATTTGTAACAAAATTAAGGATCGTTCTTTGAAAAGGAGAGATAAAATAAAATCAGAGTTGTTTGAATTTGTCCAAGAGGACAAAATTGGACGATTTTGTCCAATTATTTCCGTCCGGACAAAATCAAAAGTTGTGGACAGAATTGAACAAAATTGGACAAAATCAATTAAATGAAACGAAAATTTAAAAAACATTATGTCAAAATAGTAAAATACAAAATCAGCCGTTGTAAAATTAATGTAGGTATATTGAACATTGTAAATTAATCAGAAGAGAAACAAAATACAAAAACCTAGTTACTTTGCAGTTAGATATATTAACACACTAGGAAAAATATAAAATTTGAAATCCATCCTACAAAGTATTTTTTAAGTACATGTAACTGTAAAAAATGTGTACACTTCCCGACAAATAAAAGTAGGACAACTCTTGTTCATTGAAAACTGTATTTTTTAGTTATGTAAATCGATCTTGGCATTGTGGAAATTAAAAATAATAATTTCTGACAAATCAACAATTGTCAAAACTGAATTGTCAAAGGCTATTTTACAGAACTAAAATAAAGTGTCCTAGTTTTATTTGTCGGGAAGTGTACTTATAAAAAAAAACAAAAATAAAACCGCCATGACCAGTTTTGAGACTTTTTCCAAACTTATCCTATTCCTGACTTTTAGACTTTTGAATATAGCTAAAGTTGGAAAAAATTCTTTCAATACTAGATAAACCTACACATCTGAATAAATGAAACTGGAAGAACTTTTTATTAAGAACTTAATTTTTATAAATAAAAGTTGATTTTGTCCAATATTGTACGATTTTATCCAATTTTATCCAATATTGTCAACGTCCTGGACAAAATCAAAAAAAGTGGACAAATACACAACCCTGTATAAAAAAGAAAAATAGGGTCACGAAAATACTTCAAGTAAGTGCTGTAGAAGAACATATTGGACTAATCGAAGAACATAACTCTAAATATATGGTACACGTGATTACAGAATCCGGAAACTTGAGCAGTTGCGCAAAAAGTATACTGAATTATTTGTAATCCAATACAGATTTGTCGCAGCTAGTCACTTTAGGTCGAGATGGAACTCCTTCCAATACCGAACCAAAAGAGGAAATAATAAGACTTATTGATTTGGGTTTAAAACGAACATTATACTGGTTTGTATGGCATGGCAGGTGCATGAACACGAGCCTCTTCTTCATCATTACTTAGATGAAAAAACGACTGGTCCAACAAGTTTTTCTGGTCCTACTGAAATTGTACTACACACATGGGAAACACTTTTTCTAATGGAATTCATTAAAACAGAATCTAAAATACCATAATTGGATGTAAAGGATCTAAGTTCTGATTCAAAATACTTGCTGGAGATCAGTCAAATAGTACGATGTGTTCCTAAGGAGTTATAAAAAAAAATTCAACATTGGACATTCACAACATGTAAGATCTCCACAAAAGATAACAGCCCAGAGTAGATCTCGTAATACCTCCGGCTGTAAAAATTACCTTGTCATATTTGAAGCCATTTCCGAAAAAAAAACGAGTTTTTTATATATATGAATGAAGGTTAAAAGTACACAAAATTCCCTCAGGTACATTACATTTGTTTCTAATGCTAAAATATCTTATTTATAAATTGATAAAGGATCTATGTACTGCTGAAGTTGATAGGTTGTTAAGCAGGGTTGGCATGTTTAAAACATGTTTAAAACATTTCACTGTGTTTTAAACAAATGTTTAAAACATATTTAATACACAATGCGATGTTTTAAACAACTGTTTAAAACACAGTTTAAAACACAGTACGATGTTTTAAATAAATGTATTATTTTGGAGTTTGTGGAAAAGCAGGAAAAGTGCCGATCATGGTCCATTCCGATATAGTGGTCACATGCACTAAACTGAGCATTTTATTTGCAGTGCTGTAAAATCCATTTAAAAGCGCCATCTGACATCAAGTAGTAGTGGCAGACATAGTGTGCCTGGCACCATTTAATTTTAGTTGAATATAGTTTTAAACACGTTTTAAACATACCATTTAAAACTTAAAAAAAACATGTTTTAAACAAAAAAACCTGTTCAAGACAAAAAAAAACTGTTTTTTTGCTTAAAATGAAAAAAAAAACTGTTTTTTTTTCCAACCCTGTTGTTAAGAACTTTGAGATCAATTATCTCAAAATCACTTCGTTGTTACATAGACCCTTCATCCACTTGTGTCTTCATTTGGGAGTATTTTGATAAATAATATCACTCGGTACGATTTCGAATTTCAAATGCTTTGCTAAAGGTACACACAATTATAATGCAAATGTGAGGAAACAATATAAATCTACGTATTTTTTGCCTGCGTATAACTGACGATACTAATAAATGCCAAGGCATACAACATTGTGATTTTACAAAAGTAATTTCAAACGTTGCTTTCCTACTGCATTATATTCTGAACACAACCTCTCGCGTTCCTTCATGCGGCCAGGAACTACAGTACGAGGTATTTCTTGATAAACTCCTGTTATCGTGTTTCTAGATCATTTAAAACCGTTTTTATGAACCCAGCGTTATAAAAAAACTTTGGTGCAGTTAGTTCATAATATTTTGGTGGGGCTTCACTAATTGTCACGCCATCAACGGCATCATTTCCTTTTTTGGCTTCGTAGTTAATGAGATGGCAAAGTAGAATTGAAAGAGAAGTTGCCGTCGGGCGCGACCGACTGCCGACTGCGAATACCTGTTTGATTAATGATTTACGTGAATATGTGAACTTTTAATTGGGTGTTATAGATCTTGCCAAAATTCATAAAAAACTTAAAGGTTCTTTCCAACTACCATAAAAAAACAGTATTGTGAATGGAGTCCAAGTAGACAGTCTGTGTCTACAGGACTGTATAAATATCAGTAAAGCAGGCTTAAACAAAAAATTGACTTCTTATTGGCATAGACATTGTTTTACTTCACCGAAATCCAAATAGAAATTCCTAGGAAGAATAGTTGAAGTAATCGTATTAGTGAGAAGAGTGTGAGAGGCAAGGGGAATAAAAACTCATCTCCCGTCTTTACTCCACTTTTACATTAAGTGAGAGAGAAGATACTGGCCATTCGATGTCGGCTATTTGACGTGGCCTGTGGGCGTAAACTTATGAGTGTGTTGTTTAACCCAGGACCGCAGTTAGAGACACAGTCGAGGTATAATTCAATAATTACTTTATATTTCTTTATCTGATAATGTGTTCTTGAAAATAATTTTGGTAAGTTGTTACCATTTCATAGCAGTGCTTTGGAGATATTGTAAATATTATAAATTATCATTATTTTATATCTATTTACAATATGGTTAAATCCGGCTCTGCGTTCTGCACCCCTTGCCTCTCAACGTCGCTCACAAATGTGATTGCTTCAACTATACATTACTATTTTTATTAGGCTGAAATTTAGACATTTCTAAATTTAAATAGAATAGAAATTTTACCAATTTATGTAATGTGAAATTTGTAATGTTGTAGGTGATCTGAATAATTTATTGTTTAGCTGCGTTGAACATTAATTTGCACGTAACCAACTGTATGTAGATATTCGGCACTTAAAACAATAGAGTGAATGAACTTAAACGCTTTTTGAAAACCTCTCGTTGGAAAGTATAAATGTGTACCTTATAGAATCGCCGCCTATATTAAGTATCACCTTTGTTTCAAATTAACGTGATTCCTATTTACGATAGTCTACTCTAATGTATCTAACTTGATGCCCTTAAAGGCTCCTGTTGAGAAGTATGTGTACACATATCTCCCTTTGATTTTCTACATAATTATTTCTGGTTTTTTGAATTGGGGTTCAGTGGGATAGGTCGGAGTGAACGGAGATGCGTCTGAAACTCTCCCACTTACAACGCGAAAATACCCGGTAAGACTGCGTTAAATCTGATAAAGCTCAGGTGAATTGTAGCTCAAAAAATTCCGCGTAAATCGATGTATTATAACCAAAGAACAAAGTTTAAATAGAATTAATATTTGAAAATAACTAATACAGAGTTATTTAGCAGCAATCAGTATGGTGCATAAAGAAACGAGCTTAAAGAAATGAGTATATAAACAAACGACCCGACCCAGGCAATAAATAACAAATATAAGGAAACAAGTACCTTTTCATTTCTAAGTAAAACCATTAAAGTGATACTTCTGCCGACAAATTAATGACAGCAATGAATTTTGAAGTGTGGCGTATTATGGCCACACTTCAATACTGAAATTTTCCCGATGAGGCAAAATATTGGAAAATACACTAAAATTGGATTAACATTTTTCACGTCGCTCGACAGACATGCATTTTGGGAAGTGCACTAAAATCAAATTATGGTATCAGGCGACAAGAGCTTTTGGGGGAAGACACCAGATGACGACCCAGTTTTATTCATGCCGAATGGCTAATTTTTAATTTTAATAAAATTTCTTGCAAAATGAAATATGCGCATCCAAGTATTTAGTCCTGGCGAATCATTCGCCCACAGGAACCAAAATTTTTCATAAATACATTATTACCACCAATCCAACCTTTTCACTCTCCAAAAACGGAAATTGTCTCAAACATATCTATTAGAGAATTATTTGAATCTGATTGGCATCATCACTCTAACCATTGCACGTAGTTGAGATTAAACATCCCCTAGGAGATGTGTCCCTAACTTGCCATGCATGGTATGCAGATTTATTTTATACAATTTGAATTTTTAATCAATATTTGTTCGTGTTATTTGAATTCCAGGTTTAATATTGAACTAATTAACTTTAAGCTTAACACATTATGCGATTCTACAATTGGATCGGCAATTGATATTTAAGGACTTCATGTATTTGGTCCCTCTCGTTTGTCAGGACCCTGATTACCCTGTTCAGTGTTACGAAACGGATTTTTTAGTAATTTTTTTTACGATGATTATTAAAATAATTTGTCTGGTTATAATAAGAGGAAACATACCTCACTCCAGGTATTTGTTAGAATCTCACAGTTTATGCACAAAGAAAAATTGTTTTGGCAAATTTTACAAAACGTTGAGAGAAAGGACATGTCGCATTTTTTAAATAATTTTGCATTTTTTTTTTAGCAAAATTGTTTAAACATACTGTACAAGATTATTGCTCCAAAAATATATTTAATTTTTTCTACAATTGTCCTGTTACTTTTTTATGACTAATTTGCAGTCTAATTTTACATAATTGGAATACTCGTTGGAATACAATTTTTCTCTGTGTAGGACCGTTTAGTTGTAAACAAACTTATGTATTCATTCAGTTATGCCAAATTGATTGGAGAACAGAACCCCGATTTGTTGATAACATTAACTTATTTGTTTCGAAGTTTATTTTTAAATAAGATTTTCGTAAATATTTATTGCTATTTCTCACGCAAATAAACTTAATCTGATAAGTCTAGCCAAATAAAAGTGGAATGATAAAGTGTCGTGGAAAAATATCTTAAGTATACACAAAAGTATTGTCAATAAAAAATAAATGCTGTAATAAAATCTGACGATTTATTTTAGTGACAATTCTAGTCTGATATGCAATATAACTAGGGTGACCATATTTTTTTCTAGAAAAAAGAGTACCTACAATGATAGAAGGGGTCCCTTATTTAAAGGTGAGGGTGAAGTTGTAAAAAATGCGCCGCAGGCGAAAATTTTGAATTTTTCAAGGTCAAACGGCCTTAAATTAAAAGTTAGATATTTGATTAAAAATTATATTGTCTTCAAAATGTAGGTCTCGTGTGCGCAAGATTTAAAAATATAAAATGCCAAATATATTTATATCAGGTAAAAAAAACAAATAATCTATATATTCTAATAAAAATATAAAGAAATAACAAATAATCTCTTCAATTTTCCCTCGACGTACCTGCAACTACAGCACCCGTATCATCAGGTTGATGCCAGTCGTACTTCTGGGAACTTAAAATTGCCTCAAGAAAAAAGAAGTACATTTATGTGCACTTAATGAACTTTTTAAGGACAGTAGGACATTACTCGAAAAAAGAGTACTGTCCTACTAAAATAAGTACATATGGTCACCCTAAATATAACAGAATTTATCGAGTTAATTATGCAGTTAAACGAAAAAGAAACTTTCAACTACACTCCCAGACATGTTGAAACATGCAGAAAATACATTGAAAGCATCTAGCATCTGTTTTGATAGGACATCTACTACCTACTATTATTTACGTTACAATGGTTTTTGATGAGTTTAACTCTAGTATTATCTATACTAATTTCATTTACTTTTGTTAGAATTTGTTTATTTTTTGCTCGGGATGGTTTCTCTTAACCAAAAAGTATACTATAATTACACAACTTTTCCATTTTAGCAAGTACTTGAAAATTAGTTGAATTGAATACAATCAAATAGTTAGCAATTATATTTTTATGAAGCACTGGATCTATTCAGAAATTCAAATAGTTTTGCAGAAATAGTGGAGCCAATAGAGGCTTTCACTTTGGAAAAAATAATGGAAGCGGTAACTTTTGAACATGTCAGAACAATATACCAACAATAGTCCTTGAGCGTAATTTGTTATTAAAGAAATTAGTTGCAAAATACCAGTTTTTTATAAATATATATTAAAATATTTTTTTCTTTCAAAAACTAATTGCACCATTCGAAAGTACGGAAAATTTCACATCAAAAATGTATATGAAGGTTTTTGGTAGAATCAAAAATGTTAGGCTCCAGATATGTTTGTTTAACGCACGAAACTGGAACGCAGTGACACGTAAGAACGGCGCGCGAAGCGCGCGCGGCCTCTGGCGCGCTACACTAAATTTGTTGTAAATTTTGAACTAATTAATAGAATTGACCTCACAAAAGCTTAAATGAAAGAAGAAACATGTAGCTATTGGATTATTATATTTTCAAATATAAAAATGAATGTATGTAGGAATAGTACATTATGAAGTCGTAAAATAAAGAGATTTGCGATGAAATCGGTAAAAGCTCTACAATTTCTAAAATTTTTAATATAAAAACCTGGGTCTTTCACATATTACTCTTGAAGTAATGTATAAAAAGATCCGATGAGTGAAAAAAGTACTTACTAACTTTAACTACCTATTACTTTGGTTTAAATCGCGTTATTAGATCTCTGTAGGTGCGATTTTTAAAGCTTGAAATATGTGCTTTAAAATGCTTCAGGGGATTTACCTTAAGAATTAAATTAACTCTGTTTCTTTTAAGAAAATTAAAAAAAAATGGTCGAAAATTCGTGAAATTATGAGTAAAATAAACGTTAATAACTAAAAAATTTATTTAGCCTACCTATCCAGCATACGTTTATAGTAGGACCTCAAAATAAGTAAATCTGAAGTAAAAAAAATGGAATATACATAAACCTATACTTTTGACGAAATATTGAAAAAAACTAAGTTTTTTCGGTAAATCGACTTAAATGTTTTTAAAATTTGTATCCTGTTTAAAATATCGAAAATATATTAAAAATATTCACGTATCGAAAACATATTAAAAATATTCACGTGGTACAGGGTCATGAGTCAAATTAAAATGCCTGAATAATAGAAGGGATAGAAAGTAAAACATCTTCGCGGCAAGCAGTACGCATCACCTGCCCCGCACGCTGTCTGTGTGTGTCCGCAGAGCATTGTAAAAAAAGTTGTTTGGGTATTTGTTCACCAATCATCTTGTAATGCTATGAACAATATCACGTTAGTAGGGATAGGGTCGGATGAGACAGACAGTGACGTCATCATCGTCAAGTAAGGGATCTGCATTACCGGCCGAATGGCGGGAATTTCAAGTAGGGGATCTGCATTACCGGCCGGGTGGCGGGAATTTCAAATTACCAGCCGGGTAATGGCAAATTTTCCACGCCCCCAGTGACGGTGAACAGGTGGCATATTGGATAGGTCTGAGAGGTAGAGCTACCAGCTACTACCTGACCAGGCATTGTCTGCGTCTGACATCTATCGGATAGGTAGAGGGACAGGTAGCACCCGCTACTGCTGGTAGCTGGTAGCTCTATCTCTCTGTCACCTGTTCACCGTCGTATTGAACAGTTGCAGTTTTTATTTCTAGTAGCGGGTGCTACCTGTCCCTCTACCTATCCGATAGATGTACCTGAGCAGACGCAGACAATGCCTGGTCAGGTATCTGACAATGCCTGGTCAGGTAGCAGCTGGTAGCTTTACCTCTCACACCTATCCGATATGTCACCTGTTCACCGTCACTGGGGGCGTGGAAAATTTGCCATTTGAAATTCCCGCCACCCGGCCGGTAATGCAGATCCCCTACTTGACGATGATGCTGTCACTGTCTGTCTCATCCGACCATATACCTACTCACGTTTTATTAGCTTCTTTTTTTTAATTTTCTTATCATCTATTTTACAATGCACTGTAGCCCGCACAAACCGTCAGATATTTTTGGGAATAAGGGCAGGAACCAGAAGAGCAGGTCGAACTTGAATTATCTGAAGAAATCGATATTTAAAAATGAATTTGTATCGTTCAATATAATTTGAGTATTTATTATGTTTAATAAAAATCTTTTATTTTGCGTAAACCATTTTTACTTTTTATATCGAGATATATTATTTTCTTGAATATGTTAATCCGAGCGAAATTTTTACCAAAAAGTCGGCCATATTGGATCAGTCATTTTGTATTATTACTTTTGACAGCATAATCTATTTTAGCGACATAAAAAAACCCCCACAGAAATTTATCGAGTTACGCCATTTTTAATGAAATTTTTATTGAAAAGTCGGCCATATTGGATCAGCCATTTTGAATTATCTTTTTTTGACATCATAATCTGTTTCAGCGACCTCGAAAACCCCGTATATGTCAATTTGAATTAAATTGATTTAAAATTTCTCAACTTATAATAATATTGTTAAAAAAAGTTGTTTTTTTTAATAATTAATAAATAATTTCCTCACGATTATATGTTTATAACTTTTTATTTTAAGCTATGTAAAAGTGACATCAAAAGGTTTTAGGAGAATCGAAGCTTCCCGTAATTATTCCGAAATAATGCATATTTTCAACCTCTATTCACTCCACTAAAAGTAGTTGGTTGGTAGTGACAACTTTTTTCCAATTAGATTTGCCCAGCTCTGGTTTTAAACTTGAAATGGCTATTTTCTGATCATATTTTCACACTTAAAGTGACCCTAACCAGGTTGCGAACGCTTTTCAATTAACAATATGGAAAACGTTTTAAATTAAACTTAAAACTATTTTCAATCGTCATGAAAAGCTTGCACCGCCCCTATGGGAACGTCGTAAAAACGCTCGTTCGATTTCACTTTCGGAATCCTCATACACGACTCGACCTTGTCTACATCAATCTTCCTCGGAACACACCTCACAAATCATGGAAATAAAATTAAAACAGCGCTTAACAAAAACAAAGCGCGCTGTTCATCGATTATCATGCAGCAGCTTCGAGAGGAGAAAGGTCGCCAGTTCATGGTAATTTTTGCCCACGACTCCCCACAAATTACGTAACATTAGAGCCAGTCGACGAATAGCGTGGCGTGGAGATATCTAAAGCAGGGACAGTGACAGCTACCGAGGAATCTCAAATGGTATTGTTACTGGTTTTGAGTTCCCCAACCGCAAGATATTTAGACGCAAATGTTCATTTCTTGTGCGAGATCGACATGTTACTGTGTGTTCGATTATTACAGAGGAATGTAACTGTGGACTCTGATATTAAAGCTTCACATCACATAATAGGCCCGTTGCATGAGCCATATATTTTAAATTAATTTATAGTGTTACTAAACATTAGCAATTATCAAATTTGGAAAGTATTTAAATCACCGACTAATATCCGTATCTGAGAACACACTCATATTGGACGTGATGTCATCTAACAGTATATCTCTGCGAGTGCAATGAATCGGACATATAATTTGTGCAGTTTGCTGTTATTTCCTAAAATTATTTAGTTGTATTCGGTCTGTGAAGTGTGGATTTAAGTGTACTATTTAAAAGAGTTTAAATTGTTTCGGCTCGGTGGCGCAGTGCTTAAAAGCTTAAGCTTGCGACCACGGGGTCCCAGGTTCGAATCCTGGCTAGGGTATGGATGTGTAGTGGCGTTTTTCATGTGTTGCCGAGATGGTAGCAGTGAACTAGATTGCCGTTGTGTGAGAGACAACACAATCTAGTCGCTCTCCTCTCCTGAGTTCGAGTCTCAGCTGCGGCAGATGGCAATGTCGCAGGGAATGGGTGTTGTGATATTGTCTATGTGTGTGTGTGTGTCCGTCCTGGTTGAGTGGTAGAATAGCCTACGGCTAAATTCCGCCAGGACATTAATATAAATAAGGCGATTATATATATATATATATATATATATATATATATATATATATATATATATATATAATCGCCTTATTTATATTAATGTCCTGGCGGAATTTAGCCGTAGGCTATTCTACCACTCAACCAGGACGGACACACACACACACATAGACAATATCACAACACCCATTCCCTGCGACATTGCCATCTGCCGCAGCTGAGACTCGAACTCAGGAGAGGAGAGCGACTAGATTGTGTTGTCTCTCACACAACGGCAATCTAGTTCACTGCTACCATCTCGGCAACACATGAAAAACGCCACTACACATCCATACCCTAGCCAGGATTCGAACCTGGGACCCCGTGGTCGCAAGCTTAAGCTTTTAAGCACTGCGCCACCGAGCCGAAACAATTTAAACTCTTTTAAATAGTACACTTAAATCCACACTTCACAGACCGAATACAACTAAATAATTTTAGGAAATCACGTCCAATATGAGTGTGTTCTCAGATACGGATATTAGTCGGTGATTTAAATACTTTCCAAATTTGATAATTGCTAATGTTTAGTAACACTATAAATTAATTTAAAATATATGGCTCATGCAACGGGCCTATTATGTGATGTGAAGCTTTAATATCAGAGTCCACAGTTACATTCCTCTGTAATAATCGAACACACAGTAACATGTCGATCTCGCACAAGAAATGAACATTTGCGTCTAAATATCTTGCGGTTGGGGAACTCAAAACCAGTAACAATACCATTTGAGATTCCTCGGTAGCTGTCACTGTCCCTGCTTTAGATATCTCCACGCCACGCTATTCGTCGACTGGCTCTAATGTTACGTAATTTGTGGGGAGTCGTGGGCAAAAATTACCATGAACTGGCGACCTTTCTCCTCTCGAAGCTGCTGCATGATAATCGATGAACAGCGCGCTTTGTTTTTGTTAAGCGCTGTTTTAATTTTATTTCCATGATTTGTGAGGTGTGTTCCGAGGAAGATTGATGTAGACAAGGTCGAGTCGTGTATGAGGATTCCGAAAGTGAAATCGAACGAGCGTTTTTACGACGTTCCCATAGGGGCGGTGCAAGCTTTTCATGACGATTGAAAATAGTTTTAAGTTTAATTTAAAACGTTTTCCATATTGTTAATTGAAAAGCGTTCGCAACCTGGTTAGGGTCACTTTAAGTGTGAAAATATGATCAGAAAATAGCCATTTCAAGTTTAAAACCAGAGCTGGGCAAATCTAATTGGAAAAAAGTTGTCACTACCAACCAACTACTTTTAGTGGAGTGAATAGAGGTTGAAAATATGCATTATTTCGGAATAATTACGGGAAGCTTCGATTCTCCTAAAACCTTTTGATGTCACTTTTACATAGCTTAAAATAAAAAGTTATAAACATATAATCGTGAGGAAATTATTTATTAATTATTAAAAAAAACAACTTTTTTTAACAATATTATTATAAGTTGAGAAATTTTAAATCAATTTAATTCAAATTGACATATACGGGGTTTTCGAGGTCGCTGAAACAGATTATGATGTCAAAAAAAGATAATTCAAAATGGCTGATCCAATATGGCCGACTTTTCAATAAAAATTTCATTAAAAATGGCGTAACTCGATAAATTTCTGTGGGGGTTTTTTTATGTCGCTAAAATAGATTATGCTGTCAAAAGTAATAATACAAAATGACTGATCCAATATGGCCGACTTTTTGGTAAAAATTTCGCTCGGATTAACATATTCAAGAAAATAATATATCTCGATATAAAAAGTAAAAATGGTTTACGCAAAATAAAAGATTTTTATTAAACATAATAAATACTCAAATTATATTGAACGATACAAATTCATTTTTAAATATCGATTTCTTCAGATAATTCAAGTTCGACCTGCTCTTCTGGTTCCTGCCCTTATTCCCAAAAATATCTGACGGTTTGTGCGGGCTACAGTGCATTGTAAAATAGATGATAAGAAAATTAAAAAAAAGAAGCTAATAAAACGTGAGTAGGTATATGGTCGGATGAGACAGACAGTGACAGCATCATCGTCAAGTAGGGGATCTGCATTACCGGCCGGGTGGCGGGAATTTCAAATGGCAAATTTTCCACGCCCCCAGTGACGGTGAACAGGTGACATATCGGATAGGTGTGAGAGGTAAAGCTACCAGCTGCTACCTGACCAGGCATTGTCAGATACCTGACCAGGCATTGTCTGCGTCTGCTCAGGTACATCTATCGGATAGGTAGAGGGACAGGTAGCACCCGCTACTAGAAATAAAAACTGCAACTGTTCAATACGACGGTGAACAGGTGACAGAGAGATAGAGCTACCAGCTACCAGCAGTAGCGGGTGCTACCTGTCCCTCTACCTATCCGATAGATGTCAGACGCAGACAATGCCTGGTCAGGTAGTAGCTGGTAGCTCTACCTCTCAGACCTATCCAATATGCCACCTGTTCACCGTCACTGGGGGCGTGGAAAATTTGCCATTACCCGGCTGGTAATTTGAAATTCCCGCCACCCGGCCGGTAATGCAGATCCCCTACTTGAAATTCCCGCCATTCGGCCGGTAATGCAGATCCCTTACTTGACGATGATGACGTCACTGTCTGTCTCATCCGACCCTATCCCTACTAACGTGATATTGTTCATAGCATTACAAGATGATTGGTGAACAAATACCCAAACAACTTTTTTTACAATGCTCTGCGGACACACACAGACAGCGTGCGGGGCAGGTGATGCGTACTGCTTGCCGCGAAGATGTTTTACTTTCTATCCCTTCTATTATTCAGGCATTTTAATTTGACTCATGACCCTGTACCACGTGAATATTTTTAATATGTTTTCGATACGTGAATATTTTTAATATATTTTCGATATTTTAAACAGGATACAAATTTTAAAAACATTTAAGTCGATTTACCGAAAAAACTTAGTTTTTTTCAATATTTCGTCAAAAGTATAGGTTTATGTATATTCCATTTTTTTTACTTCAGATTTACTTATTTTGAGGTCCTACTATAAACGTATGCTGGATAGGTAGGCTAAATAAATTTTTTAGTTATTAACGTTTATTTTACTCATAATTTCACGAATTTTCGACCATTTTTTTTTAATTTTCTTAAAAGAAACAGAGTTAATTTAATTCTTAAGGTAAATCCCCTGAAGCATTTTAAAGCACATATTTCAAGCTTTAAAAATCGCACCTACAGAGATCTAATAACGCGATTTAAACCAAAGTAATAGGTAGTTAAAGTTAGTAAGTACTTTTTTCACTCATCGGATCTTTTTATACATTACTTCAAGAGTAATATGTGAAAGACCCAGGTTTTTATATTAAAAATTTTAGAAATTGTAGAGCTTTTACCGATTTCATCGCAAATCTCTTTATTTTACGACTTCATAATGTACTATTCCTACATACATTCATTTTTATATTTGAAAATATAATAATCCAATAGCTACATGTTTCTTCTTTCATTTAAGCTTTTGTGAGGTCAATTCTATTAATTAGTTCAAAATTTACAACAAATTTAGTGTAGCGCGCCAGAGGCCGCGCGCGCTTCGCGCGCCGTTCTTACGTGTCACTGCGTTCCAGTTTCGTGCGTTAAACAAACATATCTGGAGCCTAACATTTTTGATTCTACCAAAAACCTTCATATACATTTTTGATGTGAAATTTTCCGTACTTTCGAATGGTGCAATTAGTTTTTGAAAGAAAAAAATATTTTAATATATATTTATAAAAAACTGGTATTTTGCAACTAATTTCTTTAATAACAAATTACGCTCAAGGACTATTGTTGGTATATTGTTCTGACATGTTCAAAAGTTACCGCTTCCATTATTTTTTCCAAAGTGAAAGCCTCTATTGGCTCCACTATTTCTGCAAAACTATTTGAATTTCTGAATAGATCCAGTGCTTCATAAAAATATAATTGCTAACTATTTGATTGTATTCAATTCAACTAATTTTCAAGTACTTGCTAAAATGGAAAAGTTGTGTAATTATAGTATACTTTTTGGATAAGAGAAACCATCCCGAGCAAAAAATAAACAAATTCTAACAAAAGTAAATGAAATTAGTATAGATAATACTAGAGTTAAACTCATCAAAAACCATTGTAACGTAAATAATAGTAGGTAGTAGATGTCCTATCAAAACAGATGCTAGATGCTTTCAATGTATTTTCTGCATGTTTCAACATGTCTGGGAGTGTAGTTGAAAGTTTCTTTTTCGTTTAACTGCATAATTAACTCGATAAATTCTGTTATATTTAGGGTGACCATATGTACTTATTTTAGTAGGACAGTACTCTTTTTTCGAGTAATGTCCTACTGTCCTTAAAAAGTTCATTAAGTGCACATAAATGTACTTCTTTTTTCTTGAGGCAATTTTAAGTTCCCAGAAGTACGACTGGCATCAACCTGATGATACGGGTGCTGTAGTTGCAGGTACGTCGAGGGAAAATTGAAGAGATTATTTGTTATTTCTTTATATTTTTATTAGAATATATAGATTATTTGTTTTTTTTACCTGATATAAATATATTTGGCATTTTATATTTTTAAATCTTGCGCACACGAGACCTACATTTTGAAGACAATATAATTTTTAATCAAATATCTAACTTTTAATTTAAGGCCGTTTGACCTTGAAAAATTCAAAATTTTCGCCTGCGGCGCATTTTTTACAACTTCACCCTCACCTTTAAATAAGGGACCCCTTCTATCATTGTAGGTACTCTTTTTTCTAGAAAAAAATATGGTCACCCTAGTTATATTGCATATCAGACTAGAATTGTCACTAAAATAAATCGTCAGATTTTATTACAGCATTTATTTTTTATTGACAATACTTTTGTGTATACTTAAGATATTTTTCCACGACACTTTATCATTCCACTTTTATTTGGCTAGACTTATCAGATTAAGTTTATTTGCGTGAGAAATAGCAATAAATATTTACGAAAATCTTATTTAAAAATAAACTTCGAAACAAATAAGTTAATGTTATCAACAAATCGGGGTTCTGTTCTCCAATCAATTTGGCATAACTGAATGAATACATAAGTTTTGTTTACAACTAAACGTCCTACACAGAGAAAAATTGTATTCCAACGAGTATTCCAATTATGTAAAATTAGACTGCAAATTAGTCATAAAAAAGTAACAGGACAATTGTAGAAAAAATTAAATATATTTTTGGAGCAATAATCTTGTACAGTATGTTTAAACAATTTTGCTAAAAAAAAAATGCAAAATTATTTAAAAAATGCGACATGTCCTTTCTCTCAACGTTTTGTAAAATTTGCCAAAACAATTTTTTCTTTGTGCATAAACTGTGAGATTCTAACAAATACCTGGAGTGAGGTATGTTTCCTCTTATTATAACCAGACAAATTATTTTAATAATCATCGTAAAAAAAATTACTAAAAAATCCGTTTCGTAACACTGAACAGGGTAATCAGGGTCCTGACAAACGAGAGGGGAACCAAATACATGAAGTCCTTAAATATCAATTGCCGATCCAATTGTAGAATCGCATAATGTGTTAAGCTTAAAGTTAATTAGTTCAATATTAAACCTGGAATTCAAATAACACGAACAAATATTGATTAAAAATTCAAATTGTATAAAATAAATCTGCATACCATGCATGGCAAGTTAGGGACACATCTCCTAGGGGATGTTTAATCTCAACTACGTGCAATGGTTAGAGTGATGATGCCAATCAGATTCAAATAATTCTCTAATAGATATGTTTGAGACAATTTCCGTTTTTGGAGAGTGAAAAGGTTGGATTGGTGGTAATAATGTATTTATGAAAAATTTTGGTTCCTGTGGGCCGAATGATTCGCCAGGACTAAATACTTGGATGCGCATATTCATTTTGCAAGAAATTTTATTAAAATTAAAAATTAGCCATTCGGCATGAATAAAACTGGGTCGTCATCTGGTGTCTTCCCCCAAAAGCTCTTGTCGCCTGATACCATAATTTGATTTTAGTGCACTTCCCAAATGCATG